>OY720345.1:87322566-87815756 GCA_963082975.1 Labia minor
GAAACCAATGAAAAAAATCAAGATATCGATGAAATTTGAATTGATTCGTGTTAGAATAAAAAATGGAAGAAAATGATATATAATTCATAAATTTATCAATTGTATTTAAAAAAGTAGTATTTTTGCTAAAATATTAGTAAAAAAATCTCGTTTTTTCTATGAAACCAATGAAAAAAATCAAGATATCGATGAAATTTTAATTGATTCGTGTTTAGAATAAAAAATGGAAGAAAATGATATATAATTCATAAATTTATCAATTGTATTTAAAAAAGTAGTATTTTTGCTAAAATATTAGTAAAAAAATCTCGTTTTTTCTATGAAACCAATGAAAAAAATCAAGATATCGATGAAATTTGAATTGATTCGTGTTTAGAATAAAAAATGGAAGAAAATGATATATAATTCATAAATTTATCAATTGTATTTAAAAAAGTAGTATTTTTGCTAAAATATTAGTAAAAAAATCTCGTTTTTTCTATGAAACCAATGAAAAAAATCAAGATATCGATGAAATTTGAATTGATTCGTGTTTAGAATAAAAAATGGAAGAAAATGATATATAATTCATAAATTTATCAATTGTATTTAAAAAAGTAGTATTTTTGCTAAAATATTAGTAAAAAAATCTCGTTTTTTCTATGAAACCAATGAAAAAAATCAAGATATCGATGAAATTTGAATTGATTCGTGTTTAGAATAAAAAATGGAAGAAAATGATATATAATTCATAAATTTATCAATTGTATTTAAAAAAGTAGTATTTTTGCTAAAATATTAGTAAAAAAATCTCGTTTTTTCTATGAAACCAATGAAAAAAATCAAGATATCGATGAAATTTGAATTGATTCGTGTTTAGAATAAAAAATGGAAGAAAATGATATATAATTCATAAATTTATCAATTGTATTTAAAAAAGTAGTATTTTTGCTAAAATATTAGTAAAAAAATCTCGTTTTTTCTATGAAACCAATGAAAAAAATCAAGATATCGATGAAATTTGAATTGATTCGTGTTTAGAATAAAAAATGGAAGAAAATCATATATAATTCATAAATTTATCAATTGTATTTAAAAAAGTAGTATTTTTGGTAAAATATTAGTAAAAATATCTCGTTTTTTCTATGAAACCAATGAAAAAAATCAAGATATCGATGAAATTTGAATTGATTCGTGTTTAGAATAAAAAATGGAAGAAAATGATATATAATTCATAAATTTATCAATTGTATTTAAAAAAGTAGTATTTTTGCTAAAATATTAGTTAAAAAATCTCGTTTTTTCTATGAAACCAATGAAAAAAATCAAGATATCGATGAAATTTGAATTGATTCGTGTTTAGAATAAAAAATGGAAGAAAATGATATATAATTCATAAATTTATCAATTGTATTTAAAAAAGTAGTATTTTTGCTAAAATATTTGTAAAAAAATCTCGTTTTCTCTATGAAACCAATGAAAAAAATCAAGATATCGATGAAATTTGAATTGATTCGTGTTTAGAATAAAAAATGGAAGAAAATGATATATAATTCATAAATTTATCAATTGTATTTAAAAAAGTAGTATTTTTGCTAAAATATTAGTAAAAATATCTCGTTTTTTCTATGAAACCAATGAAAAAAATCAAGATATCGATGAAATTTGAATTGATTCGTGTTTAGAATAAAAAATGGAAGAAAATGATATATAATTCATAAATTTATCAATTGTATTTAAAAAAGTAGTATTTTTGCTAAAATATTAGTAAAAAAATCTCGTTTTTTCTTTGAAACCAATGAAAAAAATAAAGATATCGATGAAATTTGAATTGATTCGTGTTTAGAATAAAAAATGGAAGAAAATGATATATAATTCATAAATTTATCAATTGTATTTAAAAAAGTAGTATTTTTGCTAAAATATTTGTAAAAAAATCTCGTTTTCTCTATGAAACCAATGAAAAAAATCAAGATATCGATGAAATTTGAATTGATTCGTGTTTAGAATAAAAAATGGAAGAAAATGATATATAATTCATAAATTTATCAATTGTATTTAAAAAAGTAGTATTTTTGCTAAAATATTAGTAAAAATATCTCGTTTTTTCTATGAAACCAATGAAAAAAATCAAGATATCGATGAAATTTGAATTGATTCGTGTTTAGAATAAAAAATGGAAGAAAATGATATATAATTCATAAATTTATCAATTGTATTTAAACAAGTAGTATTTTTGCTAAAATATTAGTAAAAAAATCTCGTTTTTTCTATGAAACCAATGAAAAAAATCAAGATATCGATGAAATTTGAATTGATTCGTGTTTAGAATAAAAAATGGAAGAAAATGATATATAATTCATAAATTTATCAATTGTATTTAAAAAAGTAGTATTTTTGCTAAAATATTAGTAAAAAAATCTCGTTTTTTCTATGAAACCAATGAAAAAAATCAAGATATCGATGAAATTTGAATTGATTCGTGTTTAGAATAAAAAATGGAAGAAAATGATATATAATTCATAAATTTATCAATTGTATTTAAAAAAGTAGTATTTTTGCTAAAATATTAGTAAAAAAATCTCGTTTTTTCTATGAAACCAATGAAAAAAATCAAGATATCGATGAAATTTGAATTGATTCGTGTTTAGAATAAAAAATGGAAGAAAATGATATATAATTCATAAATTTATCAATTGTATTTAAAAAAGTAGTATTTTTGCTAAAATATTAGTAAAAAAATCTCGTTTTTTCTATGAAACCAATGAAAAAAATCAAGATATCGATGAAATTTGAATTGATTCGTGTTTAGAATAAAAAATGGAAGAAAATCATATATAATTCATAAATTTATCAATTGTATTTAAAAAAGTAGTATTTTTGGTAAAATATTAGTAAAAATATCTCGTTTTTTCTATGAAACCAATGAAAAAAATCAAGATATCGATGAAATTTGAATTGATTCGTGTTTAGAATAAAAAATGGAAGAAAATCATATATAATTCATAAATTTATCAATTGTATTTAAAAAAGTAGTATTTTTGCTAAAATATTAGTTAAAAAATCTCGTTTTTTCTATGAAACCAATGAAAAAAATCAAGATATCGATGAAATTTGAATTGATTCGTGTTTAGAATAAAAAATGGAAGAAAATGATATATAATTCATAAATTTATCAATTGTATTTAAAAAAGTAGTATTTTTGCTAAAATATTTGTAAAAAAATCTCGTTTTCTCTATGAAACCAATGAAAAAAATCAAGATATCGATGAAAATTGAATTGATTCGTGTTTAGAATAAAAAATGGAAGAAAATGATATATAATTCATAAATTTATCAATTGTATTTAAAAAAGTAGTATTTTTGCTAAAATATTAGTAAAAATATCTCGTTTTTTCTATGAAACCAATGAAAAAAATCAAGATATCGATGAAATTTGAATTGATTCGTGTTTAGAATAAAAAATGGAAGAAAATGATATATAATTCATAAATTTATCAATTGTATTTAAAAAAGTAGTATTTTTGCTAAAATATTAGTAAAAAAATCTCGTTTTTTCTATGAAACCAATGAAAAAAATAAAGATATCGATGAAATTTGAATTGATTCGTGTTTAGAATAAAAAATGGAAGAAAATGATATATAATTCATAAATTTATCAATTGTATTTAAAAAAGTAGTATTTTTGCTAAAATATTTGTAAAAAAATCTCGTTTTCTCTATGAAACCAATGAAAAAAATCAAGATATCGATGAAATTTGAATTGATTCGTGTTTAGAATAAAAAATGGAAGAAAATGATATATAATTCATAAATTTATCAATTGTATTTAAAAAAGTAGTATTTTTGCTAAAATATTAGTAAAAATATCTCGTTTTTTCTATGAAACCAATGAAAAAAATCAAGATATCGATGAAATTTGAATTGATTCGTGTTTAGAATAAAAAAGGAAGAAAATGATATATAATTCATAAATTTATCAATTGTATTTAAAAAAGTAGTATTTTTGCTAAAATATTAGTAAAAAATCTCGTTTTTTCTATGAAACCAATGAAAAAAATCAAGATATCGATGAAATTTGAATTGATTCGTGTTTAGAATAAAAAATGGAAGAAAATGATATATAATTCATAAATTTATCAATTGTATTTAAAAAAGTAGTATTTTTGCTAAAATATTAGTAAAAATATCTCGTTTTTTCTATGAAACCAATGAAAAAAATCAAGATATCGATGAAATTTGAATTGATTCGTGTTTAGAATAAAAAATGGAAGAAAATGATATATAATTCATAAATTTATCAATTGTATTTAAAAAAGTAGTATTTTTGCTAAAATATTAGTAAAAAAATCTCGTTTTTTCTATGAAAACAATGAAAAAAATCAAGATAACGATGAAATTTGAATTGATTCGTGTTTAGAATAAAAAATGGAAGAAAATGATATATAATTCATAAATTTATCAATTGTATTTAAAAAAGTAGTATTTTTGCTAAAATATTAGTAAAAAAATCTCGTTTTTTCTATGAAACCAATGAAAAAAATCAAGATATCGATGAAATTTGAATTGATTCGTGTTTAGAATAAAAAATGGAAAAAATGATATATAATTCATAAATTTATCAATTGTATTTAAAAAAGTAGTATTTTTGCTAAAATATTAGTAAAAAAATCTCGTTTTTTCTATGAAACCAATGAAAAACATCAAGATATCGATGAAATTTGAATTGATTCGTGTTTAGAATAAAAAATGGAAGAAAATGATATATAAATCATAAATTTATCAATTGTATTTAAAAAAGTAGTATTTTTGCTAAACTATTAGTAAAAATATCTCGTTTTTTCTATGAAACCAATGAAAAAAATCAAGATATCGATGAAATTTGAATTGATTCGTGTTTAGAATAAAAAATGGAAGAAAATCATATATAATTCATAAATTTATCAATTGTATTTAAAAAAGTAGTATTTTTGCTAAAATATTAGTTAAAAAATCTCGTTTTTTCTATGAAACCAATGAAAAAAATCAAGATATCGATGAAATTTGAATTGATTCGTGTTTAGAATAAAAAATGGAAGAAAATGATATATAATTCATAAATTTATCAATTGTATTTAAAAAAGTAGTATTTTTGCTAAAATATTAGTAAAAAAATCTCGTTTTTTCTATGAAACCAATGAAAAAAATCAAGATATCGATGAAATTTGAATTGATTCGTGTTTAGAATAAAAAATGGAAGAAAATGATATATAATTCATAAATTTATCAATTGTATTTAAAAAAGTAGTATTTTTGCTAAAATATTAGTAAAAATATCTCGTTTTTTCTATGAAACCAATGAAAAAAATCAAGATATCGATGAAATTTGAATTGATTCGTGTTTAGAATAAAAAATGGAAGAAAATGATATATAATTCATAAATTTATCAATTGTATTTAAAAAAGTAGTATTTTTGCTAAAATATTAGTAAAAAAATCTCGTTTTTTCTATGAAACCAATGAAAAAAATCAAGATATCGATGAAATTTGAATTGATTCGTGTTTAGAATAAAAAATGGAAGAAAATGATATATAATTCATAAATTTATCAATTGTATTTAAAAAAGTAGTATTTTTGCTAAAATATTAGTAAAAATATCTCGTTTTTTCTATGAAACCAATGAAAAAAATCAAGATATCGATGAAATTTGAATTGATTCGTGTTTAGAATAAAAAATGGAAGAAAATGATATATAATTCATAAATTTATCAATTGTATTTAAAAAAGTAGTATTTTTGCTAAAATATTAGTAAAAAAATCTCGTTTTTTCTATGAAACCAATGAAAAAAATCAAGATATCGATGAAATTTGAATTGATTCGTGTTTAGAATAAAAAATGGAAGAAAATGATATATAATTCATAAATTTATCAATTGTATTTAAAAAAGTAGTATTTTTGCTAAAATATTAGTAAAAAAATCTCGTTTTTTCTATGAAACCAATGAAAAAAATCAAGATATCGATGAAATTTGAATTGATTCGTGTTTAGAATAAAAAATGGAAGAAAATGATATATAATTCATAAATTTATCAATTGTATTTAAAAAAGTAGTATTTTTGCTAAAATATTAGTAAAAAAATCTCGTTTTTTCTATGAAACCAATGAAAAAAATCAAGATATCGATGAAATTTGAATTGATTCGTGTTTAGAATAAAAAATGGAAGAAAATGATATATAATTCATAAATTTATCAATTGTATTTAAAAAAGTAGTATTTTTGCTAAAATATTAGTAAAAAAATTTCGTTTTTTCTATGAAACCAATGAAAAAAATCAAGATATCCATGAAATTTGAATTGATTCGTGTTTAGAATAAAAAATGGAAGAAAATGATATATAATTCATAAATTTATCAATTGTATTTAAAAAAGTAGTATTTTTGCTAAAATATTAGTAAAAAAATCTCGTTTTTTCTATGAAACCAATGAAAAAAATCAAGATATCGATGAAATTTGAATTGATTCGTGTTTAGAATAAAAAATGGAAGAAAATGATATATAATTCATAAATTTATCAATTGTATTTAAAAAAGTAGTATTTTTGCTAAAATATTAGTAAAAAAATCTCGTTTTTTCTATGAAACCAATGAAAAAAATCAAGATATCCATGAAATTTGAATTGATTCGTGTTTAGAATAAAAAATGGAAGAAAATGATATATAATTCATAAATTTATCAATTGTATTTAAAAAAGTAGTATTTTTGCTAAAATATTATTAAAAAAATCTCGTTTTTTCTATGAAACCAATGAAAAAAATCAAGATCTCGATGAAATTTGAATTGATTTGTGTTTAGAATAAAAAATGGAAGAAAATGATATATAATTCATAAATTTATCAATTGTATTTAAAAAAGTAGTATTTTTGCTAAAATATTAGTAAAAAAATCTCGTTTTTTCTATGAAACCAATGAAAAAAATCAAGATATCGATGAAATTTGAATTGATTCGTGTTTAGAATAAAAAATGGAAGAAAATGATATATAAATCATAAATTTATCAATTGTATTTAAAAAAGTAGTATTTTTGCTAAAATATTAGTAAAAATATCTCGTTTTTTCTATGAAACCAATGAAAAAAATTAAGATATCGATGAAATTTGAATTGATTCGTGTTTAGAATAAAAAATGGAAGAAAATCATATATAATTCATAAATTTATCAATTGTATTTAAAAAAGTAGTATTTTTGCTAAAATATTAGTTAAAAAATCTCGTTTTTTCTATGAAACCAATGAAAAAAATCAAGATATCGATGAAATTTGAATTGATTCGTGTTTAGAATAAAAAATGGAAGAAAATGATATATAATTCATAAATTTATCAATTGTATTTAAAAAAGTAGTATTTTTGCTAAAATATTAGTAAAAAAATCTCGTTTTTTCTATGAAACCAATGAAAAAAATCAAGATATCGATGAAATTTGAATTGATTCGTGTTTAGAATAAAAAATGGAAGAAAATGATATATAATTCATAAATTTATCAATTGTATTTAAAAAAGTAGTATTTTTGCTAAAATATTAGTAAAAATATCTCGTTTTTTCTATGAAACCAATGAAAAAAATCAAGATATATATGAAATTTGAATTGATTCGTGTTTAGAATAAAAAATGGAAGAAAATGATATATAATTCATAAATTTATCAATTGTATTTAAAAAAGTAGTATTTTTGCTAAAATATTAGTAAAAAAATCTCGTTTTTTCTATGAAACCAATGAAAAAAATCAAGATATCGATGAAATTTGAATTGGTTCGTGTTTAGAATAAAAAATGGAAGAAAATGATATATAATTCATAAATTTATCAATTGTATTTAAAAAAGTAGTATTTTTGCTAAAATATTAGTAAAAAAATCTCGTTTTTTCTATGAAACCAATGAAAAAAATCAAGATATCGATGAAATTTGAATTGATTCGTGTTTAGAATAAAAAATGGAAGAAAATGATATATAATTCATAAATTTATCAATTGTATTTAAAAAAGTAGTATTTTTGCTAAAATATTAGTAAAAAAATCTCGTTTTTTCTATGAAACCAATGAAAAAAATCAAGATATCGATGAAATTTGAATTGATTCGTGTTTAGAATAAAAAATGGAAGAAAATGATATATAATTCATAAATTTATCAATTGTATTTAAAAAAGTAGTATTTTTGCTAAAATATTAGTAAAAAAATCTCGTTTTTTCTATGAAACCAATGAAAAAAATCAAGATATCCATGAAATTTGAATTGATTCGTGTTTAGAATAAAAAATGGAAGAAAATGATATATAATTCATAAATTTATCAATTGTATTTAAAAAAGTAGTATTTTTGCTAAAATATTATTTAAAAAATCTCGTTTTTTCTATGAAACCAATGAAAAAAATCAAGATATCGATGAAATTTGAATTGACTCGTGTTTAGAATAAAAAATGGAAGAAAATGATATATAAATCATAAATTTATCAATTGTATTTAAAAAAGTAGTATTTTTGCTAAACTATTAGTAAAAATATCTCGTTTTTTCTATGAAACCAATGAAAAAAATCAAGATATCGATGAAATTTGAATTGATTCGTGTTTAGAATAAAAAATGGAAGAAAATCATATATAATTCATAAATTTATCAATTGTATTTAAAAAAGTAGTATTTTTGCTAAAATATTAGTAAAAAAATCTCGTTTTTTCTATGAAACCAATGAAAAAAATCAAGATATCGATGAAATTTGAATTGATTCGTGTATAGAATAAAAAATGGAAGAAAATGATATATAATTCATAAATTTATCAATTGTATTTAAAAAAGTAGTACTTTTGCTAAAATATTATTAAAAAAATCTCGTTTTTTCTATGAAACCAATGAAAAAAATCAAGATATCGATGAAATTTGAATTGATTCGTGTTTAGAATAAAAAATGGAATAAAATGATATATAATTCATAAATTTATCAATTGTATTTAAAAAAGTAGTATTTTTGCTAAAATATTAGTAAAAAAATCTCGTTTTTTCTATGAAACCAATGAAAAAAATCAAGATATCGATGAAATTTGAATTGATTCGTGTTTAGAATAAAAAATGGAAGAAAATGATATATCTATATATATAAAAAAAGGTTTTTGTCTGCACATTGCTCAGAATTTAAAATTTTTTGCATATCTTCGCGTTTCATGACCTCTAGAATCCAAAAGTGACTTTAGAATTTTTCACGTCTGTCTGTCTGTCTGTCTGTCTGTCTGTCGGTCGGTCTGTCTGTCTGTCGGTCTGTCTGTCTGTCGGTCTGTCTGTCCGGAAAATTACTATTTTATAGACTCAGAATTGGCTGAACCGATTTCTTTGAAATTACATCACAATATTCTTATATACCCCTAGAGTAACATAGGCTATAAATTTTATTTATATGTCAACAATAACCGCAGAAATTAATTTTTTAAAGTTTATATAATTCTCCGTGTTGTTCATTCAAGAGCAGCTCGCGGCTCACTGCCGGCCTAGCGGAATCATTTCAAACAATGAATTATCATAGCTATTCCCAATCAAAGAATTATTATAATATTTCCCTTTTTATTTTAAATTCTAATATACAAATATCAATTCAATTAAATAATTTATTCTAAAAGTTCTCAATTTAATTAAAATATTTATTAGATCATATTTTTATCTTAAATTATTTTTTATTTAATTGAATATTTCTTCTTTTCTATAATATATATATAATAATATATAAATTTTATCATTGAATAATAAAAAAAAATATTATTTAACCTGAATTAAAATGACTGAATTATATTATCTTTGTTTTTTATTTTAATTTAATTACTCTATTATTAATTACTAAATATATATATATATTATATAAAAATTAAAATATGATGATATAAAGTTGTTTTAAATTTTTGACATTTTTAAATTGGGTATATTTTTTAAATTTATTAAAATGTCTTTTTTATTTATTATGTTTAAGATTCATTTTTATTATGTGATATTAATAAAAAATAACGATGCTCTGTGCAAGTCGAATCATGTTGCACATAATTAAATAACAATTGCCAAACAAAGAATATAATATTTTTTTAAATTCTTATATTTAAATATCATTTCAATTAAATAATTTATTCTAAAAGGTCTCATTTTAATTAATTTAATAAAATATTTAAATCACCATTCAATTTTTTATTAATAGGCTTCTTTTTTTATATATATAGATTTTTAATAAATTCTCTTTTTTTGATATGATATTAATAAAAAATAATATTAAATTGTATATAAATATAAAAATTAGAATATTTGAATTTTTTTAAATTTTAACACATGTAATCAATCATATGCATTAAGAATTGAAAATTTTTAAAATCAACTTGCTATTAAATTCAGAAAAAAAATACTGATATATAGAATATATAGACTATTCGAATATAATTTAAAACTCTCTTTCTCTCCTTCTATTTTAAATTAAAAAAACGGAGTTTTAAGAAATTTAGATGCCATATGCAACATGGGTGGGTAAATGAATTGGGCTGGAAGAGGAGGCAATTTATAATTTTCTTCTAATTCAGATTTAGGACAAATCGTACAACATTATATCAAATCTCGCTAAGAACATTCAATATTTTTGTACACAAATTATTCAGAGTATTGGCTAAGCGTATCACTCACAATCAGTTTAAATTGAAATTTATATAAATTAACAAAGTGAAAATTTTTATTTGTTTAAATTTTATTATAATGAATCAAAAAAAATTAAATATATAGATCACATGATTAAAAGAAGCAAAAAACTTGAGAGAAAATAACTGTTGGATGGAGGTCGGACATGACAGAAACTGTAAGCGAAATCTTCATATTACGACGAATAATTTTCAAATCCCCTAGCACCACAGAATTAGATAAGTTTCTTTTAAGGGAGGAAATTAACTAAAATCTAGAAAAATTAATAAATGAACTTAATAATAAAAAAAACAAATAAATCAATTAATTTAAATTAATACTATTAATGAATGTATATATTGGTCATTTATCTATAGTTTTATACCGTTAATTTTTATAAATTGTCTCAAGCAGGGCCGCGACGTGGGTGCAAAGCGCCCGTGTGCAAATTTTTAAAAAGCGCCCCCTCTATCAATAGAACAATAAAATCAAATAAAACATTTAATTTTGAAAACTGTGTTTATGAATACAGAGGAATTTATCTACATAATAATAGGAAATAACAAAATAATTAACTCATTAACAATAGAAACAAGGTTAAATTTCTAGAACAATAAACATAAAAAAAATTCAAAAATGAAAACATAATACAATATGAAATTCCATCACAAAACTATACTATTCGGATTCTTCGAGCCTTTGAAGCTACAAAACCTTTAATAATATCATATATTTCTAAGTTATCCATGATTTCATTTTCTATTGCTATCATAGAAAGATCTGTTAAGCGCTCCTGCGACAATGTCGAACGCAAATTCGTTTTTATAATTTTTAACTTAGAGAAGCTTCGTTCACCCGAAGCTACAGTTACGGGCAAGGTTAGAAAGATACGCAGTAAAACAAACAAATTTGGAAAATATATTTAAACGTGTCGTAGGATTCACGTACACAATTATATTGATTCATTTTTAAAACACTTAAAATAAAATAAAAAAGAATGGTCAGTTTGGCGCCCCCTACACCAGGCGCCCGTGGGCAGCGCCCACCTTGCACACGTGCACGCCGCGGCCCTGGTCTCAAGTCTCTATTTTTGCATTTTCTCAAGTTTCATTATAATTAAAAATATTCAATAATAATCTAGCAATGAAAATAAAATACCAAAATGTAATGATCAAGAAATATTATACTCTATTTCACTATTATAACATATACAATACTTAAGAACCATAGGCGGAGGAAATATTAGGAGATATCATTGCGGGTTCAGGCCAAATCGACCAACATTAATTAAGATATTTTCATTATGACAGATATTAGGAAAAAAACCGCGAATTCAATATTTCTATTCACTAATTATTTGTAGACATTAGTAAAACATACGCATGACTCAATAGATCCGGATAAACTTTTTCAAATTTTCAATCTTCAAATTTGTCTTGAAGGTAGTAAAGAAAGAATAAGATGCGGAAATCAATTGTAAAATATTAGGTTACCCAGACGACTTAAATATAATAGGAGATTCGGCAATTGCAATTACAGATAATTTAATGGAGGTTTGAAATTAATAGTGATAAGAAAAAATATTTAGTAACAAAGAGGAAGAGTATTAACATACAAAATCTTAAGATACAAAATGTAGAATTTGAATATGTAGAAAAATTGAATGTAAACACGAAGGATAATAATATTTGAGAAGAATTTAAATCGGGGTTGCAATCGGGAAACGCCTGTTATCTGCAATAAAGAGGCTTATCTCTTGAAAATTATTATCAAAGGGAATATATAAAAAGATTATTTTGCCTGTTGCATTATATGGGTGGCAGGCATGGTCTATGACCCTTGGAGATGAGAGTAGATTCAGAGTATTTGAGAATAGGATTCTTCCCTGCATTTATTGGCCAAAGAAAGATGAGGTCACCGGGTATGGGGGAGACTACATAACAAGAAATTGCATGGCCTCTCTGCATCTTCAGAAATAGTTAGGGTTATAAAAGGGAAAAAGCTGCGATAGGCAGGGCACGTGGCTAGAATGGGAGAGGAAAAAGATATTGGTGGGAAGACCGATTGGAAAACGTCCGCTTGGAAAAAAACGCGTAGGAAGGGACGTAAGAGAGATGGAACAAGGGCTCAGGATAGGGACACTTGGAGAAATGTGGTTGTTGCCGCTAAGAACTTTCGAGTATCTTTGAGCCACATAGGTAGATAGATATAGCATATACAATAATAATATATAATTAATATAGTGATTAAATTAAAATATATTTTTTAAATAAGAACACAAAAAGAAATGAATGTTTTATGTAATATACTGATTGAAACAAAATGGATGAAAACCTTTTACTACTTTCAACCACCAAATACTATGTAACACTCGGGGGTACAGGGGGCGGAGCCCCCGTCTAGGTGTGAAGAGCGCCGAAGGCGCTCTGAGCAGCTAGTAATTCATAAATTTATCAATTGTATTTAAAAAAGTAGTATTTTTGCTAAAATATTAGTAAAAAAATCTCGTTTTTTCTATGAAACCAATGAAAAAAATCAAGATATCGATGAAATTTGAATTGATTCGTGTTTAGAATAAAAAATGGAAGAAAATGATATATAATTCATAAATTTATCAATTGTATTTAAAAAAGTAGTATTTTTGCTAAAATATTAGTAAAAAAATCTCGTTTTTTCTATGAAACCAATGAAAAAAATCAAGATATCGATGAAATTTGAATTGATTCGTGTTTAGAATAAAAAATGGAAGAAAATGATATATATATTTTCTATGAAACCAATCAAAAAAATCAAGATATCGATGAAATTTGAATTTGATATCATATTTAGGTAAAATATACTCATATATGAATATAAAAAATTTAATTTGAGAATTATTTAAATTTAACGAAAATTTTCATATCAACCTGGTATTGGTTCCCAGGGAAATGTAAGATTAAGTGAATAAATATCATTTCTTTCACGTAAATCGGTCCATGGATTCCAAGCAATTGTAGGCATTCCAGGAAATCTAAATCTTCCAGATGCCAAACCTATTTTCTTTTTGGAATGTTTTTCTAAAAACAATAATAATTTATTTTTTATTTTTATCATTTTTTTTATTATAATATTTTGATTATATATATATATATATGTTGAATGAAAGAAATTTACCTAAAAATTTTGCAGGAAATTTCAATGGAATATGAGGTTTATGAAATCCAACAGCAAGAAATAATGGTGCTGTATCATTTTCAGTAATTTCGATTATTCTTTTAGCTTCTTCGTATGATTGAATATCAGGAAGAGTACCCTCCGGTAATTCCTTAAATAAGAATGAAATACAAACTGAATAATTAGATGATTAATCAAAATAGAAATATATTTATATAGTATATATACCTTCATATTCCAAATTGGGCATACAATGTCTTTTGTATGTGATTTTTTTGTGACTAAATTCATACAAAGTGGACTTTCTTTGTAACGTTCCGTGGAAGGATGAAAAGGAAAATCGGTCCAACTATATGGCCAATCATCAGTAAAGTTACTTGAAATTCCTGGTTTATTAACAAATATTATTATCATTAAATCAATACAAAAAATTATGTTATTTGCCGCGTAGATATATAATAATAATATGATCGTTTACAGTAGTGATTCTCAACCTGGACGATCGACATCTTAAAGGGGGCGATAAATGATTATTTGACTATACGATTTTGGGGGGCGAAATCATTTTCAACTCTAAAAAAAAGGTAAGATGATTTTGCGATCAGGCTTTTTAAACATTTCCGCTTTTTTCAAAAAAAAAAAGGTAAAATGATTATGAATTTTTATCTGTTAAAATTTATAGGGGGGGGGGGGGGGCGAATTATGAAACAGGCCTTACGAAGTGGGCGTTTGGTCCAAAAAGGTTGAGAACCACTAGTTTAGAGGTTTTCCGTAAAAAGTTTTTATTATTATGAGAAATAATTTCCAGGTTTTCACATTTAATTGTGAGATTTGCGTTTTGCAGTCATTTTCAAGACTAAGACTCTTGGGGCGAGGTCCAAATTAGGTCCATAAGTAAAAAACGGTTATTTTTTTATTTACCCATCTGTTATGATAAAAATAGCGTTTCTTCCCTTTGGATCTAATTTGTATCTCGCTATTGGTCACTCAGTTAAGAGCCAGAATCCCAAAAAAAAAACTTTGTCCTAAGTACTCACTTGAAAATAGTGCTGAAACAATTAAACGTGAAAATAACCCTGTAATAACTTCTCATAATATATATAAAAAGTGATAAAAATTAATTAAATCCAAATAAAAAGTGTTCCAGATTAAATAATTTTGATAAATAAAATTTAATTATATATTTATTTATATAAGTTTAGGAGAGTAAATAGTCCATAATAGGCTGTAAATATTCTTCTGACTTTTATGATTATATAAATTCATATACCTATAGATTTACAAAACAAAACAAAACAAAAAACTGTTATACCGTTATACCGTTAATGCTATTGGTGTTGCTATTTTATTATTATTTATACCTGGATGAAAAATTTTTCCAATTGAAATGGTTCGATATCCATGTTGTTTAAAATATTGAGGTAGAGTTGTAAAATTGCCAACACTATCACGCCAATAGTTATAGAAATCATAGAGTTTTAATGTGTCAGGTCGGCGACTGGTTAGAAAACTGTTTCTTGAAGGAGCACACAACGCTTGCTATAAAAACAAATCAATTATTGTTGATCAGACCAAAATGATCGTGTGGTTTATTTAAACTCTACTTTTTTCCTAATAGATAGATTAAATTCTAAAATTGTCTTAAAAAATAAATGTTTTCTTTTTTTTAATTCAAAAATGAAATACTGATATAATATTTACTTGTGCATAAGCTTTTGTGAATCGTATCCCTTGTTTAGCTAGTTTATCGATATTCGGTGTCCAAGCTTTAATATCGTCAAAAGATCGAATTGCTGGTCTTAAATCGTCCACTACTATCATTAATACATGAGGTGATGATGATGATGATGATGATTCTTGCAATGTGATGGCAATCAAAGATAAAACAGTAAAAAACTGAAACATACTTTAATTAACAAAAAAAAAATAAATATGTATATTATTTTCTTATTTTCATTATAAATGTCATGAGAATTGAATATTTTTATTAACCTAGAAAATATATAAACTATAAATTTTATTTTTACAGTAAATTACAATTTGAAAAGTGTTTTTTTTTTTAAAAAAAAAACTTATTTTATTCAAAAAGTTTTATGTTTATTTTTAAATCAAAACGTGAATTAAAATATATATATTTTAAAGGTTAACATAGACTTACTTTGAATAGTGCATTCGAAGATGTATGTTTTTATATAAAGATGTTTACTATCACGTGTTTGATTTGCGATTAGTAAAGACTTTCGAAAATAGATATAGTAAATAATATATAATGTTTGGCACCGCATTCCATCCTCTCTCTATGTGAATAGAATTTTAAAAAAGTTTTTCTTTTTAAATAATATCTTTATAAGAAATGATTATAAGTATAAATACTTTTAGCTTGAGTTATAAAAGAAGATTGAAATTTTATAATTAAATTTATCTTTACATATTACAAAAAAGGTTGAGTGATGAATGCAAAGAAATTGTTAACACTTTTCATTATACAAAAATAATGTTAAATAAAGTAATGGAATAAAATAAAATTAGTTAGTATCTCATTAATAGTGTATATTGTGTATTAATTTAGTGTATAATATTCTTAAAATTCCATTGTAACGTATATATACAATATATGATGTGCTCACAGGGGAATATCCGAGTCTGTATAATGAGAAATTGTATGACTTCTTATGCATCTACACAAAAATAGTTAAAAAAAACCTCTGACATTGTACGCCTATCGAGTCGGTTATATCAATGAGGTGTCCTATATGATCAGTAGAACTGGTCCTCTCAACCTTTACCTTGATTTTCTTGATCGTAGGAGCTATCAAGTAGATATTCCCCAATGTTGTTCCCGGAGGCTGGGTTGACTCCGTCCCATAGACCCCAGCTAGGGAAATTCCCTTGCCAGGCCCGGGACTTGAACCCGGGACCATGTGAATGTGAGGCAGGTTCGCTACCCACACACCCAATGGCGCCTTCTACAAACATAGTTAGGGATATAAAATCCAAAAGGCTACAATGGACAGGAGAGGAAAGAATGACTAAAAATATATTGGTGGGGAGACCGAATGGTATAAGGATAGGTGTAGCCCAAAATAGAGGCATTTGCAGAAGAGAATATCCTCTCCCAAAAAGAATATCACAAAAACTGTATGCGCGCGCTTTGAATTTATTTTATTCCTCTATCTCATAGGTCCCCAAACTTTTTTGTGTCGTAGACCCCTTACCATGTTTTTCGGTTCTGGGTAAAACCCCTAAATTGATTTTGACTTTTTATAAAAAAATTTTATCCTTTTTTAGAGCCTTATTGAAAAATCAAAAATGTTTTTATTTTTTTTTTTAAGAGACATATTGAAAAAAAATCATAAAATGTTTCAAAAGCCATGTCGGAAAACAATTTATCTTTTTTTAGAGCCGGGATAACACGTAGACCCCCATATACCCCAATTTTCATTTCATGGACCCCCAAATTTGTTATTCGCTGCCGTAGACCACTTTGGGAACCTATGCTCTATCTAATCAATGGGTAATTTTAAAAAAGAAAAAATTAATTTATAAAAAAATATATTAAAAGATAAATTGAGATATTAAAAACAAAAACAAAGTTTTTTTTTATTTATTTATTGTTTTTATCACGAATTAAAAAAATGTAAAAAAATATTACATAAATTCTTAAAAACTATTAAAATGTACAAAAGAGCGAAATGCTCTGAGGAAAAATAAATAAATAAGGAAAGATCAAAGGAAAACAGTCTTAATTTTAAATTGTCACATTAATAATTAATCGTCCAAGTGTTATTTTTGCATTGCTTTTTTTTGTATGACATTGAAAAAATTTGAGCTTATCTCATAACAATATATATATATAGATATATATAGATAGGAAATTGATTTTTTTTTTTATTTTTTTTTTTTTTTTAAAGAGCGAATATTATGAAAAAGATAAAAACTATTGAGGATTTTTATTTATTTTGTCAAATTAATATATTCTTCCATATTTAAAAAAATAAATATAAAAAAATGAGTTTAAATTATAAATAATATTGTAAAGGTGTTGTTGTGAAGCTTAAGAGATATGTTTAAAAAAAACAACAGTAAAAATTAATAATTAAAAATTTCATTAAGTAAATAATTAAGTAGTATAATTAACATCTCTAAATAAATAAAAATATAATTTAGATTATTAAATTAAAAAAATAAATAAATTAATATAAATCATAATTGAATATTAAGATTGTAATTATAAAATAAAAATATATTTACAAAAAAAAAAAAAATAAAAAAATCCTCAATATATCCATCTTTTTTTTTCTTATTCTTAAATCTATGAGAGAATATCTCTCATTACAATTTAATATTTATATATATAAATTATATATATATATATATAATAGAATAATATTGGATATATTTTCTTTTTTTTTTTATTTTCTTGATATGATTTGAAAGTTGGAAAAAGAGAGGATCACATAATGAGCTATTTGAAATAGTTCTACTGTTATAATATTAGTAGTAATAAGAGAGTTGTACAAAATCTATATATTACATTGTACAAAATAAATAGCGATTAAAAAAGAAATAAGTTAATAATTATTATATATAAATATAAAATATATATATAAAACAATATATGACTTAAAAAATTGTAAATTTTCTAGCCGAAATATTTCGAAAAATAGCATTGTAGAAAAAACGACATCAATAAATTTTTCAAAATATGTTCTTTTTTTTGAGTAAAAAATGTATGTACCTCTACTATTTTCTATTTTAGTGGGGGGAAAAAGCATTTATGTTTCATTTTTCGAGTACTTATAAACATAGATTATATATATAAATACAAAATTATAAATAAAATAATTATAATAATAATAATAATAATAATGATAAAAATAATACATTACCAGGACGGGTTTAATTTAATAAATTTGCGGGAAAAAAATTGAATACATAGAAAATATTGGGATTATTATTTTTTTTTTCTTTGGCTAATAAATTTAAAAAAATATTTTCTTAATCAAGAAGGAACAGGAATATATTTACACCACAAAGTTTTAATAGATTAATATTTTCATATTGATTAACTTAAATAGTTTTGTAAAAAAAAATAAAAACAAAAAAGTTTAAGAAAGTTTTCATTTTTTTTTTGTTTTACTTTTAAAATAATTTATATCTAAAAAGAAAGAGAAAATAGAATATTATAATATTAAGAATATGTAAATTGTCTTTTTGATTTTTTTAAAAAACAACAAATAAACGTTACGTATTGATTTGTTTTCGATATTTGTATGAGTTTTTTTTTAAGTGATTTATGACTAATACTTTTAAATCAATTTTATTATTTTTACAGTGATAAATGATTTGCTTTTTAAATTTGTAAAGTTGTAATTATTCGTATAAGTAAATAGTAAATAGTAAAAAAACAAATGATACCAAAACAAAAGTCAGTCAAGATAAAAACTTGTGATTTTTTTTTTAAATAGCATATATGTATTATATATATTATATTTTTTTCTAAATGTATGTGTGTTTTAGTAATTGAAATTGTGTTAAAGGAATTCCTAAATGTTATATTTGCATGTATATCAGGATTATTCAAATATTTTGATATTTCTGAATATTATGGAGTTCCATAAGCATTGCAGCAGGTAAAGTTTTATTTATTGATTATTTTATATTATTGATTATGGCAAATTTTACCTATAATTAAACTTATTCTAGAATAATTATAAACAATTTTTAAAATGGAAATGATATTATGTAAGTAATCGTAATGATGATAATGAAATATTCCAATATATAGATAAATGAAGGATTTTTTCCCCCTTTTTCATTTATTGATTGAATGTTTATACTTTATAAGACTTTCTATTGATATTGTAATTATGAAAGAAATTTTAATCCAAATTTTATTTATTTATTATAGATTAAAAATTTAATCTAAATCTTAGTTCTAGTCGATATTATTAATTTTTTTTTTGTTTTTATTTCATAGTAGGATAAAATATAAAAAGTTGAATGAAAGGTTGGCATAAATCACTTAAAAAATCTCTCAATATTATTATTAATATAGGTATATATATATATATATAATGTTAAATGCTAGAAAGTTTAACAAATAAAGGTAATCTTGATTCAGAAAACGAGAGAAGAGATATTTTAATTTCGATATGTAATTATATCGTATTCTTTGGACTTATTATCATTATTATTTCACCATATCCATTTTTATGTTTAAGATATTATATATTAGATATTTGAGATGGTCCTTTTTTATTATTATATAGAATTTATCGTTTTAAGCTCATCATTTCAAAATAGATATTATAGATAATTAATATATATAATATAAATGTTAGAATGTTAAGGCATATTTGGGTTGGGTACCTGATTTGATTGTTTTACTTTATAATCCCTACAAATTGATCAATTATTTAAAAAAAAAATCAATTTCTATATTATTAAGTACTCGAAATCTCATATCGATTTCTATTGTATTATATTCTAAATTTATCTGAAAAATATTATAACTATATGTGTGTGGTCTACTATTATTTTAATATTTTATAATAAGAATTTTCTTAAATACAATAAATAAAAATCTATTATTGTCTTGAATTATCAAAAATAAAAGAAATCTATATCATTTATATTTAAATCAAATAGAGAAATGAACTGGTTATTATTATTATTAATATTATTATTATTATGATTATTATTATTATTATTAATATATAATTATTAGATTGTATCAGTAAAATTTGTTTTAGCCATAAATATCTACATACATAAAATTCTGTAAATTTCAAAACAAAGTCATTTTGTTTGTTAAATGAGTTTGTTTAGAAATAAACAGATTTTATAATTGATTGATTTTTTACCTTTTTTTTTTGATTAGATTAATTGGTACTGTAAAAATTTTTGTTATAAATTATGATAGGTCACATTTATTAAGCAATTTATTATTATTCTGAGCGTAAAACCTAATCTAAAAGTGCATAGAGAAAATTTAGAAAACAAGTTTTAAGAATCAAGATTAACTTTGTTTTTTCTTTCTAAATGTGAGGAATGTAAATTTTTTAATGCATGCGAGCATATCGAGGAACGACATCTTTAGCAATCCAGAAATCACAATTTGGCAAATCTCTTCGGGTTACAATATCTTGACCAATTAAGAAAATACGTTGTGAGCTTAAATGATCCCTTAAACAAACAAACAAAATAAATAAATTGAGATAAGGATTGAATGATTCTAATGTGTTAATGAATTAATTAATTCTATATAAATAAAAAAAAATATAAATATAAAATTTTTTTATAAAATATCGTTTTTCCAATGGACTAAAAAGAATAAAATAATTTTTCTATAAGCCTGACAAAGTTTATGGAGGAATTACTTCATATTCAACCAAAAACGTTGGGCGCATTTAGTTTTATTTATTTATATGAACAATCAAGTCAAATTTTTGTATTAATAAAAATTTTATTAAACACATAAACTGACAAATTTTTTTATCATGCAATAAAATTGATAGTTTAAGAGCCAAGAAATTAATCTTTTATTATTTTCCACTGTAATATACTTATATCAAAGTATGTATCAAAATTTAAAATAATTTTTATTAAATTTACATATTATCAATCAAATCCAAAATGGTTGATTATATTAGAAGAAATAGTGTTACTTGTTAGTGTGATATGTATCTTAGTATATACATATATATATATATATGAATATTAGCTCTATAAAGGAAGTTAATTGCATAGAAATCAAATGAAAACTAAAAGCGCCCAACGTTTTTTGTTGAATATGAAGCAATTCATCCATAAACTTTGTCAGGCTTATAGAAAAATTATTTTATTCTTTTTAGTCCATTGGAAAAACGATTTTTATAAAAAAATTTTATATTTATATTATTTTATTCTTTTTAGTGCAATTTTAATTTGATAAATTTATTTAATATAACAAGAGAAATAGAAAAGATGAAGTTATACGAAAATTTGCAAATTGAATAAAGCAAAAAAATATATTAATCTTCTAAAATTGAATTTATCCATTTATGTTAAGTAAATGTTATTATTGAATAATAATTATTATATTATATTTATAGATAAATAATTTTTATTAATATGAGATTTTATAAATGTATATATATATATTGTCTTCATAAAAAAGGTTATTCTATTGATTTGTTCCCTTTCTATTGGGGACATATATAAAAAAAAAGATCTTTTTCTTTATGCCATCTGAGGGGAAGAAACCCCTCCTCATTGGCCATACAACTGATTAATAGGAATTAATCGCTAGTTAATTACAATTAATTAATTATAATTCAATTATATTTCTTCTATACCTTCTGAAATATCTATAAAAATTTTCAAAAGTCTATCTCAATAAAAAGTCGATGAAAAATCGATTTCAATTTGTCAAAAGAGCGAACAGACAGACAGAGAGACAGACACCAAGTGAAGTTAAGAAAAACGTTATAATAAAAAAAATACCTGTCTGGTTGAAGTTCTCCTGTTCGTGCATATCTAAAAAACATGGCTTGCATTGACATGATGTGTCTCCTTTGAGTAGGACTTCCAGGTACTATTCTATTCAAAATTGCATCGACATCAACATCAGTATCAGCTAAACTTTTCGTATCGCGAGGTTCAGTAGCTACATAAAGTGGAACAGCTGGATGGGCTAATGCCAAAGTTAATAGTGGACATATCGTTCGTATATCGGAGACCATACTTGCCAAGCCTAACCACGAGTCACCATATCTAGAATTAAAAATAATTAATTAATAAATAAATATGAAAATAATTAAAAAAATAAAAAGTTAGATATTAAATAATGTTAATGTTATTTTTTTTTGTTTTTTGTTTTTTTTTTTTTTACCTTTCTAGAGCTTCTGGCCCTAATGGTCCTAAAAGAGCTCGAATATGGGCTGCAATACCTTTCCCTTCTGTATGTCTCTCTCGTAACCATTCACTCGCTTCTGTTTGAGCTCCAGCACCAAATACAAGATCCACATGAAGACCTTCTCTTGTCCAAGCATCCGTAACATGTTCCTAATTAGAATTAATAATAAAAAAAAAAATTAAAAATATAAAAGTTCTTTAAATTTTTTGGATAAAAAAAATAATAATATAAATATTAATATAAAAAGATAAAAAGCTTGAAATTTTGTTTTTGTTAAATCGAATATGAAATGAAAAAAAAAAATTCATAAGTGCAGAGGCGGATTTAGGTCTAGGCAGAATAGGCAATTGCCTAGGGCCCGTAATTTCAAGGGCCCGTAAAACGGTTCAAAAAATCGTGAATTTTTTCACTTTTGAGATCAGACTTTTAAATATTTTCGACACTTTTTAAATTTTTTCAATATGGTTCTAAAAAAAAAGGTAAAATGATTTTGCTATCACGATTTTTTAGTCTCTAAGTACCCACCCCTGGTATATTATTACAAAAAGTACTCTTCAATAATAATTTTTTTAAAATGAAAAATAAAATAAATAATAGATTTTATGTTATTTTATGGGTGGGGGGGGGGTCTCGAAAATTACTATGAAAGACTAATAAAGTTTTCTTAATAATTTTTAACTCTTTCTATATTTAAATTTATTTATATTTAGTCATATTAGAATTTAAAAACAATTAAGTAAATTAAATCAATAGATATCAAAAAATTGAATAATTTATTATACTAGTATTCTAGAATTTAAAAAGAGTAAAAAAAATTTTTTTTTTTAAGAATTTATTTATTTATTTTATTTTTTGTTTATGTTTTATTAATAAATTTGATAAATTAATAAAAATAGATTAAATTTTGTTAATTATAAACAAAACTACATTTGCTTATACATATATTTTATGATTTGATTGGAAAATTAAAAAAAAAAAGAAAAAAAAGAGATCTATATAAAGAGGAGTAATACTAGTAATAGAACATCTCAAATATTTAAATATTATAGCAATCAATTTATGAATAAATAAATAGCCTAACTAATAGGTGGGGGGCCCGGAAATCTGTCCTTGCCTATGGTCCAAAAATTACTTAATCCGGCACAGCATAAGTGATATGATATTATAAATAATATCAATTTATCTTATAAAATTTATTAAAAATTTATCAATTTTAAAATATAAACACAATAGATACCTGTAAAATATTTCCATCAAGAACAAGCCATTGGTGTTCTGGTTTTTCTTCTCCCGTCATCGACTGTGGATGAAGAGTGTGCGGGACCATGGGCAAATCCTGTTTCCTTGGAAGCCAATCTCGAGGTGGAGTTGCAAGTTTTTCGACTGGCAATGCACGTAAACAAGGTGCAATAGCTGTAAAAATATTGTTCAATATTAATTTTTCCAATATTTAATACTAAAATGCACATAATCAAGTTAAATTATTTTAATTTTTATTTGTTCGTATAATTGATAATTTTTTTTATTCAATTAAAATTAACACTTTTTTTTAGATATCGATATCGAAAGCTAAGTATCGATTCTTTGATAGTATCGGACTCAAAAGTATTGATACTCCAAAGTATCGGTATTTGAAAAAAAGCTTAGTCCAGAAAACGTTTGACCTTTTTTTAGACCCAAATTGAAAAAACTTTGAAAAAAAGTACGCTGCTAGGTGCGCTGAGTACCCATTCGATACCACAGGTATGGGGTATGGGTATCGATGCTGTATCGAAGTATCGTTAGTGTCCCTAGATATTAATAATAAATAAATACGAATGAATAAATGAATTTTATTACCTTCAATATTAAATGACTGACATCCTGCTTGGGTGACAGCATCCACACCATCGGATTGAGATTCTTGAAGCGTTCTTCCAGGAAATTGTGATGTTCCACTTGTAGCCCAAACACGTGTAAACAAATCCCTAGATAAACAAAATACAATTCATTTTAATTATGTAATGTCATTTATAAAATTATATTTTACACACTTAAAATTATTAAAATTAATAATACAATAATATATTTATAATTTTTTTACCTTGCTTTTCGTGAGGCTGTAAGGGCAGTTACAAGAGTTGCACCGGCTCGATGTCCTAATAAAGTAACTTCATCACGCTTCCCACCAAAATGTTCAATATTTAATCGAATCCATCTGAAATAGTATATATTTTAAATTAAAAAGTGATATTTTTTATATATATTGACACAAGTATGGATGATTAATTAATTTTTTGTTGGATAGATAAATAATATATTGAAGATATAGAATATTTATATGTAAGTAATTATTAAAAAAAAAACAGAAAAAAATAGAATAGTTGTTATAATATTATTTATAAACAAAACCCTCTGACTTTTGTACATCCTACGCAAGGACAACGCCTATCAAGCCGGTTATATCAATGAGGTGTCTTATGATCAGTAGAACGGGTCCTCTCAACCTTTACCTTGATTTTCTTGATCGAAGGCGCTACTTTTTATCAAGTAGCTTTTCCCCAATGTTGTCCCCGGAGGCTGGGTTGACTCCGTCCCATAGACTCCAGCTAGGGAAATTCCCTTGCCAGGCCCGGGACTTGAACCTGGGACCATGTGAATGTGAGGCAGGTTCGCTACCCACACACTCAATGGCGCCTTTAATATTATATATAATACTCATAATTTTTAATAAATAAAATTTCTATTCTCTTTTTAAGTTTAATTTTTTGTTTCTCATTTTATATGAATTATTTGAAATTCAATTATGAAAAATAAAACAATGATAAAGTAATAGAAATTAGTAATGAATTGTTTCTTTTAATAAATTAATAAATTAATTAATTAATTAATTAAATTAATAAATAAATTATACTTACTTGAGTACGGCTACTAAATCGGAGAGTCCATAATTCCCAGAAGTTGGAGGATATGCATCGTTGGTTAAGCCTTCATGTGCAAGAAAACCCAAAAGCCCAAGACGAAAATTTGGAATTACAATAACGACATCTTCAGTACGTGCCAATTTAGGTGAAGGATCCAAAGCTCCAGGGGAGGGGCCCACAAAAGAATCAGCTCCAATGAGAACCACAACAGGTAACGGATTATGATAACTACAATCAAAGAATATTTTATGTATTATACATATAATCTTGTATTATATGATTATAATAAATAAATAAATCGTGTATATTCAACATACAACTTTTTATAAGTCTAATACGAAAATGTTATAGAAAATTTCTTCTACAATTCTTTTATCATTGTAAGAGTAGATTAAAATTTGTTTAAAATTTACCTTATTTTAGGTGTGAAGATTGTAAGTGTTAGACAATCCTCATCTCCAATAATTTCATCGTCTTTCCCTTGGATACACGGCTTGGAAGCATTGTGAACTTTAAGGGTACCGTTCCAACAATGTGACAAATCCTGATGTAGTTGAGCGGGGGTAAAACGAAGTGGCCCTATCGGAGGAAGAGCGTATGGAACTCCACGAAATGTATATACTCCATCTTCTACCACTCTAAAACAGAAACAAAAAATTGATTATATATTTATTATTATTTAGAAACACATATTATAATAATTTTTTTTTAATAAATAAAATAATAATTGAGAAAAAATGAAAATGATTTAATTTCAAATACGAGGGTGAGGTGAAAAGTTTCCCGCCTGACCAAAAAATGTTTTTAAATTTTTTTTTTGCTTTATTTTTCAACATTCAAGATAGCTGAGAGCTGTACGATGTCAGCTGAACGTGTACGAAATATTTTGCAAAAGCCTTTGAATATGGAAAGCTGAGTGCAACGTGGGTGCCGCGTTTGCTAACAGTAGACCAAAAATTGCTTCGAAAAACCATTTCTACCGACAATTTGGCGCTGTAGGCGTAATCCAAACCAATTTTTGCGTCGATTCATAACTGTTGATGAGACTTATATTAAATTTAATTAATTAATTAATTAAATTAATTAACTAAATTAGAACACCGCTATAAGAAATGTATCAGTGTTGATGGAGATTATGTTGAAAAATAAAGCAAAAAAAAAAAATTTAAAGACATCCTTTTTCTTGGTCAGGCCGGAAACTTTTCACCCCACCCTCGTATTGAGGTAATTTAATTTTAGTTTTAATTTTACCCTTCTATAGGTCCACATGAAGTGATAGCATTAACGTAAGGTCCATCATTCAATCCTTGGCCAGAATTCGAATTTGATTTTCCAGTTGATGATATAGCAATAATTAGTATCAATAAAAATAAAATGATACCCCCAATAACACCTGAAAAATAAAAATAACAAAACATAATTATTATTAGTATCATTAATTTAATGATTTTTTTGTTTTAATCAATGGCAATAAATTTATAAATTGTCTTGTCTAATTGTATAATCTCATTCATAATTAATTATATATCATACTTATTATAAAATAAAGTAACATTTAATACAAATTTTCTTTTTTTCTATTGAAAACAAAAATATATTTTTTTCAAAAAAATATATTAAAATATAAAAAGTTGCGTTTCTTAAGAAGTTTAGTAAGAATTACTATTCAGAAAAAGAAATAAATTAAGGAAAAGAAAAAAAAGTCCATCAACTCCTTCCATTCAGAATTAAAATTAATGACCGAAATCAATATCGTGAAATTTATTTTATTTGAAATATATGTATATTTTTTTTTCTTTTGAATTCTTCTATTACTTTAAAATAAATTTGGACGTAAAATGAAATGAATTCAAATTTATGAAAAATTAACATATCTATATTCGTATGATAGAAAGGAAACGATTCGAGATATGTATACAATTAATAAAGTAAATTAAATAAAATACCACAATACACAAATCACAATAGATCACAGTTTAATCACCATTGCTTTAAAATAGTGATTCCCAACCTGGGGGATCGACATCTTAAAGGGGGCGATTATTTGACATTACAATTTTGGGGGGCGATAAGTTATTTTTGGGGGCGAAATCATTTTCAACTCTAAAAAAAAGATAAGATGATTTTGTAAACA
This sequence comes from Labia minor, assembly GCA_963082975.1. NCBI lineage: Eukaryota > Metazoa > Arthropoda > Insecta > Dermaptera > Spongiphoridae > Labia > Labia minor. The sequence goes on from OY720345.1 coordinate 87,350,300, forward strand.
GGCTTTTTCCCCTTTTTTCAATTTTTATTATGAGGCCGTCCTTACGAAGTGGGCTTTTGGTCCAAAATGGTTCAGAAACGCTACTTTAAAATAAATAATAAGAATTAATCGAGTACTAATAGGTATAATAACATATAACTTTTTTATCATGCAATAAAATTGATAGTTTAAGAGCTAAGAAATTAATCTCGTATTATTTTTCACTGTAATATACTTATATCAAAGTATGCATCAAAATTTAAAAGAATTTTTATTAAATTTACATATTATTAATCAAATCCAAAATGGTTGATTATATTTGAAGAAAGAGTGTTACTTGTTAATGAAGTGTTTTAGTGTGCTATGTATCTTAGTATATATATATATGAATTATAGCTCTATAAAGGAAGTTAATTGCATAGAACTAAATGCGTCCAACGTTTTTTGTTGGATATGAAGTAATTCATCCATAAACTTTGTCAGGCTTAAAGAAAAATTATTTTATTCTTTTTAGTCCATTGGAAAAACGTTATTTTATAAAATCAAATATCATATCTTATACTAAAATTTTAAAATTAATTTTATTTTAAATTGAGTTTAAAAATTTGTTAATTTGTTTTGTATAAAAAAAGAAAAAAAAAAAAGAAAAATATTATTAACATGAAAAATGTTTAGTTATTTACTTATTTAGGTATTTTATTTTAATTAATACTTGTATTATTTTTGGATTATGAAACTGTAAATTTCTATTGTAAAAATTTAATCATTTTTGAAGTGAGTTAGTGAATTAAAAATTAAATCCACTTCATCAATTATGAGAACGTAGAGTAGCAGGAGACATGGAGGGTGCGTTGAGGAATGAAAAATTGATTGTGTGTGTGTATGAAGAGGGCAAATTTTGAAGGAATCAGGAAAATGGAAGGATTTTTGGTTTGTTGGTGTGAATAAAACACTCACAGACTGCAATCTTGTTGGCTTTGACTAGAGAGAGGAGTCTCGCTTGGAGGTCGGTTTTCTCGCCGTCTTCATGAGCCGCCCCTTCGGCGCCGGCAGCTGTTTCGCCTCCTGCTTCAACATCGCCAGCCAATTTGACACACTCCATGGCAGCCTCCTCGGCCTTGGCGTCTGCCGCGGAATTTGCCGTAATACTTGTATCGGTCACATCAATGGTTGGATTAGGATTGTCTTTGGATTTGAATTTTCTAGGCAAAACAGCCACCAACGGCAATCGGATTGCTTCCAGAAGAGAATGTCGTTTATTGGTGTGATGCTGGCCCGAGTCTCCATTTGGATTACTGGAATTACCAGCACCATCGGGAGAGGATTCGGAATCATCCTGTCAAAAATATTTAGAAAATATATTAATTTATTATATCATTGAATTTATATAATAATAATAATAATAATAATAATAATTTGAAAATGTTACCAAATGTCAATTCAGTAGTCAAACATAAATTTTTTAATTAAAATAATACTCTCTCTATTATTATTATTTTTTTTATCGAAAATTTTCGATGTCGAGATTTTGATGTTTTTTTACGTTTTGAAGGTTCCTGAATCATTTTCACTAAGGTTGAGAAAAATGTCGGTGTGTGTGTATGTGTGTATGTAGACAAGATTACGCAAAAACGGTTTGAGCTAGAATCATGAAATTTGGTATACGGGCATTATTCAAAATTCGTAGTTTTCTATCAACTTTTGGGAAATGTAGCTCATCTGGAAGAGGGTCACTACCTATAATGTTTTGATTTTTTTTCCTCTAAAGTGACCGTAAAAATAAAGATATATGTTTGATAGTTTTTCACATGATTAAAAATTGTATAAAACTGCTATATCTAGAATTTCAGCTTGATTGAATCGTTGAAAGTACCGGAATTAATTTTTTAACATGTTGATTGGCAATCACGCACCAACACGTGACATGCTGCCATCAACAAAGAGCCAAACATGCGCTGGTTTAATAAATAATATTTATTAATTTTAATTTATAATTTATAATTAATTTAATTTAATTTAAATATAATCTATTATGTTATTTAATCCAATTCAAATTGCGAGATAGTCGAGTGGAGACACTCCGGCTAATTTTTTTTTTTTTTAAAAAGTATAGGAATGTTGTTAAATTGTTTAAAAATCTTCCAACCATTTGGTTTGTACCAAAACACATGAATAAACAGAGGGGAGCAAAAAGGGTTGGTTGCTCTCTCAGTTAAAACAAATCCAAATTAATTTGGAATCACTAAACTGTTGGTATTTATTTATTATTTTAAAATAAATATTCAACGATTTATTTTCTACATTTTAATCTCTAATCTCTAATAAATTATCGAGAAATTTCCATCTTTATTAAATTAATTAAAAAAATAAATAAATAAATATTCTAAAGCAGGGGTGTCAAACTCATAGGTACACTTGGGCCAAACAAACAAGGTTTAATTTTAGGCGGGACGCAGACAAATTGAAAATTTTTTAAAAAAGTCCAATGTCGTCGCGGGTCGCGAGTTTGATACACCTGATCTAAAGTGTCTATAGCCTAATTTTTTTATAGAAAAATCTGGAGTGTCTCGCAAATTTGAATTGGATTAAATAACATAATATAATATATTTAAATTTAATTTAATTAATTATAAATTAAAATTAATAAATAATATTTATTAAACCAGCGCATGTTTGGCTCTTTGTGGATGGCACCACGCCACGTGCTGGCGCGTGATTTGCAGTGTTAAAAAATTAATTCCGGTACTTTCAGTGATTCAATCAAGCTGAAATTCTATATATAGCAGTTTTATACAATTTTTAGTCATGTGAATGCCCGAATACCAAATTTCATTATTCTAGCTCAGGCGAGATAGTAAAAAAGTATATTAAGTATGCTTTGTTTTGTTACTTTGAGTTTTTTTTTTTGTTTCCACGATTGTTAATGAAATTTGATTACAAAAATGTGAATATTAAATTGAAATTCTAAAATATTCTTCCAAAAATTTCAATGAAAAAAAAGAGACCAGCAAAAATAACTTTCGAAAAATTCTATTTTTTTTTTTTCTTCTTTCGTTCTACTCGTATATTTTATTATATTCATGGAATAGAAATACCAAGCTAAAATCTATTGAAGTCTTTTTGTATCGATCCACCTTGATGTGCAACAAAACCCAGCCGAAATGATGCTTGCGTAAACCCGGTAAAATAGGTAACGCATTGGTCGGTTGGTGGATGAGTATCGGTGTACCCAATAATTTTGGCTCCCACGGGGCTATTGTCCTCCTTTTGGGTGCCCCTTGCCCTTTTGTGTCTAGGAGTGGAGTGAAAAAGGGAAAGGGAAAGGGAATTCAACCCTCATCCCCATCACTCTATGAATGAACAGCTCAAATATATTTACGCAACGGTTTTCGAACATGAATTTCCCCCCTCACCCCATTCCACGAAATTTCTTCCCCCAAAGGACTTTTATTATGAATGATTCGGTCATTCTTCAATGAATAATTTGTTATTCAGACAGGAAATGGCAAAAATCATCCATTCGAAAGGGAGGAATAAATATGGGAATTTGTTTTGTTTTGTTTTTTTATTAACTGGCACACTAACTATTAAACTACCACACCAACTATGTTAACACATATCAATGATAAATACAGTTATTATTTTATATTTTTATTTTATACAATTAAAGGAAAAATTATCAAATTTAAACAAAAGTATGTAACTATATACAATATATAAATATTTATTTTCAAATAGGGTAAAGTATACAGTCGTTGGTCCCCTAAACTCTAATGTTCTCGATGAAACAAAGTTTTTGGCGCCACCATGCGAAGGCTGGCAGTAACTAATTGAAAGAAAATCGGACTTATGTGTTTGGTCTTTGAAAAGCCCGATTTTTTTTTCAATTAGTTACTGCCAGCATTCGCATGGTGGCGCCAAAAACTTTGTTTCATCGAGAACAACAGAGTTTAGTAGTCTGTTAGATGGTCTCTGGTATACAGTCGTTGGCTATCTATCTACCTATCACTAAAACACAAATAATAAGAGATATTTATTTTAAAAATTGCACTATTAACTTTGGTTATGTAATCGTTTCTTGTATGGTTGTATAATCACAATAGAATACCTAGGCCAATAACTATAATAGGGGGCCAATAACAGTATTTTTAGGATTGTTTTTTTATATTCATCAAAATGCTCATAGTATTCTATGTTCTGCAAACCTAATTTGACACAGATTGTTCCGCAATTTGCCCAGATATGCATTAAAGACTGTTAGGAATTGCTTAGGGGGCCAACGACTGTATGCTTTACCCCATGTAATATTAAAAAAAAATATAATTAAAAAAGACATTGAAAGAATTTATACATGGTACGTACACGTGATGTCAGTGCAGTTGTTTGATAACGATCATATCAAAACGTTATATATTTTTTTTTATGTTTTTTAATAAAATTGGAATAAAATATAAATATGTAGTATTATTTACAAAATTCCTTTATAAATTTTACATATTAATTTAATAAAAAAAAAAATGTAAATAAAAGGTAAAGGAAATTTGAGATTTTTAGTTTATCTATATTGTGTAGAGTTTAACCCTTTAATACAACCCTTTGAAAAATTTTTATTTTGTTTTTTTCTATGTATATTTAAAGAAATAGATCGTTTTTTATATAATGTGTGTGTGTGTGTGTGTGTGTGTGTGTGTGTGTTTCATTCATTTAAAAATATTTATATTTGAAAAGATAAAAATTTAAATTAAAATGGATTTACAAAAATATTAATATAAATTATTAAATTAATGAATATGTTAAATTGATATTGAAATAAGCTGGAGTGTCTCCACTCGACTATCTCGCAATTTGAATTGGATTAAATAACATAATATATTATATTTTAATTAAATTTAATTAATTATAAATTATAAATTAAAATAACCAGCGCATGTTTGTTGATGGCACCATGTCACGTGTTGGCGCGTGATTGCCAGTCAACATATTAAAAAATTAATTCTGGTACTTTCAGCGATTCACATTTCTCAAAAGTTGATAGAAAACTACGAATTTTGAATAATGACCGTATACTAAATTTTATGATTCTAACTCAAACCGCTTTTGCCTAATCTTGTCTACATGTATACATACACACACACACACACACAGACAGACATTTTTCTCAACCTTAGTGAAAATGATTCAGGAACCTTCAAAACGTATAAAAACATCAAAATCTCGACATCGAAAATTTACTGGCTAGATAGTAAAAATGTGTTTGACTATTAATAGCAGACTAGAAACAAAACTGAACTATACTACTGAATTGTACAATTAAAAATTGGCTTAATTAATATTTAGATTTTAAGTACATTATATTTTAAGTTCAATCATTTTAAGAATAGAATTTTGGTTGTTTCAATGAAAATCCATTTTCATATTGTCTCAACGATAAGTCCCACTTACTTTATTTTTTTGTGCTTTGGCTGTCCTTAAAAATCCTGGCATTCGAATGCCTCCAATAGGAATTTTCGAATTGGTTGCTCGAGTGGAATCTTCGAGCTGTTTTCGCACTCGATCCACTTTACTTCCGCTGATCTGACTGTCGGTCATTGCTTTGTCTGTAATCGGGGAATCCGCCTTTTCAAGCATCTTCGATGCCGGGTCATCCGTTTGTTCATCATGAGCTTTGGATTTCTCTCTCTCGGGGGTGCTAAGCATTCTTTGATTTTCATCAGCATCCGGCCCTTTCGGAGCCGCCGCCGGGCTACCCCCCGCGGCCGTCTCCTCACTCATTGCAACCTCTGTAAAATGAAAAAAAAGACTAATTATTACATATTACAGACTTATGTTAAATTTCAACTGAAAAATGAATATTATAATAAATTTATTTTCTATTATATATATATACATATATATTAGATTAGATGTAAATAAAACTAATAAAGTTCATAAAGTAAATACGAGGGTGGGGTGAAAAGTTTCCAGAGCAAGAAAAAAAATGTTTTTAAATTTTTTTTTTTTTGCTTTATTTTTCAACATAATCTCCATCAACACTGATACATTTCTCATAACGGTGTTCTAATTAATTTAATTAATTTAATTCATTCTTCCAAATAATATTGAAAATATAATAATATAATTAATAAAATTCAGCAATATTTTATTTTATTTACTAAATTATTAATTTAAACATTTTATGTAAAGAATCTAAACATAATAAAAATTTTTTTTTTTATTTTTTTAATTAAACATATAATGTAGTTTCAAGTTGTTAATTTATTTATTTGTTTTATGCGCATTTCGATTGTTAAATTATTATTGTTATTATCGGATGCGCATCCGACACATATATTTATCAACATGAGTCTTCAAAAAATAAATAAATAAATAAATTTTTTTAAGTTTTATATATGTAAGTGATTATAAATTATTTTATATTGGCTATACAGTTGAATCTATCAAATCAGCGGTCGGGGAACGTTTTTAATCATTACCCCAAAATATTTTTGTGTAATTTGATATTACCCCAAACGAATTCGCCTCTTTTTATGCATTTTTCCTATTTAGCCCCCATTATAATTTTGAAAATTAAACAATAATTAAAAATTTAATTTGTAAAAATACTAACAGGTTTATAAAATAGCAAATTAAAAATATATGCTTTTTACTTACAATAGTTTCATTTTTACTCCCAAAAATTGATTGATTTTTTTTTATTTATTTAAATTATTTACTTATAATTATTCTTTAAAAAAAATCATAATTGAAATTTTATCAAATTTTAATTTTAAAAAATATATTTAAGAAAAAATTTTAAAGAAATCACTTATTGAATTGGTGTTGATTTTTTTTTTTTATTAATTTAATCATAATCAACTTAATGAATATCTTCTATTATAACTTCAATAATGAATGAATCACAAAATTTAGAATTGGATTTGACAACTGATGTGATCAAATAAAAATTAATTAACCCATTCAATGTGATGGATAGAATTATAATAATCTATTCCGTTGATTTTGTTCTAGTCAATTAAACAATTTGTAAAACGAAAAGGGGGGAAGTTATGCTCGATTGCATGATAAAAGTGAAATGAACAACACCAATTATTATACACCAATGATATTTTTGTAAAGATAGAATTAAATACATCATTTCATATTTGGTTCTGTCTAGTATTCACTTAAAATTTAAAAAATTTTTTTTTTTATTTTTTAAAAAAACATAAATAATAATTATTAATAAATACAAAAATCACTTAGAATATCATAACATTTTAAAAAATGTTTTTGTACCTTTTTAACAATTGTACCTTCTAACCACATCCCCTACCTTGACCTTTTCATTAAGATTTTTTATTATAATATATATTGGTGCCCTATGATTTGATATACTTTTTATTAATTTTATCTCAAACTCATTCTATATTTTTTAAAATTTTTTTCATCATATAATTCAGTATAATATTTATTTTGAAGGTGACAAAGTCTAAAAACGTTTTATATATATATAGTATATATATACATATATATATATATATATATAAACCTCTGACTTTGTACGTCCTACGCAAGGACAACGCCTATATATCAATGAAGTGTCCTATGATCAGTAGAACTGGTCCTCTCAACCTTTACCTTGATTTTCTTGATCGGAGGCGCTACTTTTTATCAATTAGCTATTCCCCAAAGTTGATCCCGGAGGCTGGGTTAACTCCGTCCCATAGACCCCAGCTAGGGAAATTCCTTTCCCAGGCCCGGGACTTGAACCCGGGACCATGTGAATGTGAGGCAGGACACACCCAATGGTGCCTTCATTTGTAAATGTAAATATAATTATTGTATAATTAATAAAACTATTATTTTATTTTTCAAAAGTGAATAAATCAATATTAAAATTATATTTCAATAATATATGTATATGATATATGATATTAATGGAAAATCCAAAATTAGTCATCAGGTTTGTATTGATCCATTAAAAAATGTAATCGTAAAATCAAAATTAAAAAAAAAGCAAACAAACAATACATAACTTTAAAAACTAAGAACCAATTATGATTTAGTAATTTTTATAAACTACCATATTTATTTGTATACTAAAAATATTTTGATTTTAGACTTTATTAGTACAACAACAACAACAACAACAAACCGAACCGAACCCGAGTCCATGAATGTGAATGTGAGGCAGGTTCGCTACCCACACACCCAATGGCGCCTTCTTAGAATATCATAACATTTTAAAAAATGCTTTTGTACCTTTTTAATAATTGTTCCTTCTAATCACATCCCCTACCATGACCTTTTCCCCAATATCATCAACATCATCATATAATTCAGCATAATATTGATTTTGAAGGTGACAGAGTCTTTTGTTCAAAATTTTTTCAATTTGGTTCTTAAAAAAACAAAAGGTAAAACGTTTTCTGGACTAAGCCCTTAAACATTTCCGAACTTTTATATAAAAAAGAAAACAATGTTCTCAAAACTATATTCTATCTTTTAATATATATTATCTTGATTGAACATTTCTCTAATAGGTTTATGTATATTTCAATCGTGAGTAAAGAAAAATTAAATTAGCCATTATCAGATCATAAATAATTTAATGAGAGTGAGAATGTTCACTTAAAAAAAAATTATTGAATTTATTATTATTTATTTATTTTATGCTGAATTATTAATGAATGTAAAGATTATACCTTAAATACGTATACGTATACTTATCTAATAGAATTATATTTTTCTTAAAAAATTTTCTCTATAAATTTTTTATTTTTTTATTTTAAATTAAAATTTACATTCACTGTTCACACATAAAGTCTATAATATTAGAATATTAAAATAAATCATTTTCCTAACTGGGAGGTACAAGAGCAAGAGTAATTGTAAGAGTAAGAGAGAGAGAAATCGAATTGGAGGAGGTCACTGGGCCATTTATTGGAATATTTTGATTAAAAATATTGGGCAATAAATAACACTTGTAATGAAAAATTTATTGCTTGTTAATTATTAATTCATGTATATTAATTAAAATTTTCAAAATATTCATTCATATTAAATTCATGATTTTTGTAATGACAAAAGCAATAGAATTTTTAATTTTAAATTTAGATTGAATTGATGATAAAATGATAAATCATCATTTTTTACTACGAAATTATGTACTTTAGTCAGAGTTTATTTTATTTATTTTTTTTTATTTTATTTTACATCATTTTTTGAATTAATATAATATTTTACAAGAATATTAATTGAATATACTAACATAATGATTCAATTTTATTTTTTTTATATACATTATAGATATCATTTTTAAAAAATATATTAATTTTATAATTAACATTTTAACAGTGGATAATTTTTTGTTTGATATTAAATTATTAGAGTATAGTTATATACTAAAATTAATATGTTTTACACACACATATATATATTATTATTATTACTATCAGATTTATCAGGGATATAATCACGTAATTTTGTGAGATTGTTTTCTCGACGTTTCGGCACCGATTTTGGCGCCATTTTCAAGAGATTATTTAAGTGGGAATATTTTTGGGATTCTGGGTCTTAGTCTGTGTGACCAAGATTTAATATCATTCATGGAAATCTAATCCAACATATATATATATATATATATATATACGAGGGTGGGGTGAAAGGTTTCCGGCCTGACCAAGAAAAACGATGTTTTTAAATATTAGTTTTTCCTTTATTGTTCAACATTCAAGATAGCTGAGACCTGTACGATGATAGCTGAACTTGTGCGAAATATTTTGCACAACCCTTTGAATATGGAAAGCTGAGTGCAACGTGGGTGCCGCGTATAGTAGACCAAAAACTGCTTCGAAAAACCATTTCTACCGACAATTTGGCGCTGTAGGCGTAATCCAAACCAATTTTTGCGTCGATTCATAACTGTTGATGAGACTTATATTAAATTAAATTAATTAATTAATAAAATTAACTAAATTAGAACACCGTTATGAGAAATGTATCAGTGTTGATGGAGATTATGTTGAAAAATAAAGCAAAAAAAGAAAATTAAAAAACATTGTTTTTCTTGGTCAGGCCGGAAACTTTTCACCCCACCCTCGTATATATATATATATATATATATGTGTGGAAATGAGAAAATATGCGTATAGAAAAATGAAAATATGGTTGTAGAAATATGTAAAACAAACGAGTATGCATGCATGCATGAGTTTGTTTACACATTTATTCATTGCAATAAGCGCCTCCTGGCAAAGGGGTTGTTTAGAAGGCCAATTTTCCGAGTAGTGACGACTGCCAACTACATAGTAACAGCCCTGCCCGTGAACATCTTTGGTTGTCATGGAAACGGTTGCTAAGGCACCCGCCACGACATGAGAATCGCTTCTCCTCTTCTCTCTCACTTTTACAGACAGATGGGAAAAAATAAAAATACCTTTGCGATTGATTTCATTCCATTCTCAATTTTTAAAATATTAGCAAATAATTATTTTTTAATCAATCATTAATGTATAATATTTGAATCATATAAAATTTCTTTACTTTTTTATTTATTCTGCCTTTTTTAAAAGTAGACATTAAAATTTTTATAAAAACTTTTTTTTTTAATTAACAAACTTTTATAATTATCTTTTTTTTTCATAAAATCTGTCAACATTATTTATCATAATCCGTTAAATAATTTTTAATAGAAAAATATAACAAGGAATGTAAATGGATATAATCATTTTTAAATAAAATGAATGTCCCAGATCCAATTTCAATATATAGATTGTAATAGATCGAACATTACATAAAAATAATAAACTTTTTCTTTTAAAAAAATAAAATTCGTATTGTCAGGAAATTTTAAAATATTCAATACATTAATTTGTTATATTCTTTTTTTTACTTTTCCTTTAATACATTGAGACATATATTTTCAATTAGTTTTACCTATATTATAAAAATAAATTATTCAATAAATTAATACGGTTAGCGAAAAGTATAAACTTTTTTTCTATTCCCGAAAGGATTATTGAAAAAAAAAAGAAATGAGAAGGGGAGATGATTATAAATAACAAAATAAAAATAGGGGAGCCCTAGGGATATGAGAAGGTACAGAAGGCTATGACATATGGGAAGATTAAAATAATAAAAAAAAAACAAAAGAAAAATAGATATATTCTTTGTAGGAGGGAAATGTGTAGTTCAATAGGCGACGTTTTTTTAATTTACTTTAAATGTCACAAGATATATATATATATATATATATATATATAATTTTATCATATTTGATTATTCATTCTGAAATATCATACTAGAATATAGAATTAACCTGCATATTTATAATTGATCTATAAATTCAAAGTTTCTGTGCGATATGTGTAATTTTCTAAAATTGTCAAAAAAAATTTTATCTTGGAACATCCAAACAGACTACTGGTGTTTATTTTCTGACTTGTATCTTGTAAATCCAATGAATCGGTCAAGTGGATTTTAACACCAATTCACCTTAAATATTTGCCTATTTTCAGTCTACAGATGAAGTATCCAAAGAAAAATTAATTTGTTCAGTAATAATTCTTCCTATCAAATTTTTTGAATTGAGAAATAATCATACAATATGTTTTAATTTTAATTTTTAAACTAATTTTTCAACTTTTTGTAGAGTTTGAAGAGGCTTTGCATGAATGAATTACCTGAATCATTAAAACTTTGGATTTAGATTAACTACAATATATATGTAGGATAATTTTTAATTTTAACATTTGATTAGTATATCTGATTATATTTATATTTCAGTATGAATCTTATCTAATCTTAAATATTTAATAAAAAAAAAATCTTTATATACTAGTATGTATTTATTGTTATAAATATGTAAGTACCGGGACCCCGAGCCTCGGCTCGGTACTTAAGTTAAAAAAAATGATTCATTATTATTGGATTTGGCTGGTAATATTAATACCTGGGACACCGAGCTCTCGCTCTACCCTTTAAAAAATATTGATACACAATTCTTTAATTATTTATTACAATTATTAAATGTTACACATTTGCATCAATCTGATTAAAATTAATGAACTTGTGCTCCTCAATAATACATAAATATATAATATATAGGTACATATATTTTTTTTCTATAGTGTTTTTTTGAAAAACTGTTTAGCGCCCCAAGTGGTTATAAAACAAACTAAAGACAAAAAAACGTGCTTTGCAGCTTTTCGGAATTAAAAAAGCAAAATTGGCAGTCGTGGGACTGGCCGACAGAAGTGAAAACTTCTGCGTAAGAAATTTTAAAACAGACGAAATTCGCGCTATTTCACGAGAAAGATGAATTTCATATGCATGTATATATATATAACTTATATATTATTTTAAACATATATTTTAAACAAATTTGTAACTTATATTTATATATATATAAATACACAACTTTGTTTAAAATATTGCAATACGAACTGTTTTATAATTCTTATCTCTAACATAAAATATATATTTATTATGTGAAGTTCATTTCGTATAATTTTGATTATATATGTATATATGAAATGAACTTTACATAATAAATATATATTTATATGTTAGAGATAATTTATAAAACAGTTCTAATGACAATTCAAATTTCGCGCTCTGTTATAAGAAATTTGAAAGCAGATGGTTTCATGGTGTTGGTCACGATCACGCGAGTTCTATACTTTTTCCCCATCCCGCAAAAGTGCTCAACGCCGCTAAAGAAGTTTTCACTTCAAAAATTATTTAATATTTGGAAATATATCTGACTTATAGAAAAAATGAATATTAATTAAAGAAAGAAATAGTTTTTAAAATATCCTGAATAATATGTAACAATTTTCAAGATAGAAATTTATTACAATATTACAATTATTAACTGTTGCATCATTGCATCAATCTGATTAAAATGAATGGAACTTCGGGTACTCAATAATAATAAATAAAATAATATTAATAAATATATTGAATAATATTTTATTGAAAAAATATTAAAACTTATAAAACTATCTAAAACTTTATTAATAAAAGAACAATGAATAAATAAATATAGAATAGTAATTTATTAAAAAGTAAACAATAGATAAAAAGAAAAAAAAATAACAAAATCATTATTTTCATTTTTAAATAACGATTCACCCGGCGAGTTTCGAACCGACGAAATCCACTCGTTAAAACATCAGTCCAACCGCTGGACTATATGTATTTAGATAAAAAATTGTCATTTTTTTACTGTCTTAGCAGGCAGTATTAAAAATTTTGACGTTTTCCATATATAATTTTCAATTAAGAAATTAATAATGAAGCTGTATGTTTCAAGAGATATCATCAATAAAACTTAATTTTTCTTTATAAATACTATATCTAGTGTGAATTTGAAAAAAATCGTTAGAGCGGTTTTTGAGAACCAATATATATAGATAAATACATATATACAATTTTAGCTAGCATAATAAGATAAGATATGTAGAATATATATGTAGTATTTACGATATAATTATATAAATATAAAAATAAACTTTAATTAAATTTTTTTTTAGATTAAATATTTATTTTAGAAATAAATTTCAATTAGAAAAATTAAATCTTTAGTTTAGTATTTACATTTTTTTTTATTGTTTAAATTGCCTGTTTTTCAGATTCAATTGACTCGGTCACCTCCTTCCCAGTACTTTCTCAAGATTTCATTCACATTCATAGTTTTAACTATTAATATAATAATAATTTTCTTAATTAAATATTTTCCATCTACTTTTGTATTTATTTACTTATTTATTTATTTTTTAATGTGTCTATTTTTTATTCTTCTGATTATTTTAATTGAAATTTAATCTCTGACAAAAGATTTATTAAATCTTAGAACTTGATTGGTGTTTTTTCAACATTTTATTAGAAATCAATTAAGTAGAAAATATTTTTCTAAATTGAGAATAATTTAGTTAATTGAACTCTGAATGATGATAATTAATTGAATTCAATTTCTCTATCTCTCTGTATTTGAGTATTAAATATTTAATTATAAATTGTTTTTATTTATTTAAATTATTTACTTATAATTTTTCTTTAAAAAAATCAGTAATAATTATTGTTAATTAATTTCAATTAGTATAAACAGTGTGGACACAAAAGTTTTGTTTTTTTTTGTTAAAAGATTAAATTCAAACCAAACACCAAAAAAATAAATACTAAAATTTATTTATGTAGGTAGGTTACTAGAAGGTAAGTTGGTTTTTTAATGATTGATACGAGTTTAATTAAAGAGAACTTGACAAATATCCCGAAAATCATATCCTATAACCTTTTTATATATCATTTCTATTCTTCTATTGTCCTATAAGTTTACACATTAAATACATAACAACAACTACATCAACACAAACCTGTCTGTACAAGGGTGGGGTGAAAAGTTTCCGGCCTGACCAAGAAAAACGATGTTTTTAAATTTTTATTTGCTATATTTTTCAACATAATCTCCATCAACACTGATACATTTTTCATAACGGTGTTCTAATTAATTTAATTTAATATAAGTCTCATCAACAGTTATGAATCGACGCAAAAATTCGTTTGGATTACGCCTACAGCGCCAAATTGTCGGTAGAAATGGCTTTTAGAAACAGTTTTTAGTCTAACGTTAGCAAACGCGGCCCCCACGTTGCACACAGCTTTCCATATTCAAATGGTTGTGCAAAATATTTCGCACACGTTCAGCTGACATCGTACAGGACTCAGCTATCTTGAATGTTGAAAAATAAAGCAAAAATAAAAATTTAAAAACATCGTTTTTCTTGGTCAGGCCGATAACTCTTCACCCCACCCTCGTATATGTACAATGTATAGTGATGGAAAAAAGTAAACGCCATTTTAATGAAATTTTATATTCTTCTAGTTTTTCTTTTCAATTTTGTAGATAAATTTACAGCAAGACAAATGTTTGTCAAACAAACTCTCGATTCCAAAGTTTATTTCTTCTTTTACATAAAGAATTTCAACGATATAACAAATCCAAATTCAAGTCACTCAACATATATTATACGCATTGCAAATGAGAAATACAATCTCACGATACATTCACTCACACTCACTCTCCATTTTATTTTTCAAATGCTTGAATAAACAATTGAAATAATTTACATATGCCTTTTTCCAGCCAAAAAAAAAACAACAAAGTTGTCATATGAAGTATATATATATAAAAAAAAAGAAAAGAAAAAATATATTTTGTGCATTCTAGTAAACGTGAAAATATGTAGCCTTGAGGAGAGGTTGTTTCATTTAATATTATTATTAAAAAAAAAGAAAAATATTAAATTTAAATATAGGAGAAGAAGAAAATTTAATTGAATTAAATAACCAAAGACATATGAAATTCTTCCAAATAATATTGAAAACATAATAATATAATTAATAAAATTCAGGAATATTTTATTTTATTTACTAAATTATTAATTTAAACTTTTTATGTAGAGTCTAAACATAATGGAAATTTTTTTTTTTATTTTTCTAATTGAACACATATGTAGTTTCAAGTTGTTAATTTATTTATTTGTTTTATGCGCATTTGGATTGTTAAATTATTATTGTTATTATCGGATGCGCATCCGACATATATTTATCAACATGAGTCTTCAAAAAATAAATAAATAAATAATTTTTTTTAAGTTTTATATATTTAAATGATTATAAATTATTTTATATTGGCTACAGTTGAATCTATTAAATCAGCGGTCGAAGAACGTTTTTAATCATTACCCCAAAATATTTTTGTGTCAGTAGATATTACCCCATGGTGAAGAGCAAAAAAAACGAAATCGTCTCTTTTTAGCATCTTTCCTATTATAGACGATCATTATAATTTTGAAAAGAAAACAATAATAAAAAATTTAATTTGTAAAAATACTAAAAGGTTTATAAAATAGCAAATTAAAAATATATACCTTATACTCACAAAAGTTTCATTTTTACCCTATTTGGGGTAATTTAACCCGGTTCCCTGACCGGTCTATTAAACAATATAATAATCATTTTAAAATCTCAATCTAAAAAAGTTCTGACTAAAATTAGAAAAATATTAGAAAAAAAAACTCGACTATCTAGTAAATTTGAATTGGATTAATTAACATATATTATATTTAAATTGAATTTAATTAATTATAAATTACAAATTAATAAATAATATTTATTAAATCAGCGCATGTTTGGTTCTTTGTTGATGGCACCACGTCACGTGTTGGCGCGTGATTTGCAGTGTTAAAAAATTAATTCCGGTACTTTCAGCGATTCAATCAAGCTGAAATTCGATATATAGCAGTTTTATACAATTTTTAGTCATGTGAAAAATTATCAAACACATATCTTTATTTTTACGGACACGTTAGAGGAAAAAAAATCAAAACGTTGTAGGTAAAGATTCTCTTCCGTTTGAGCTACATTTTCAAAAGTTGATAGTAAACTACGAATTTTGAATAATGCCCATGTACCAAATTTCATGATTCTAGCTCAAACCGTTTTTGCGTAATCTTGTCTACATACATACATACATACATACACACACACACACTCACACACACACACACACACTCACACTCATACACACACTCACATACACACACAGACATTTTTCACAACCTTAGTGAAAATGATTCAGGAACCTTCAAAACGTATAAAAACATCAAAATCTCGACATCGAAAATTTTCCTGATCGCAATACTATCACTGGCGAGATAGTAAAAATAAAAAGTCCAGATAAATTGCATTTCCTTCTTCTTCTTCTTGCTGTATAAAGAAATGAATAATAAAAAAGGGTCGTGGCTGTTTTTCAATGGGAGAACATCTGTCCAACCATTTCCTTCCGGGGCTGATTGGCCTGCTGTTTTTTCTCTAGCCCGCAGGATGCAGCCAGGATCCATCCCCTCTCTCGATGACAGACACTTTGCCGTAAAATAATTCAGAGTAGTTTATAAAAAGGTTAAATAAAACTCTATATTTAACATTCGAAAAGATACATCATCCATCTTCTTAATCTTTGAATCATTTCTTTTTATTCTAAATGTAAATAATAAGAAATTTACTAAATATGTACTTTAATAAAATAATAATAATATTAAAACATTAATAAAAGAAATTAAATATGTTTTTATAATAAAAATATTATATATATATAAAAATTTAAAAAGGCGCCACAGGGTTAAAGATTAGCGTAGCTGGCTCACATTCTCGTGGTCCCGGGTTTAAGTCCCGGGCTTGGCAAGGGAATTTCTCTAGCTGAGGTCTATGGGAAGGAGTCAACCCAGCTTTCGTGATCAAAATTGGGAAAGCTACTTGATAGCGCCTCCGATCAAAAAAATCAAGGTAAAGGTTGTAGGACCCGTTCTACTGATCATAGGACACCTCATTGATATAACCGGCTTGATATGACGTACAAAAGTCAGAGGTTTTTTTATATATATATATTTATAAATTTATGTTAAAAGAAATAAAAATTATTTTAAGAATAATTAATAAAGATAAAAATTTCAATTTCTAATTAGGTAGCTTCTTCAAATCTTCAATTATTCTCACGGTTTTTTTTTTCATCGAATCCCCTTCAAGTTATTCTCCTGGCCTATATTTCTAAAGTGTGGTTAGAAATTTTTGTTATATTTCGGTTACCCATCACTGCCCGTGCGAACTAAATACACCCAGCGTGGGAATTTTGTTAATGAAAAGCTCAACTCCTCATCGGTCACAATTCAGAATGGATTATAACAAGGGCTGTAATCGAATGGGAAACCATACACATGGATTGATTTGATTTGATATTCCATATAAATATCTAATTATTTATAATATAAAAATTTATTTCAAATTGATTCTGATTAAATTATATGAACTTGTAGTTAAAAAATTAAATCAAATCAGATTCAACATTAACATTAATTAATAAAATTAAAATATATTAATGAAAATTTAATGTGAATAGTATTAATAGCATAAAAATTCAATCTAAATTAAAAACAAATAAATATCAAATAAAGACACACTTTTTTTTTAATTTTTCACAAAGTCAACCTTTTGTTTCTCTCTCAAAGCAAATCTTTGAATTATACCTTTATAATATAATAACAAAATTGATAAATGATAAAAATGGCAGAGATAAACAAATTTCCAGAAATATTCTATTTGATTTCAAGAAATTTCAAATTTCTGTATTGTTCATAATTTTATTAGTTTCTCAAGATTCATACAAACAAAAAAAATTCAAAGATTCAAAGAAATTCAAATGTTAATCTAAAATATATAGATAATTAAAATGATATAACCATATACACCAGTGGTGGGCAAATACTTTTAAGCGCGGGCGAAAATGAAATTTTCAAAATGTCTCCCGGGCCGGAGGACGATATTTCGAAAATACCAAACCGGGGCATTTGTAAAAAAAATTTACCATTTTTTTTTAGAGCCATATTGAATGAAATTGAATGAAAGATCGAAATAAGTGCCAAACTTTTCAACGGGCCGACGGGCCGGATAAAATAAGCAAAAGGGCCGGATCCGGCCCGCGGGCCGGCTTTTGCCCACCCCTGATATTCACTATTTGACACATTTTTTAAGGCTCCATATTTCTATTATGTTGTATATTTTTAAGTTTAATTTTAGTTTAGAGACGGGCCGGATAAAATAAACAAAAGGGCCGGATCCGGCCCGCGGGCCGGCTTTAGTCCAAGTTTAATTTTAGTTAAATAGTACCGGGACCCCGAGCCTCGGCTCGGTACTTAAGTTAAAAAAAATGATTCATTATTATTGGATTTGGCTGGTAATATTAATACCTGGGACACCGAGCTCTCGCTCTACCCTTTAAAAAATATTGATACACAATTCTTTAATTATTTATTACAATTATTAAATGTTACACATTTGCATCAATCTGATTAAAATTAATGAACTTGTGCTCCTCAATAATACATAAATATATAATATATAGGTACATATATTTTTTTTCTATAGTGTTTTTTTGAAAAACTGTTTAGCGCCCCAAGTGGTTATAAAACAAACTAAAGACAAAAAAACGTGCTTTGCAGCTTTTCGGAATTAAAAAAGCAAAATTGGCAGTCGTGGGACTGGCCGACAGAAGTGAAAACTTCTGCGTAAGAAATTTTAAAACAGACGAAATTCGCGCTATTTCACGAGAAAGATGAATTTCATATGCATGTATATATATATAACTTATATATTATTTTAAACATATATTTTAAACAAATTTGTAACTTATATTTATATATATATAAATACACAACTTTGTTTAAAATATTGCAATACGAACTGTTTTATAATTCTTATCTCTAACATAAAATATATATTTATTATGTGAAGTTCATTTCGTATAATTTTGATTATATATGTATATATGAAATGAACTTTACATAATAAATATATATTTATATGTTAGAGATAATTTATAAAACAGTTCTAATGACAATTCAAATTTCGCGCTCTGTTATAAGAAATTTGAAAGCAGATGGTTTCATGGTGTTGGTCACGATCACGCGAGTTCTATACTTTTTCCCCATCCCGCAAAAGTGCTCAACGCCGCTAAAGAAGTTTTCACTTCAAAAATTATTTAATATTTGGAAATATATCTGACTTATAGAAAAAATGAATATTAATTAAAGAAAGAAATAGTTTTTAAAATATCCTGAATAATATGTAACAATTTTCAAGATAGAAATTTATTACAATATTACAATTATTAACTGTTGCATCATTGAATCAATCTGATTAAAATGAATGGAACTTCGGGTACTCAATAATAATAAATAAAATAATATTAATAAATATATTGAATAATATTTTATTGAAAAAATATTAAAACTTATAAAACTATCTAAAACTTTATTAATAAAAGAACAATGAATAAATAAATATAGAATAGTAATTTATTAAAAAGTAAACAATAGATAAAAAGAAAAAAAAATAACAAAATCATTATTTTCATTTTTAAATAACGATTCACCCGGCGAGTTTCGAACCGACGAAATCCACTCGTTAAAACATCAGTCCAACCGCTGGACTATATGTATTTAGATAAAAAATTGTCATTTTTTTACTGTCTTAGCAGGCAGTATTAAAAATTTTGACGTTTTCCATATATAATTTTCAATTAAGAAATTAATAATGAAGCTGTATGTTTCAAGAGATATCATCAATAAAACTTAATTTTTCTTTATAAATACTATATCTAGTGTGAATTTGAAAAAAATCGTTAGAGCGGTTTTTGAGAACCAATATATATAGATAAATACATATATACAATTTTAGCTAGCATAATAAGATAAGATATATATAAATAATTAAATTTGAAAGTTATGCATTCTCTTTTAGTTATTTGATCATCAAGTAACAAGAGAGTGAAAGAAAGAAAGAATATAAAAAAATTAATATTAGAATGTCATATATCAAAAATATAATAATATAATAATAAAGAATAAAATATATACGAGGACTGTTCAAAAGAAAAGGTGAATTTTGCATTTTGCATTCGATTATCAATTATTATTTTTTTTAAAATATTGACACACATAGGTTTCTCATATATTGATATTATCAGCCATTTTAGATTAGTAGTTTGTTTTTGACAACTGAAAAAGTTAGTCAAGTTTTTGTGTGTTCTTCGATTTTGTGCTTAAAAAACATAAGGAATACTACAAGAAACTTATATTAAGAAATACTGCGCAAACGAAAACAAATCTTGGATTCTGCATCATGTTTATGCACCAGTTCACACATCAGTTCACGATTTTGTAGCCAAAAACAACACAGTAATCATGTCTCAACCACCGTATTCACCAGATTTGGCTATTCCCAAAACTGAAGTGACCAATGAAATGAAAGGTGTTTGCCATAATTGATGAGATAAAGTCGGAATCGAAGCACGAGTTGATAGCGATACCTAAAAGCGCATTTCAGAAGTGCTTCCACGATTGGCATAAGTGCATTATATCTGTTGGGAATTACTTTGAAGGGAACAAAATGGATATTGATGAATAAATAAATAATAATACTTTTCGAAAGTATTCAAAATTCATCTTTTCTTTTGAACAAACCTTTTTATTGAATTAATATTTGTTTAGGCTGCAATCATCAATAGCCCTCCCTTAGTTTTCTATCTTATTAACAACCTCTTTGCCTTTTGTCCAATATGCATCTTTTGTTCCTATGGCCTTTTCGTCACTTGAGTTTTCAACCTTGACCATCACACATCGACTTCCACCTCAGTGTCCTCTCTTCCCTGTCACCTCCTTATATCTTCAATTAAACATTTCTCCAACTCAACGTAAAATCATCCATCGGTGTCTAATCACCTTCCCCCTCATATTACGTGGATTCAACCCATTCATCACAAAGGGCTGCGTTTCACCTCGAGAATACATCCGAGATACACAGCACTAGGCATCCCACGCTAACCACGAGAATTATTTGAAGTATCTCCCACATCAACTTTGAGGCACCAGGAGAGAGAATCTGAAGGTCCGGGGTCATCTTTCTACAACGAGGATAATTGGATTTCATTCCTGCTAATCCATTTGGGTTTGGTTATCCATTTTTTATCTTTATTATTTAAATTAACTTTTAAACTAACTGAAACCTGTAAATAACTCTTAATAAAATAAAATTATAAATTGAAATCTATTTTATTTATTCGGCAGTATTTTGGATTGCACCTTAATCAGTCGTCACCGACCCTTTCAATCAATTCTAGCTCTATTGAAGCGATAGTAGCCGTGCCATTAACTCAAGGCCAATAAGATATAACATCGAAGTTGGAATTGGGTTTGTCACAATAAGTGCTTAGACATTTTGGCGCCCGAGAACAGGGACGACTTAAAAAGATTTTGGTGTGGTTTAATTTGTGTTGGATAAGTTAAATAGTTTTAAATTAATATATCACGTGATATCCACCATATTGGAATTTGTGAGCGTCACTATATCACGTGGTATCCGCCATATTGGATTTTGTAAGCGTCACTATATCACGTGGTATCCGACATATTGGATTTTGTAAGCGTCACCATATCACGTGGCATACGCCATCTGTTTCAAATATTTTTAATTTAATTTTTTTGTTTATTGTTTTACACGTGCAGTGGTACAATTTGAATTGATTTTACTTTATTTTAACTTCTAAATTTAAAATTGTAATTCATATATCCACCCCATTTGGTTTAAATTTCAGTCTATTAATTCTATTGGATTTATTATAATATTTTTCATTTGTTAACCTTAAATATATCTTAATATAACATGGCTGTAACTCCTGAATCAATGAGTACAAAGTGGTATATCTTAGAAGCAGCTTACGACGATTTCAATACAATGAATAGTAGACGAAAGGTTCCTTTGAATTCTTTCCTTTTTCAACGGTACATGGAAAAGGCAGAAAAGTTAATAAATGATCTCGTATCCTTCAGAACCGAAATCATTTTAAACAATTTAAAAGACGATCCCATTTGTAATCAACTGATAAAGGAGGCCAATGGGTGTATGGATGTAATCAACGATATAATAAATCAGATTAATTCAACCTCAGAAGAAGTCAAGCAGGAGTCAAGTATTGTAACACGCAATCAAAACATAAAACTCCCGAAAATTAGATTACCCACTTTTGAAGGAGACATTTTGGATTGGTGCTCCTTTTGGGCAGCTTTCCAAAATTCAATCGATTTAAATCCTACTCTTAGTGACCTTGATAAGTTACAATATTTGAAATCATGCTTGATTTCAGAACCGTTAAATCTGATTAAAAACTTACCCATGAGTGACAAAAATTATAAAACAGCAGTCGAATTATTAAAAGAGAGATATTTTAAAAAAAGACGGATTATATTTTCTCTGTTAGATAAATTATTGGATTGCAAGCCAATGCAAAATAACAGCGCTTCTGATTTTAATAATTTATTTCTTTTGTTCAAGGAAACCATTATGCAACTCATAAATCTAGATTACGATGTAAAGGCCTGGAATCCAATTGTAGTTCGTGTACTCATGCGGAAGATGACCCCGGAACTACGAGAAAAATGGATTCTCTCAATTGGGAATGAGGAGGATATCCCTCATTATGAGTCGGTTTTGTCATTCATTCAATTACACACCGAAGCTATGAATGAAACATCAGCTAGATGTATGGAGGGATCCTATAGGAACCGAGAACAGTTCACCAGATCTGCAAAACCTGGAGTAAGAAATAACTTCCATCTGTCTACTTCCCGATTCCCTTCCTGTCTCATGTGTAACCAGCAGCACAAACTATTCGCGTGCCCAGCCTTTCTAAATACACCCGTTCAAGAGAGGAACACGTGGGTATCATCAAGGAAATTATGCATCAAATGCTTTAATCCTACTCACAGTGCTCCAACTTGTCCTTTAACTAATTGCAAATTCTGTAGAAAACCCCATAATTCATTATTACACATGGATAGCGACCACTCGAATGAATCCTTGTTAACGGAGACAAATTCCACAGAATTAGAAAATATAACGGTTCCCGAAGTATTCAAATCCAATAATGCCCTCCAGTCTATTCCATCTCCCGACAATTTTACTTCCCTTCTTGGCAGAGTAACCATCCTCGTTAGAGACTATCAAAATCAACTGGTTAAATTACACGCATTCATTGATTCCGGATCAGAAGTGTCTCTAATTTCATCTGACTTAGTTTCATTTTTAGGATTAAGATCAAAAGTCAGTAACACAAAAATTAGCGGTCTTAACAACGTAAATCTGGATCATTCGAAAAAATCGGTTACATTGACTCTTGGCTCCCCCATCGATTCTCAATTTAGTTTAACAGAATCATTTAGTATAATTGACAATTTCAGCATCAACATTCCCTCAAAACCTTTACAGAAATCCCAATTTTCTTATTTGGCTCAATACCCCTTAGCTGACCCCCAATTTTATCTTCCCAAAAATATAAATATTCTAATAGGCGTCTCCATTTATACAAAATTGCTCCAAGGAGGAATTATTAAATCTCCTAATGGAAATTCCTTAGCACAAAACACGGCTCTCGGTTGGGTGGTCCTTGGTGAAGCTTTACCTGAACAGGATACACATAGAAATTTCTTATTAAAAGCGGAAAAAATTACTAGTCAACCTACACCAGAACAATTGAAAATTACCCTCGACATTCAAAAGCTCTGGGAATTAGAACCGGACCCTACATCAATCACAAAACCACCTTCCCGTGCGGAGAACCTATTCATGCAATCAGTTCAAACTCTTCCAGATGGACATATACAGGTTACTTTACCATTCAAAAGAGACCCCCCAAAGTTAGGCAACTCTTATAACACTGCGCTAAGAACTTTTCAATCGCAAGAAATTAAATTTTCAAAAAATTCAAAATTCTTCAACTTATATAAAGAATATATCTCTAACCTGATAGAATCTAAATTCATCGAGAAATTATACCCGGTTTCTAGTCGCCCACTAAATGAAAGTAACGAATTCTACTTACCTCATCATGGAGTTTTTGAAAGGGATTCCAATAACATTAGAGTGGTTTTCAATGGCTCCGCTAAATCTACTTCTGGACTATCATTAAATGACATTCTCGAAATTGGAGATGCCTTACAAAATGACATCAGACTTGTTTTAACGAGGTTTCGAAATTATCCTTTCTTATTTTCTACGGATATCATAAAAATGTACCATCAAGTAGTAATTGCACCCTCTGATAGATCTTATTTAAAACTTCTTTGGCGAGATAACCCCAGACACCCCATAGATGTCTACCAACTTAATCGTGTTCCCTTTGGGATTACCTCCTCTCCTTTCCTTGCTATTCGATCCATTCAACATGTGATGGAAAATGTCAAGGAAGAATACCATCAAATATTAAAAATTATTCAGGAAAATTCATATCTTGATGATTTTTTAATTGGGGCTTATACAGAGAAAGAACTCCCCCAATCAAGTAAATTCAAATGTTTATCCCCTTTTGTAGATCAAAACAAAATCCTCCGGGTTGGAGGTAGTCTACAAAATTCATCCTTGCCATACGACTCGAAACATCCCATTATTCTTCCCAGAGAAGAACATTTTACCACACTCCTTGTTCGATACTTACATATCAAATATCTGCATTGCGGACCCCAATCCTTATCAGCCTTTGTTACCTCTAAATTTTGGATCCCTCAAGGAAGAAAATTAATTCGTAAAGTGTATAGATCATGCGTTGTTTGTTCTAGAAATAGTTCGAATCGCATATCGCCATACATGGCGAGTCTTCCCTCAGACCGAGTGATCCCTTCTAGACCATTCAATTGTACAGGGATTGATTTTTTTGGTCCATTTTTTATACACCTAAAACTCACTCGGGGATCAAAACCAGTTAAAGCTTACACTTGTGTATTTGTTTGTTTCGCAACGAAGGCTGTCCATTTAGAGCTGTGTGTTGACCTCACCACTGAAACCTTCTTAAACTGTTTCAAAAGGTTTATTTCCCGCAGAGGGCTCCCTTCCATCATATATAGTGATAATGGAACAACATTCGTCTCCTCAGACAAGGTGATCCGATCCGACGTTAACACCCTGATATCTAACATTAAATCAAAATTTCTAAGAGATTTCTTTTGTGAAAATCAAATAGAGTGGAAATACATCCCCCCTTATTCTCCTAATTTTGGTGGATTATGGGAAGCAAGCGTCAAATCGGCAAAATTTCATTTAAAAAGAGTGGTGAAAAATCAGATTTTGACTATCTCAGAAATGGAAACTCTTTTATGCCAAATAGAAGGAATCTTGAACTCACGTCCACTTACTCCTCTCACTGCCGAACCAGATAGCTTTGATTACCTGTCTCCGGGACACTTCTTAATAGGAGCTCCTTTAAAACAACTTCCTTCATTAGAATCTGAGATTAATTCGAAAATCATGTCACTATCAAGACGTTTCCACTTACAAAAAAATATGTTCCATCATTTTTGGAATAAGTGGTCTCGCGAATATCTTTGTTCATTACAAAATAGATATAAATCTAATGCAATTAACCCTAACATCCAAGTAAATCAATTAGTAATTTTAAAGGAGAATAATATGGCTCCTTCCCAATGGCCAATGGCACGAGTGGTTGACATCCTTCCGGGAACAGATAATGTTATACGTGTCGTTCGGTTAAAAACCGCACACGGAACATATCTTCGGCCCGTGAACAAACTCATAATCCTCCCAGACCAAGTATAATTTCCGGTTAATCAAAAGAAAAAATTCCTCTTTATTGAATTTTTTGGGGGGGAGTGTGTTTAGGCTGCAATCATCAATAGCCCTCCCTTAGTTTTCTATCTTATTAACAACCTCTTTGCCTTTTGTCCAATATGCATCTTTTGTTCCTATGGCCTTTTCGTCACTTGAGTTTTCAACCTTGACCATCACACATCGACTTCCACCTCAGTGTCCTCTCTTCCCTGTCACCTCCTTATATCTTCAATTAAACATTTCTCCAACTCAACGTAAAATCATCCATCGGTGTCTAATCACCTTCCCCCTCATATTACGTGGATTCAACCCATTCATCACAAAGGGCTGCGTTTCACCTCGAGAATACATCCGAGATACACAGCACTAGGCATCCCACGCTAACCACGAGAATTATTTGAAGTATCTCCCACATCAACTTTGAGGCACCAGGAGAGAGAATCTGAAGGTCCGGGGTCATCTTTCTACAACGAGGATAATTGGATTTCATTCCTGCTAATCCATTTGGGTTTGGTTATCCATTTTTTATCTTTATTATTTAAATTAACTTTTAAACTAACTGAAACCTGTAAATAACTCTTAATAAAATAAAATTATAAATTGAAATCTATTTTATTTATTCGGCAGTATTTTGGATTGCACCTTAATCAGTCGTCACCGACCCTTTCAATCAATTCTAGCTCTATTGAAGCGATAGTAGCCGTGCCATTAACTCAAGGCCAATAAGATATAACATCGAAGTTGGAATTGGGTTTGTCACAATAAGTGCTTAGACAATATTATTTGTAAATAAAATGTATAATTATTGTATAATTAATAAAACTATTATTTTATTTTTCAAAGTGAATAAATCAATATTAAAATTATATTTAAATAAAATAGGTATATGATATATGATATTAATGGAAAAATCCAAAATTAGTCATCAGGTTTGTATTGATCCATAAAAAATGTAATCGTAACATAAAAATTAAAAAAAAGGAAACAAACAATACATAACATTATCATTGATATTTTACAAACTAAGAACCAATTTTGATTTAGTAATTTTTATAAACTACCATATTTATTTGTATACTAAAAATATTTTGATTTTAGACTTTATTAGTACAACAACAACAACAACAACAAAAAAAAAAGGAATTATTAAAAATATGACTAAAAAGTGATATTCTATTTAAATAAAATAATAATAATAATAAATAAGGTTTATGTAATTCTTGCATTAACAGGTAAAATGAATTTTGGTCCCAGTTTTTAAATGAGTCACAGGTGACGTTGGAAACGAGCACACCTGTAGTTCAATCTAAAGCAGCTGCTACCGGGAAATTCATAATTAATGAACCTTCACGAATATAAAAAGAAAAGAGAACAGAGAACAAAGAATATTGTACAATTTACACTATTTTATTTGTTTTGAAAAATAATTTCTTGTTGTTTTCTAATTTCTAATTCAAATTTGAATAATAATAATAATAATAATAATAATATCATGATTTAATTATGATTTATATTTTTATTTTTTATTAGTTGAAATATTTTTATTTCAAAAATAACAATTTTGTTTGTTTATTTTTTTTTAGTATGAATAATGAAAAAAAAAATTAGCTGGAGTGTCTCCACTTGACTACCTCGCAATTTGAATTGGATTAAATGAGATAATATATTATATTTAAATTAAATTTAATTAATTAAAAATTATAAATTAAAATTAATAAATAATTATTTATTTATTAAACCAGCGCATGTTTGGCTCTTTGTTGATGCCACCATGTCACGTGTTGGTGCGTGATTGCCAGTCAACATGTTAAAAAATTAATTCTGGTACTTTCAGCGATTCAATCAATATGAAATTCTATATATAGCAGTTTTATACAATTTTTAATCATGTGAAATACTATCAAACATATCTTTTTTTTACTGTCAGCTTAGAGGAAAAAAAAAACAAAACGTTGTAGGTAATTACCCTATTCCGTTTGAGCTACATTTTGAATAATGCCCGTATACCAAATTTTATGATTCTAGCTCAAACCGTTTTTGCGTAATCTCTGGCGAGATAGTAAAAACAAAAAAAAAACAAAAAACAAGGAAGAAGACTGTAATTTGTAATTGGTTAAAATTAAAGAGAGAAGCAGATGTTTGGTGTGTATGTATTTGAGGTTCGAGGTCAATTCGATTGTGTGGCACCTCTGCAAGGTGTTTTTGATCGTCAGCAAATGAATTTAGCCACGATCTCATGAAATGAATCAGACATTTTGGTAAGTTATCAAACGTTAGCCATGTGCACAGGAAATTGACTTGGCACGAGATCTTCAGTCAGGCCCATCGGAGACGACAAATTGACTCGTGCCAGTATAAAAGGGGGAGAGAGGAAATTTGAAAACCTCCCATTCTTTCTCTCTACCTTTACCCCCATTTATTATTTAGGGTAGAACAAGCGTTAACGGTAGCTATCGATTAGATATTCTAAACTGCTCAATTTCATAATAATTCGATTTTATTTTAATAAAAACAAAACATTCTAGTTTAATTTGGAACATTTGAAATATAATTATGGTGACCATATTTTGAAAACACCAAATAAGGACATTTTACCTTTTTTTTTAAAGCCAAATTGAAAAAAATTCTGAAATGTTCAAAAGCTTAGTCCAGAAAACGTTTTCCCTTTGTTTTTTTTTAGAAACAAATTGAAAAAATTTTGAAAAAAGTAGGAAATGTTCTAAATATTTCAAAAAACGGGACAGATATCAAAAAGGACAGTTAGGAGGACACTTACAAAAGAAGGACAGAGCTTACAAATGGAGGACTGTCCTTCCTAAAGGAGGACGATTGGTCACATTATTATAATAAATTCATTATTAAAAAAAAAAAAAAAATTACTAACAGAAAATTGATCTACTATTTTAGAATTATTATTTCATACTTTTACTAAAAACCGGATGGGGATATTTTTTTAATTTTTTTTTTTTTTTTTCTTGAATCCGTTCATTAACTGCCGCGTCTTTATTCATCTCATAAAATGATTTCCGCAGGACACAAACGATTCCAAATATATATATATATATATATATATTGACTTGATATATAAAAATATAATCACTAAATACGGAGAGAGAAGAGATGGTGGGGAAAAGGGGAGCCGGAACGTGAATGTTTTTGAGCATTCAATTCTCCGGACGCAAACCGGCATCTGCCTGCCAGGTGGAAACATGCGCTGAAAAAGCTGAGTGAGTGAGTGAATTGAAAAAAAGAGGGGGAAAGAGTCGAATGAGTGAGAAGGAGAGGGTACGAGGGCCCACAGCTGCTCGCTTGCTTGACTGCTTGCACTGGCCTTGTCACTTTTAGGAAAAAGATAACCTCAGCCCCCCCCCCCCCCTTCCTCTATTCACTCACTTCTTTTCATTCTATCTATTCTCTCATCATCAAATAAGGACAATCATAATTTTTGGTTTTACCAATTCAATTATTATTCTTATTTTTGATTTAAAGTTTATATATTAAAAAAAAAACTTATTTCTATATTTCATTTAAGAAATCTTACAAAAAGATTATTTTTTTTTTAATTTAAAAAAACTTAAATTGAGATGGTATTTATAATTTTATTTTATTTATTCTATGTTTACTAGGCACACTTTTACAAATGTTTATATAAATATTTATTTAAAATAATATCTTTATTTTTATTTAATATCATTATGATAAAACTTGAAACAAAAAAAATCCAAAAGTCAAATTAAAGAAATATTAAATATGCTTTCACTCTCATCGAGAGTAATTATTATCAATTTTTTTTTTTTTTTTTTTCAATATTCTTTCTAAGAAAATTTTATACAAATTTATGGAAAGACCAGGGGCGGATTTAGGCCTAGGCAGAATAGGAAACTGGCTAGGGCCCGAAATTTCAGGGGGCCCGTAAAACGGGTCAAAGAATCGTGATCATTGCGATCAGACTTTTAAATATTTTCGACTTTATAAAAAAATTTTCAATATGGTTCTAAAAAAAAAGGTAAAATGATTTTTGTGATCACGATTTTTCAGGCTCTAAGTATCATCAAGTGTGCACGCCCCTGCTATATTATTTCAAAAAAGTACTCTTTAATAATATTTTTTTTTTAATGAAAAATAAAATAAATAATAGATTTACGAACTATTATAATGATACGATCGAAGATGCGCTGAAAACATCGCTTATTTATATTTATGCGCTGCTAATATGGGAAATTTTCAACTTGGACCGCCGATTTGACCGATGTTCCTAACCGAATTTTAAAAAACCAAGACCACTTTATATTTACACTTTTTTAAGCTCTACTCAAATCCAAAATCCAAATTTAAAAAAATCGAAAATTTTTGGCGACAGACACACAGACATAGATTTTATAATCAAACTAAAAGTTCGTTGATAATAGATTTTATGATATTTTATGAGGGTCTTTGCCTAGAGCCCGAAAATTCCTTAATCCGACACTGTGAAAGACTAATAAAGATTTCTTAATAATTTTAAACTCTTTTTATATTTAGATTTATTTATATTTAGTGATATGAGAACTTAAAAACAATTAATTAAATTAATAGATATCAAAATTTTTAATAATTGATTATACTAGTACATATTTAAAAATAGTAAAAAATTATTTTTTTTTTAAGAATTTATTTATTTATTATATTTTTTGTTTATGTTTTATTAATAAATTTGATAAATTAATAAAAATAGATTAAATTTTGTTAATTATTGAACAAAACTACATTTGCTTCTACATATACATATACGATTTGATTGGAAAATTAAAAAAAAAAAGAGATCCATATAAAGAGCTAATATACTAGAAATACAGTGATTCTCAACCATTGCGGCACACAAAAGATTTTCAAAAGTGTGCCGCGAGATTATCAAAATGTGTCCCCAAATTATTACAAATGTAAAGAGGAAAAAAAAAAAGTAAACTGTTTTTGGAACCACTTTTTTTCAATATGGTAAACTATTACACTTATCTTTTTATTTGTGTGCTGTCAAATTTTTAAACCGTTAAAAGAGTGCCGCGGTAAAAAAAAAGGTTGAGAATCACTGTAGTAATAGAACATCTTAAATCAGCGGTTTCCAACCTGTGGGGGGGGGGGCGCGAAGGCAATTCAATTGTCGGCAAACTTTTGAAAGTTCTCGAATTTTTTTTCAATTTTTTTCCAATTTGGTTCTAAAAAAAGGTAAGATGATTTTGTGGCCAAAATTTTGAACATTTTCGATATTTTTTTTAGTATGGTTTAAAAAACAAAAAAAAAAGTCAGATGATTTTGCGATGCTCTGAACCATGGCCCACCCCTATTGTTATATTATTTCAGAAATGTGCCCGACTATTGAAAAATGGAATTAGATTATTACAAAAACTAAGATTTTTACAAAACAAAAGGGGGGCGCAAGAATTTTTTTTTAACAAAAGGGGGGGGGGTGCCGGTACAGAAAGGTTGGAAACCATTGTCTTAAATAGTTTTTAAATATTATAGCAATCAATCTATGAATAAATAAATAGATACTCTATTGCGATTCTTAAAACTAAATTTCAATCTAATAAAATCACTGATATTGAAGAGTAAAAGAAAAGAAGAGAAAAGAGGAGTCTATTATATTCTAGTAGAAGAGTGTAAGTATATAAAAAGAAAAAGAGAGGAAAAAAGTGATTATCAAAGAAAATGATTTGATTGTGATCTTGACAAAGAGTGTGGGGTAATCTCACCAGGCGAAATGGACCAATATTTCAGCAGCCGGGCGTCAGGCACCCCAGCCTAGAAGCCACCCCCATTTTCACTTGGGAGGGGCCCAAAATCAATACATGCGCACAGTACACGCACCGGCAGTCGCACGCACTCTCTCTCTCTTTTACAATATCTAATTATTCCTTCCCTATCGAATTGAAATTGCGCTTAATGACCACACTCGATGTCTCCCACATTCAAGTACCTATGTTCCTTTAAAAATTTCAATTTATGGGAAAACGAATGTTTCCTGTTTCCTGAATAAATGAAATTATACCTCCCCTTGTTTATTTTTACTACTACTTTTCAAGATAATATTTCCATGTTTCTACTCTTCTACAATATTTTAAAAATTTATTATTATTATTATTATTAATAAAATGAAAAATTGGAAATTATTTTATTTTATTTTGTTTTTTTTTAAACCAATCCATCAGCCCCTCCCCCCCAGCTAAAATCAGTGATATAGAATGAAGATAATGATATCTATTTTACGCCTCTTGACATGGAAGGGAGATAGATACTTGAGATATACGGAAATTGGTCATTTATTTGAAAATAAATTTACATTTAAATTTAAGAAATTTATTTCTATGCTACCACTGAATACAAAAGTTTTTCTCCTATAATAATAAATATTCATTCAATGTCTTCTAATGTCACCCAATTTCTATATAATGATAAAATCATATCGTTTCAAGTATTCCCAGTGATCATTTCCCAATTGATTTCCCTGATAAATCTCTTTCTAAACATTAAACTGTCGGACAGATGGACAGACATCATGCTAAAAATACTTAAGCAATGAAACCACTTGATCACCTTAATTTTATGATGGGGATGCATAGAATGTGTGTTTCACATTATCAATAACCAATCATTCAAATTATTATTATTATAAATATGTATTATAGATATGTAAAAATCTCCACATGTGAAATTTGGTGTGAAAATAATACCTTTCCTTCCTATCGTCGATCGGTAAAAAGTAAAATTATTATTGAGAACAAAAAAAAAAGTCCAAGTGATTAGTTTTACAAGTTAAAAGGTCAAAAATTAATTCACTTTTATTAATATTTTAACATTAGGAAGATGCATGATTGACAACTTAAATTTGAGGGTTTGATTGATTTGTGTTTATTACCAGATGAATAAATCGAGAAATTATTGAATAAAATTACAGATGAAACATATGCTACCTAATGGTATTCGAACGTATGTATTTAATTAGTATTATTTTACCATTAAAATGTGTATAATAATTTAATGAACAAATTACAATAATTAACTGCAAATTAAAGTGTATAGAACCTTCATAAAATAACAACTACTTGTAGGATTTTACTGACAATTTCCATTGAATATAAGAAAAAAAAATTAATTGTATTAAAACGAATGGATATAACATATACGTTTTATTTAAATGTTTTACCTGGGCTCTTATTTGTTAAATTGATTGAAACGATTTTTAAGAGATCATATAAAAGCATTGAAGCAGTACTATAAATGAAATTTTGAACAAATTTTGTTACGTACTTGAAACAAACAAAAAGAAAACATGTCATTTGTTTAAAAATCTGAGAATTTGTTTGGTTTATATTAAGTTACACATGTTTTTTTTTAAATCACTTACCGCCAGCAAAAAAA
Source organism: Labia minor (assembly GCA_963082975.1). NCBI lineage: Eukaryota > Metazoa > Arthropoda > Insecta > Dermaptera > Spongiphoridae > Labia > Labia minor. The sequence continues at coordinate 87,383,885 of OY720345.1, forward strand.
AATAAATAAATGAAACGATAAATAAATAAACATAACAGTAGATGCTGCTAGAAAATTTACTAAAGGAATAACCAACACATATGTAAGCATATGATACAATTACAAAAAAAAATCTGGAGTGTCTCCACTCGCGACTGTCTCGCAAATGTGGATTGGATTAATTTACACATATATTATATTTAAATGAAATTAAATTAATTAAATTATAAATTAAAATTAATAAATCATGTTTAATAAACCAGTGCATGTTTGACTCTGTTGATGGCACCACGTCACGTGTTGGCGCGTGAGATTTGCAGTGTTAAAAAATTAATTCCGGTACTTACAATGAAGATGAAATTCTATATATAGCAGTTTTATACAATTTTTAATCATTTGAAAAAATATCAAACCTAGGTCTATATTTTTACGGATAGTTTATAGGGGAAAAAATGAAAACGTGATAGGTAATGACCCTCTATCGAAAGAGCTACATTTCTCAAAAGTGGATAGAAAACTACACATTTCGTATAATGCCCGTGTACCAAATTTCATAATTCTAACTCAAACCCTTTTTGCGTGATCTTGTCTGGTGAGTATAATTTATTCACTTAAAATGTAGAATTAAAAGAATAAGTATATCATTCGCGTTTTCAATTAATAATTTGATTAAATCATTTTTGAGAAATTTACAATATCTTTTAAAGGAGATTTTCAATTAGCCGAACTTGAAAGAAATTTTCAAATCACTTAAAAGAAAATATCTACATGAATACTTTATTCTACTGGACCATTGATATGCCTAATAAAGAGGAAGAATAATAAAAAAAATGAGAATGGGAAGAAAGACAATAGAGAGACAAAATTAATCCAATGAGATATTTTACAGAAAAATATGGTATTAAATCAAGATTGTATTGAAAAGAACAAAAAGTGAATTCTACATTACATTATCTCATCATTTTCTTTAAAAACAAAACAACTTTCAATAATAAAGAATGAATGATGTATGGTATTGATATTTCATTTAGATTTAATATTAATTTTCATTTTTTTTTATTTCATAAGATAAGTAACATGGCGAAAATGGAAATTAAATTTTTCTACTTAATTTTTATTATTTCTATTTATTTTAATAAAGGCGCCATTGGGTGTGTGGGTAGCGAACTTGCCTCACATTCACATGGTCCCAAGTTCAAGTCTCGGGCCTGTCATGGGAATTTCCCTAGCTGGGGTCTATGGGACGGTGTCAACCCAGCCCCCGGGAACAACATTGGGGAAAAGCTACTTGATAGCGCCTCCGATCAAGAAAATCAAGGTAAAGGTCGAGAGGACCCGTTGTACTGATCATAGGACACCTCATTGATATAACCGGCTTGATAGGGGTTGTCCTTCCGTAGGACGTACAAAGTCAGATGTTTTTATTTATTTTAATTATATTATAATTTGTTTATGAATTATTTTATAATACAGACTGAACAGGACTTTAGCTAAATTAAAACAAGTTATGAAAAGTTGATTTTAAAGACACCAATTGGCATTTGGCTATTTTTTCTTTTTATTATTTATGTAAAGATTTTTAAAAATCTGAAAATGCTTGAAAATAATTGCTATTGAGATGAGTTTGTTGCTTTCAATTGCTATTTCTATTAATTAAAACAGAAAAAAAAGATTAAAGAATTAATTAAAAAAAGTGCAATCTTAAAACAAGGACTTGTTAGTTATGCGATCAAATAGTAGTGGAGGGGGTGATGGTGGTGATGGTTAGCGTAAAGAAGGGTGAAGGCGGAGGGGGGGGGGGCAAAGAGACAAGAGGCTTGGTCGGTGACTGAACAACGTCGCCCCCCGAGTTACCGAGTTAACGGCCGTCCGGCACTCAGCCAGCCTTTACATCCTGTCTTAGGCCAGCCAGACCAGAGATATCCTGCCCATTTATTTTGCTCATTCCACTTCACTTGGGTTACTTGTAATTGATATCAAAGCATTTGCTAAAATATATGCCTCTTTTTTTTCTTTAATCAAACAATCTTATTTAAAAAAAAAACAAGAAAGAAAGAAAAAGATAAAACACATTTTAAAACGGATACGCCATCATGTCAAGAATTATATTATTTTCAACTCTCTGCATAATAATAATACAAAAGAAGCTTTTGTCTAAAGAAATTATGAATTTCAGTTAAATTTCAAATATAAATTAGAATTTTATAATCATATATAATACTTAATTTTGATTATATTTTTATTTTGATAACTTTTCAAATCAATTAATCAAAATGATGATAATGACAATTTCTAATCAATCTGATAATAAGCTTTATAAATATAATAATTGAAATTAAAATAAATTCGAAATTTATGAGACATTTCTTCCTTTATAGGTATGAATTTAAATAAAACAAAAAAAAAACATTGAAATATTCAATCTTTTTTTACCATTTTTATAAATTGAATTCTTAGGAGAATTGATTTTAGATTTGATAAATAGCAGGCCACGTGGTTCCAAAGGGGGTGATGAATACTAGCGGGATGTTTGTTTTCATTGGGAAAACCAATTGGGAAAAGACTAGTGAGTAAATTAATATTGTGGTGGTCTTACTAAATAAAATTGCGATTGACAACAAAATAGATAGAAAATATTAAAATAAATTCGAAATTTATGAGACATTTTTACCGACAGACAATAGTAAGGGAGGTATTGTCTGCTTATATGTATGAATTTAAATAAAACAAAAAAGAAAAACATAGAAATATTCCATCTTTTTTTACCATTTATAAAAATTGTATTCTTGATAGAATTGATAATAGATTTGATAATAGCAGGCCACGTGGTTCCAATGGAGGTGGTGATGAAATACTAGCGGGATGTTTGTTTTCATTGGGGAAACCAATTGGGGAAAGACTAACAAATTAAATCAATATTGTGGTGGTCTTACTAAATAAAATTGCGATTGTCAAAGAAACTCTTTTGATTTTTATATTTACATATATTTACATATATGATTCGCTAATCAAATTTATGTTCTACATCTCTTGTTTGATTGATTGATAAATAAAGGGCTAAAGGATAATAATAATTAATTGTGTAGATTGCTTTGAATGTATATAAATCTTGTATGTATATCAGTCTACATTCTACATGATTGAATTAATATTCTAAAATGACACACCAACAAATCCAAACACACACACACAAACACACACACAAACACACATATATATAAGCACATAGACAATCCATGAAGAAATACAATTGTATTATATTTGAGTTATTTATAGAGTTAATACCCTTAATCCCCCCTCCATGAAGGGACACCAACAAATGTTACTCTACTCTCCCGCATTGCGATTTAAATTAAAAATTAAATCTTTTAATTAACTTTTTCTTTTTTTTGTGAATATTCATTTAAAAAAAAATAATTAAATTAAATAAAAATGATTTTATTAATTAATTAATAGTTTTCAAGTAATTAAAAGTTTGATAATTTCATGTTGTTGATATTCTAATTATTATTTTTATTAATATTTTTAATTATTTTTTTTTATTTTTATTTTTGGAAAATTTACTATTGATTTGAATGTTCTTCTTTTAATGCGTATACTTGTGCTTGTACTATTACTACTACTACTACTACTACTACACAATTACCACAACAATTATTTATATTAATTATTAAATAAACTTTAACTTTTTATATAATTTCATACATTTTTATTTATTCAATAAAAAACAAAATAAATAAATAAATAATAACAAATTAAAGATAAGTGCTATTATTTTTTGAAAATCTGAAAAAAATTAATAAGTTTTTTTTTTCTTAAGTGTCATTCATATAAATAATATTTAATTATATAAATATATAAAATATTATGATATCCATAAAATTATTATTTTCAATTCTGTGTGTGTGTGTGTGTGATTAAATAAATTAAAAAATTAAAATAGTAGAAATTATTATTATTATAATATAATGGAGATAATTTATAATAAAATCGATGAGATGAATATTTACATTGTTGAATGTTACACCTATATTGGCGATCACCCATCCACAAATGGTGATCTTGATGATTAAGCACACTACAGGCACTGCACTTGAGCCACCACGCACCCACTCGCGTGCAAAGCAAAAGTTGTGATGGCTGCGCAGCCGAAAACCCAACTGACGGGAAAAGCCGCCGGGCCGTCTATACTGTCCGCCCCTCCCAAGGGGTGCACATATCCCTCCATTGACGCCCGAAGGGGGGCAGCAGTCGATCTACTCACATCAGACCCTTTACACTAACGACCATTCATTTCTCTGATATCAACCGGAATCAGGCAGGTAGTCAACTTGTCCATCTACCTACTCGTACATATCATTAATACTACCTCAAAAAAAAATAAATAAACTAACATCCTTTCATTGGCACATTCATTTAAATATTATATCAGGTTTTGTTTTTTTTTTTTAATTATATAATTAAATCATAAAATTTGTAAAAATCTTTAATTAAAAATGATATTCATTCATGCGAAGAGCATAAAAAAATTTATTTCAATTTATAAATAAATATTATAATTGAAAGAGATGGAAAGAGGTTCATAATAAATTATAAAATTGAAAATTCTAGTTCCAAATTTAATGAATACCTGAACAAATGTTAATTTTAAAAAACCCTTCATTAATGTTATCAATCACTCACTAAAATCAATTAAATAAAATAATTTTAAAATGAATGGAAAATAGTTAACCAATCTTTAGAAAAAACGGTTGTTATTATTAATTGAATATTTATTAAATATATATGAATTAAAATGTTGAATAATGGCATAATCATAACTTAAAAAAAATCACTTAATTTCTTACCTTATTCGGTTGATAGGATATACAATATATATTTATAATTTTTTTTAAGTTCTTTCAAATCAACTCTTTATTGTATAAATAAAAAATTTAAAAACACAAATTATATTTATTTTTAATAAATTATTTTGAATGTAAAAGTGAAATTAAAAATAAATGAAATGAATTAAAAATGAGAAATTCTTTGTCAATATCATAATTTCGTGAATCATTTTTACACCAGTTTTTCTTCTTTATCACCCTTTAATGTGAAAATATTTAAAAAATTGAAATCAATCTCAATGACATATTTAAAACTTTACCCTTCCTCGTTAACTTCCAAAAGAGATTTATTTTTACTCAATTCCTTCTTTTTACTAAAAGAGAGCTTTTATAAATAACGAATGTTTTAATTTTGTATTGTGTCACATGTCACAATCAAATGAATTTATTTTATAGTAATATTTTATATTAAATAGAAAAAAATCGTCTTTTTCGTATATATAAATTTAATTTCGCAGATTAAAACTAAAATAGTATTCCATTAGTCTACCATGGATAGTAACCTTTAAATTTAATATTTTTGTAATTATTGAAAATGACTAAAGTTACCTGCATTAACATTTACAATGTTTAATGTTATTGTTAGACACATTTAAAGGAGTTATTGGCTAAAGTTGGTAATAAGATGATGGAAATTATTTACCTATGTAATAATAATAAAATTCAATAAATATTTTAAAAAAGAAAAAATGTCTATATCATTTAAATTATAAAATATAAAGAAATAGCAACATGGTTGAATAAAAACCGCATTTTTTATAATAAGTTAAGTACAAAGATGAACTTTTCAACAAAAACAGCAAACGATTGAAGAGGAACGACGTTTTTGGTCCCAGGGCACTGGTCAAAATTATGTTTTAAATAAAAAAGTATGCTTATATTTTATAAATATCACTCAGTTTTAATAAACAAAAACAATATATAATACTTTATATAGGTGTGTATCCCAAACTTTTTTGACCGCGACCCGGTTCGAGGTAATAAAATTTGTCGCGACCCACTTCATTAAAAAAAACATATAAATTATATAGAACACAAATTTTATTTTTCAATAATAATCAAGTTGTTTCTTTCATACACAAAAATTGCAAAATAATTATATAGGAAAAATAAAAGTAATTAAAAAATTAATAATAAGAATTTCTAAAATTTGTTCGCGACCCGGTGAAATTTTTCTACAACCCGGTAACCGAGTCGCGACCCTCACTTTGGGAAACACTGTTGTTTCTTTAAAAAAACGCCTTGAACATATGCAACCAATTAAACAATGGCGATTTTATAAACTCTAACTTACAGGGGTTTTATTTATTTCATTTTTAAATAGCTAATTTTTTTTTTAATTAAATAAATAAATTAATTGTTTGATATATAGGATATATTGATTTATTTATTAAATATAGTTTGTTAGTCGTTGAAAATATTCAAAGATATGATGAATTTAAAAGAGTTTGAAAAATCTTGAATACGCGAATATGAATATATTTAAGGAAGAGGGTTGTTTGTCGGCAAGGTGGATTTTGGAGATTAGTTGGTTACCCCGGGCAATGCCCCCGCTTCAACGTGTAGTAGTACATGTCCCTCTGGCGGCAGACGTCGAATTGATATCGATTGGTAAGCCTAGGAGAGCGACGGCGTCGACGTCGTCAGGGGCGGACTTGAGCTGTCCTCTCGGCTCCTTGGCGCTTTCTGCTGCAGGACAACAAGAGAGCGACACCCCCCTCCTCTAAGAGACAACGACACACCATGACAAGCCTCTAAACACGAAACAACAAAACACGACGAGGAATCGAGTCAGTGAGTACGAATGTGGGTCACTTTATTGGAAAATTTCAAAGCTCACTATTATTATTATTATTCTACTAATTAACTTGCTTATTTTTATTTATTTATTTATTTATTTTCAATAATTCAAATCTTTACTAAGTTTACTAAGCATACATTATTATAAGCAATTACTTTTCATTCAGAGAAATGGAAATAAATCATTTTATAAATGATAAATATTTTAATAAACATTTAATTATTTATTTTGTTTATAATATAATAATTATTAAATAAATAAAAAAAACTTTGAAGAATATTTATTTATTTAATTTATTTTTTTTTTAATATTAAAATGAATTGAAAAACAACGATAATTCTTACAAGTTGATAATTTAGTTCTAGCATGAAATTCTTCAATTAATGTGTATTACATTAATCAAATAAGAGTGTAAATCTATAAATATGAATAAAACATTAAACTTAAAAAAAACATTAAAACGAGTAAGTAAGTATATCAATAATAGATAGATAATCAATATCTATGCAATATAAAATATGTTTATAGATTGTCTCCAAGTGAAAAATGTTTGACAAATAAATCTTTTATTTTAATTTTACTCTTTCATAGATATTTTATTTATCAAATTATCAAATAATAATTATAATTATTATTATTTATATTATTCTATTATATGTAAATAAATAAATTTTAAATGTTTATTTGTTTTTACTTTCATTTATGTATATTGAATAAATAAATAAATAAATAAATAAATATATAAATATATAATGTAATAAATCCCCATATTTATTTTAATTTGGGATTTTAATGTACACAAGTATTTTAAAATCTCCCAGAATTCATTAATTTTGTCACTTTATTGTAAATATATATAGAATGAAAAATAAAAATAAAAATTGTCTAACTTTCTTTGTTCTAAATATTAAAAAAAATTTATACATATAAATTAAATTTTAAATAAACAATATTACTTTATTTATAGTTAATGGCGAAATGAACATAAGTGAAATTTATATAATTTGCTCTAGTATCATTTTAATTTTTATGAATAAAAATTGAAAAGAAGAATATTTCATCAAAAATCATTTTTTTTTATATATTAGTTTATATATATATATCAATTTTTTTTTAATTTCACTCGTAAATTTTTATTTTAAGAAAATTTATAAATATAAATATATTTAATAATATTATTATATTAAAATAAAAACAAATCATTCAATCACTTCTTAAATTATATGTATTTTAGTAAGTAATTTTATTTTTATGTTTATTATACATAATTATATTAAATTTAAAAAATATAAATATTAATAAAAAAAAATAAAAAAAATTTATTAAATATACATATATATATAATTTAAAGTCAAATTTATGTAAATTGTATTATTTTTGTTTTTACCAAAGAAATAGATTAAATATAAGTGAAGGGATATTAATTTTCAAAAAAAAAAAAAAAAAAAAAATAATAACTTACTTAAAAACAACCAAAACATTGTCAAGTGAAAGTAATGGAATAATTAATTATTCTATTAATAGTATGAGAAGGTAAAAACATGAAAATTAACCCCAAAGTGGTTGTTTATAAGTTTATAATTCTATTAAAATATTCTTAATGCGACTTTGAATATCTAATAACGTTCAATTTTCTCACTTGCTCTTTAAAACGAAAATACATATTTCAATGATATTCAGTACGAATATTTTAATAAATAGGTTTAAATAATGTCTATTTTTTTTATCATCATTAAGTATCTCTAATAATAATATTTATTGATGGAAAAAGATGTAAAGATGTAAAAGTTGTGCCATATAGACGTACAACTGTTGAATAGAATTTTATTCTACAAAAAGAAAAATACTGTGTACAAAATATTTTTTTAAGGTTTCAATCTATTTATTTGCTGCTTTTATATTGGTCACAAATAATATAAATCAATAATTAATCAATATATATTTCAATAGATAATATTTTTGAATAGAAATCAATAATTGAATTAAAATACTTTTTATGGATTCAGTAAAAAATATAATTAAAAAATAAAAAAAATAAAATCCTTATTCATTTTTCAATACCAACATTTTAGTTACTTTATAAATTATAGTATATATATAAGAATACATATAAAATATAGAATATATATATACAATATATATACCTATTAAAAACTTTTCTTTATCTTTACTTTTTAAAAAGAACTTCTTTATATTTTCCAACGAAATGTTCTCAATTTTAATAATTATATTTAATATTTATTTTTTAAATAAAAATGTTGATAAAGAAGTCATATAAATAAAAATACTTCATCATCAACTTATTGATTACTTTTGTTTATTTGTTTTATATATATATATATGCTCCTTTAGATTTCCGCGAAGGTTATGAAAAGTTTTTAAGTTTTTATATTTTTAAATATTTAATAGGAAATAAATTCTCATTTATTTATACATATACTTACTTTCTTACTTACTTACTTACATAATGGGTGGGTCTCGGCTCCACGAATGGTTCCTCTCCACAGGGTCCGGATTAGTACTGGATTTTGGATATCTATAACTCTTCTAATGGCTAATGTCTTCCGGATAACTCTGTCCCTCCATCAGAATCTAGAATGCCCGAGAGGTTTTTTTTCCCGTAGGTGTTCTCAACCATAATCTTTTGATGCTCTCATAACATGCCCAGACCACTGAATCCGTCTGACTTTAATGAGCTGAACAATGTCTGGTTGGTTATATAAGTCACGGAGGTCCAGATTAGACCGAATTTTATGAATTTGTGTCTCCTTGTTAAACACTGAGACAAAGAATCTTCCTTCAAAACCTCAATAGAAGTTCTTTAATGCTCAAGTCTCGCATCCATTCATGGCAACAGGATAGATTATTGGTTTATTCATTTGTATTTTGCATGGAGGGAGTAAAAACATTTCCAGGTGTTCTGGATTCTGGCACTAACGTCCACCCTATTAGTCCACTGCACTGAGACCAAAGTTCCCCAGATGCTTGAATTCATGATAACCTGAACTTATAGATTGTACTCTGCTTCTCTGTCTTTGGAACATAGACATGTATTTTGTTTTCGTACTATTGATCCTTAACTCCATATTTTGGGGTTCCTTCTCTAGATGTTCAAATGCTCTCTCAATACAAAAAGATATCTTGCCCTATTTAAATCCGCATCGTCTGTATATGCCAGGATCAAATTTGTTGTTAAGACGTGCTGTTCTTATTCACTTTCCCAGTTCAATGTTAAATAAAACCTGAGACAATGCATCACCTTGTTTTAACCCATTAATCATACAAAATCTCTTTGTTACGGTTCCATTTATCTTATTTTTAGCGTTTGATCCTTTCACCTTATTAACTTAATAGGAATTCCAAGTTCTGCCATAGCGTCCCAAAGTTTGCCTCTAAATTATTGAGTCATATACTTGTTGGAAATCAATAAACAATTGGTGCAGTATTTGGTCAAACTCCTCCAATTTCTCCATCATCTCTTGATCATCTGTCGACCTATTTTGCCTAAACCCAGATTAGTAATCGCCTAATATTTCCTCACCATATGCCGAGATTCTATCGAGCAATATATTTGAAAAAAAAAATTTTGTAGCATTCTTTCATCTATTAAAAGACGCCATTGGGTGAGAAGCTAGCCTAGCTGCCTCACATTCACATGGTCCCGGGTTCAAGTCCCGGGCCTGGCAAGGGAATTTCCCTAGCTGGGGTCTATGGGACGGAGTTAACCCAGCCTCCGGGATCAACATTGGGGAATAGCTACTTGATAACAAGTAGCGCCTCCGATCAAGAAAATCAAGGTAAAGGTTGAGAGGACCCGTTGTACTGATCATAGGACACCTCATTGATATAACCGATAGGCGTTGTCCTTGCGTAGACCGTCCAAAAGTCAGAGGTTTTTTTTTCTTTTCATCTATTGGTTTAAAGTCCCTTCTAAACTCATGTGCCTCTTCATTATTTCCGCTGTAGAACAGCACTGACTTACCAATCTTGATGTTCCCGGACCCAGGTAATCCTAATGTAATTCTGATGTGTAAAGAAATCTTTCAATGAACAAAATTGACGTGAATTATTTTAACAGATTTTATTTTGGTATAAGTATATATTTCTATATAATTTTATATGATTTAGCATAATATTTGTTCTTAGTAGCTATCAATTAATATGTTTATAATATTTTATTTGTTATTAATGTATTAATAAAAATATCTATTGCAGTGATGTTGTAAAGTGCTGAAGATTAAGAGGGATGAGGATGAAACCATGATGCGGCGCTTCGCCGCAGTCCGGTTCCGGGCGACCGGCGTCGGCTAATCCGACTCATTGAATTAGTGACACATCCGAAAAACCGGAATTTCATACCCGTCTCCGCGCTCATTGCGAGATCTCGAAAGCGGCGTTTTGGTCGGATTAAAAGTGCCTTTGTTGTAGCTAGGACGCGTTTAATCAATTCAACAAGAGCAATAGAAAAACCTGGACATTTTTTATCCCAGGTAAACAAACAACAAATTAAATTAAAAAATTAATAAGAAATTAGAATAATAATAATAATAATAATATTTTTTTTTTAGAATTGAAATGTCGGCTACTTCTGGCTGTAGTCTCACCCATAGTGGCAGTAGTCAAGACTTTTGGTCAAAAGTAACTCAAGGTTTATTGTATATTGATGCCGGGACAAGAAGTCATCAAGATCACGATCATGCAGCACAGGTAATGTTATTATTAAATTAAAATTATTAGGATATTTCATCATTAATAGAGACTAGAGCAGTTCAATATACTATAAACTATATTAATAAATATACATATAAACCAAATCTGGCATTATTACATTTAATTATTATTAATATTTAATATTGATGAAAAAAGATTTAAAACTGTTGAATAGATTTGTTATTCTAAAAAAAGAAAAATAATGTTTACAAATTTTTTAAAATTTCATCTATGCAAATATTATAATTACAAATGTATATTTATTTGTATATTTATTTATTTATTATATTATTAAAAAAGCCTTTAAAGTAAATTTTCATTTAAGCCAGTTTTTTTTAGAATTATAGTGAAATTATTTATTTATTCTTAAATCTAATTGAACTTGGATAGTATTTGATTTATCAAATTTGGATTTTTATTGTTCTATCTTCAGGGAGGTAGGGAGTGAACATTTTGACTAAAACTTGTCGCCTATCTGACGTCACAGCCGCCATATTTTGTGTACCAAAACATTATATTTTCCATTGATCTTAATGTTAATAAATTATCAAATTTCGGGGCTTTTTTGTGGAAAATTATGTGAGCAAAAATTTTCTCATGAAGAAAAAACTTTAAATTTTATTTTATTTCAACTGCAGGCCGTTTTGATATGCATATATGTATAAAATAAAATTAAATGTTTCGGCAATCATTCTCTTCATAATGCTGATGATTAGTCAATTAAAAAAAGAAATTATCATTAGTTTAATGGAAAAATGATTACAAAAAATAAAATATAAACAAAAAATATATTTATTAATGTATTTTTTTAATTACCAAAATTATTAATTTAAATAAATTGTTATACATTATGCTGAAAAGCTATTTTTTTCTCTTTTTATGTCTTTTACTTTTATTTCCACGTCGGTTCGTGCATCCATATGCAGAACATGTCATGATAATTATTTTTAAAAACAAAAATATAATAACAACTATCTATAACTTAAACCCAGGTGTAAACCTAACCTGGTCTTAGAATCCAGTTAGAATCTAATAAAAAATAATTTAATATTAAATACAAATTAAATTATTAAAAACTATTTCGAATTATTAAATATATTAACTAAATTATGGTTATGGTTACTCCATACATCCATGGTTATCTTACAAAATAAAAAGTAGATATTAGAATTATTAATCATGTGTTGAATTTGTTTTTTTTTTTTTTTATTTTTTTTATTAAATTTTTATTTTATTGACATTTTAATAAAAATCAAAACAAAAACAAATAATCTAAATTTATGTATGACGTAAATGAAATTAAAATAATTTCGATGATAAATCTTTATTTAATTGTATAATTTTTTTTTTTTTCTGTAAAGGGTGGAAAAATTTTTATTTTGTTTTTGATCAAATTTAACTTGAAATGTAAATAATTTTTTATTTTCTAATATTCTTTTTATTTAAAGGTGTCGTTGTGTTCTGAAGACGCTCTGGAACTACGAACATCCGCGTCCGTAGTGTTACTTGAAGGTGACATTACGGGGGCGTTGGGGAGTCATTGTGGTCCCGGGGGTGGGGGTATCGAAAGCGGAGGCCTCTCAAGTGGAGTATACTTTGGTGGTACTTGCGGTGGTCTCGGTCGATCTAGAATTTTACGCCAATCAACTGCCTACCGTCATGTGCCCTTTCGACAGCCAATGGGACCAACGAAAGCATCCAGTTGGGATGAGAGTCACTCGGTCCAGGTGGGCAAAATTTTTACTATTTATTTTTATTCCCATATTTATTACATACATATTTGCTAATATTCATAATTCAATTCCTCAATGTTTATTTATTTATTTATTTTAATTCTTATTAATTATAATTTTTCTATTTAACGATAACATTAATTTAATTTAGAAAGTTGTTTAAAAATATTTACAAGATATAAAAAAAAAACCTCTGACTGCAAGGACAACGCCGGTTATATCAATGAGGTGTCCAATGATCAGTAGAACGGGGCCTCTCACCTTGATTTTCTTGATCGGAAGCGCTATCAAGTAGCTTTTCCCCAATGTTGTTCCCGGAGGCTGGGTTGACTCCGTCCCATAGACCCCATCTAGGGAAATTCCCTTGCCAGGCCCGGGACTTGAACCCGGGACAAACGGTTTACCTTTTTTTTTAGAAGCAAATTGAAACCAATTTTGAAAAAAATTACGAAATGTTCAAAAACTTAGTCTAGAAAAGGTTTGACCTTTTTTTTTAGAATTTAAAAATAATCGAAAATGTTCAAAAGTTTCCCCACAAAATCATCTTACTTTTTTTTTTAGAACCTCCCTTATGACTGCTCCCCAGGGAGCTGCGGCTCACAGTTTGGGAATCACTGTTCTATAATATAGATTTATAAACATTCTATTTAATTTAAATTGAATTGGAATCATATAAATAAAATTATTTTTTTTTATTAATTTAAAAAAAAAAAAATAATAAAGAATGAATGCAAATGTTTTGGGATCCTTCTCACTGTCTGATGCCCTTTGTATGATGGGTCTTGTAGCGCCGTCGCAGCCTGGCAGCGCTTCCGACTTTGCAGTCGGCGGTAACCCAACCTCAGTTGCCATCATCAGCCACCGCCCCCAATGGAACTTCAACGATTCCTGCACCGGTTTCTGAACCTGGAGTTCCACGAGATTTGCGCTATTACTTTCAACATCCGTATGCACGTTTAGCAGTCACCTATGCAGTCACTCTTTGTAATCTTTGGCTGTTTGCGGAAGACCCGATTGCGCATTCTCGCGTGGAAGCTTCTGTACCTGTACTTGGCAATGTTTTTAGTTTTGTCTCAACGAAATATCCAAAAGAATGGCGATGGAAACTTATCAAAGTAAGCAATTTGCATTGAATTATACGAGTAATTTTAAAAAAAAAACAAACATTAAGTTAATAATTTAGTAATTAATATTTATAATACTTTTAGAACTACTCTGTCCATTTTATATTATCAATGTGGAATGTTTTAGATATTGATGTGGTCTTTAGCTATTCTTTGTGGCATGGTATTTGGCAAAGTTCTTATTCATGGTTATGTTTTTGGGAGACTTATGCGATTAAAAATGTTTCGAGATGATCAAGTTAGTATAATTTATGAATATTATCTTATAATGGTGGTGCAGAGGAAACACATATTTTTCAATATTGAATTACTGGGACACAATGGGTTGAAAATAATAAAAACAAGTATTAAATGATAGGGTTTTTAATGCAATTTTTGAAATTACATACCATATTTAGGTTCGGGAAATAATGTCTTTGAGATGACGTCCTTCTTTGGATCCTCTTCTGAAAATAACGGACGGCTCTCTCCAAAATTTCATTCGGCACGGCTTCAATTTCCTGACGAATGGAATTCTTAAGGTCATCGAGTGTGGGAGGCTTGTTGATGTACACTTTTGATTTCAAATATCCCCACAAAAAGAAGTCATATATCGACAGGTCGGGTGAGCGAAGGGGCCAGTAAACATCACCAAATTTGTATCCAGCAAGAAGCACGTCATCTCAAAGACATTATTTTCCGAACCTAAATATGGTATGTAATTTCAAAAACTGCATTAAAAATCTATCATTTAATACTTGTTTTTATTATTTTCAACCCATTGTCTCCCAGTAATTCAATATTGAAAAACATGCGTTTCCTCTGCACCACCCTGTATATTCTATATAACAATATAAAACAAAACAAAACCCTTCAGTAATTGTGATATTATTTAATTCAAATATGTTGTGTACTCATTTGTTTAGGGATCGTGGATGGTGATGTTCTTGACGGTGTTGATTAGTTTATTCGCCTTTTCACATGTATATAATGTTCTTCTTGCTTTATGGCATAGTGACGCTTGTCATTTATCCATAAATTCACAAATGGACATTAGTAATGGAAGTGTGATGAAAGCAGCTGCTTGTGGTACCTGGCTGGGTGATCTTGTCACTGCACTTATGGTCACTGATATGATGCTACAGGTAAATATATATATATATATATATATATGTTGGTTTAGATTTCCGTGAATGCGATTGTTATTATTACTATCAGATTTATCAGGGATATAATTATTTTTGTGAGATTGTTTTCTCGAAACGTCGAGAACAAAACAATCTCACAAAAATACTTAAATCTGATAGTAATATATATATATATATATATATACCAATACTCAAATATATAACAATAAATAAATAAATAAATAAATAAAATTTTTAAAAATCAAAAATTAAATATTCTATTATAACTCTAGTATTAGTATTCTCTATAAGAAGTATAAGATTATATTTATCCTCTAGTATAATTTATCAAATCATTTAATTAAGTAATAATCATCTAATATCTAAATAGACAAAAATAATTAATTAATGAAATAAAATACAAAAAAAAAACAATGATTTTTCTAGGATAGATAATCATTTATAGAAATTTTTAACTTTTTAACAAATCAAATAAACCAAAAAAAGACCTGAATTTTTTTTTCTTTAGGATAATTTGTATCCTCATTGGGCTTGTGGGGCACGTAGAGTATGGAGACGTTCTTATCTTCTTCGGCTTATTGTCTTCTGGCTCGGTTCACTTTTAGCAACTGGAATTGTTGTCACCCTTATTGTCAGCGATGCATTCAGTTGGGATAATATTAACAGGGATATTGTTGTTACTACAGGTAAATTTTATCCTTGCCATTCTAAAAATTAAATGGAAATCTTTTTTTTTTCGAATATCTACAGATTAATACAAAATATTGTATAACTAAGAGAAAAAATTAATTAATTACTTTTTTTAGTTATTTATATTTATTTCAGTAGTTTTTTAACTCTAAATAACAACAACAATTTTGTCTCAACATATCAAATAATAAGAATAACATTTTAGTCGATTATTTTAAATAAATATTCAATAAATATTAAAAAAAATTAATTTAATTTTTTAAAATATTTTTTATAAATATTTATCTAAATAAGTTGAAATAGTGGTATTTTTAAAATTTTTTTTTTTTTAATTATCAATTTTATAATTAGACATCTCTTATTGAATTACAACAACAGCAGAATGAACAAATTTATACTAATGGTCACTAAAAGATTTTAAAATATTTTTTATGAACATCCATGAAACCATGAATATTAAATTATGTTTATATATGGTACATATGTCTAATTCGAAAAGTAATGTGACTTTTGAAATTTCGTGGGCAACGTAGTTTCGATTATCGATTTTTTTTTGTTTTGTTATGTTGGTACACTCTTCCCGAACATCTGTACCAAGTTTCAAGTGTATAGCATTTTTTGTTTGGTTGTGAGAGGCGTAAAGGTTATAGGTGTTTTGCGTGCTCGACGATTTTTTGCTATCGAAAAATATAGATCAAAGGATTTTCATCAAATTTTGTGTAAAAAATAAAATAAAGTGCTCCGAAACACTTGAAATGTTGACAGTGGCATACGGTGAAACTGTTCTGAGTAAATAAAATGTTTACAAGTGGTACAAACTCTTTCAAGATGGCCGGGAAGATGCCAATGACGAGCCTCGCTCTGGACGCTTTTGCTCACTGTTTTCTTCGATTACCATAGCGTGGTGTATCAGGAGTTCTTACCATATGGTCGTACGGTCAATAAACAGTATTATCTTGAAGTTATGCTCCGTTTGCGAGAAGCAATACGAAGAAAACGTCCAGGATTGGAAAAACAATTCATGGCTTTTGCATCACGATAATGACCCTGCTCACTCATCTTTGCTTGTGAGAGATTTTTTGGCCAAAAACAACACCACAATCATGCCTGAGCCACCATATTCACCGGATTTGGCCCCATGAGACTTTTTCTTGTTCCAAATACTAAAGAGACCTATGAAAGGAAGGAGACGATTGAGGAGATAAAGACTACATCGTTGGAAGAGATCAAGGCTATACCGAAAAGTGCTTATGAGAAGTGCTTTGAGGATTGGTAAAACCGTTGGCATAAGTGTATTGTATCTGAGGAGGGTTACTTTGAAGAGGACAACATAAATATTGAGAAATAAATAAATATTTTTTCTTAAAAATACAAAGTCACCTTACTTTTCGAACACACCTCGTATAATATATTTTAAGAATCAAACTATAGTAATATATAATAATTTGTACACGTTAATAAAAATTATAAAAATATCACTAATTTAATCATTTTATTAAATAATTAATTCTGTTTCTATTCACTCTAACAGAAAAATTATATTAACGTATTTAAATAATGAATTTTTAGAGTTATCTCGAGCATTTCTTGCATCTTTTATACTGGTAATGGATCTTTTAATTGTAATGCAAGATTGGGATTTCCCCCATTTCACGGCCACGCTACATATCAATTTACCTGGTCTCCGGGTTGCTACTTTGCAATGGAAATATGCTGAGGTAGATATTACAGGTAAATATGATATTTAATGAACTAATTGAACATTTTGTTCAGTTTTCAGATTTATTATTATGTTATACATTTTCTTATTAAAAATGATAAATATCCATATATAACTAACTATATTTTACTTGTATTTTATTGAACTATCTACTAGTATTTATGTTAGAAAATAAAATAAAACATTTAAAAACTAAAATAAAATAATATCAAAAACACTGGCACAAAAATTGTATTTCACATTTTTAATTTTTGAGTATTTTTTACTATCTCGCCAGAGATAGTATTGCGATCACGAAAATTTTCGATGTTGAGATTTTGATGTTTTTATACGTTTTGAAGTTTCTTGAATCATTTTCACTAAGGTTGAGAAAAATGTCTGTCTCTCTGTATATATATATATATATATATATATATATATATATATATATATATGTGTGTGTGTTATTATTCAAAATTCGTAGTTTTCTATCAACTTTTGAGAAATGTAGCTCAACCGGAAGAGGGTCATTACCTACAACATTTTGATTTTTTTTCCTCTAAAGTGACCGTAAAAATAATTAGCTGGAGTGTCTCCACTCGACTATCTCGCAATTTGAATTGGATTAAATAACATAATATATTATATCTAAATTAAATTTAATTAATTATAAATTATAAATAATAAATAATAAATATTAAACCAGCGCATGTTTGGCTTTTTGTTGATGGCACCACGTCACGTGTTGGCGCGTGAGATTTGCAGTGTTAAAAAATTAATTCTGGTAATTTCAGCGAATCAATCAAGCTGAAATTCTATATATAGCAGTTTTATACAATGTTTAATCATGTGAAAAATTATCAAACATATATCTTTATTTTTACGGTCACTTTAGAGGAAAAAAAATCAAAACGTTGTAGGTAATGACCCTCTTCCGGTTGAGCTACATTTCTCAAAAGTTGATAGAAAACTATGAATTTTGAATAATGTCCATGTACCAAATTTCATCATTCTAGCTCAAACCGTTTTTGCGTAATCTTGCCTACATACATACACACACACATACACACACACATACACACATACACACATACACACACACACACAGACATTTTTCTCAACCTTAGTGAAAATGATTCAGGAACCTTCAAAACGTATAAAAACATCAAAATCTCAACATCGAAAATTTTCGTGATCGCAATACTATCTCTGGCGAGATAGTAAAAATATATGTTTGATAATTTTTCACATGATTAAAAATTGTATAAAACTGTTATATATAGAATTTCAGCTTGATTGTATCGTTGAAAGTACCAGAATTAATTTTTTAACATCTTGACTGGCAATCACGCGCCAACACGTGATGTGATGCCATCAACAAATAGCCAAACATGCGCTAATTTAATAAATATTATTTATTATTTTAATTTTTAATTTATAATTAATTAAATTTAGATATAATATATGTTAATTAATCTAATTCAAATTGCGAGATTGTCGAGTGGAGACACTCCAGCTAATTTATTAATTAATTACAATAAATATTTGAAAGTTTTGTTTCATATGTTAACAAATTGTTGAGTTTCTCTACTTTTCACAGTTTTTATTATTACACACCAACTATAAACTTTCTTTTTTTCCTCAAATTATATACTTTTTGTATTTTTATAGGAAAATGGTTTAATTATGGAGTTATTTTTGTTGTGATGCTGTTGGATCTAAACATGTGGAAAAATCAAATATTTTATGAACCCCAAGACTTTGGACAGTACACAGGTATTAAAGCATTAAAATACATTAGAGAAAAAGAAAATAGAAATTTTAGGCCAATTATCTATTTAAAATATTTATTTGATTAAAGTTTCAAATTAAGTTAACGCATGAGAAAAAAAAAGAATGTGCAATCGTGGCATTTTTATAACCGCTCTAGTCATGACGATTGTAGTTGTATGCATCAATCCAAATATTTTATATTTATGTATTTTATTTTTATTATTTCTTGGTAATTAGATTTTTTCGCTGTTAATGTATTAAACTACATCACACATGTATTGTATTAGAAAATTTAATAATAAATTGAATTAACTTAAAAGAATTTTAAGTAATTTTTATTTTTAAAATTAAAACTCGTTTTTTTACTAAACAATTTTAGCTTATAGTTAAATAAATTTAGTATTTTTTAATTTAATTGCCACGCAGCTTGGGGGTTAACGGTGTTAACTCACATCCTCGTTGTCCCGGGTTCAAGTCCCGGGTCTAGCAAGGGAATTTTTTTACTTGGGGCATATGGGGCGGAGCCCAGACATCCTCATGGATAAATCAAAACTGGAAAGCTAGAAACTAGCGCCTCCGATCATGAAAATCAAGATTCAGGTTGAGAGGACCCGTTCTACTGATTATAAGACACCTTAACTCGCTTATGCAGCAACTGAATTGATAGGCGTTGTCCTTGCAAAGGATGTACAAAAGTCAAGAGGTTTTTTTTTATTGTTCAATTTAATCTAAGTATATATATTCATTTAATTGTAATAATATTATTTAATAATGTATTATATACGAGGTGTGTCTAAAATGTTCGGTGAATGGTATGATAAAAACATAAAAAGAAAATGTAATTGTAAATACCTTTATTAACCTTCAAAATACTCACCACTTGCCACAACCCACTTCTAACAAAGTTCGTATAACGCTTGAAAACTGTTGGAGAACTCTTGATGTGGAATCGTTCTCAGAGTAGCCGTCACAACGTTCAGGCCGACAATCCACAAGCAGGACACCACAAAACACTGAACGTGTACGGCAGATGCTAACATAACAGAAGATCGGCGATTGATTCTGCGACTAATATCTGAAGAATTAGGTATTAGCATAGACACAGTATGTAGTGTTTTCTGGTTTCCTGCTTGTGGATTGCCGGCCTGAACGTTGTGACGGCTATTCTGAGAATGATTCCATATCAAGAGTTCTCCAACAGTTTTCAAGCGTTATACGAACGTTGTCAGAAGTGTATTGGGGCTAGTGGAGAGTATTTTGAAGGTTAATAAGGGTATTTACAATTAACATTGTCTTTTTAATGTTTTTATCTTACCATTCACCAAACTTTTTAAGACACACCTCGTATAAATTAATAAGTTTAAAATTAGTTTGTATTATTAATTTGTATTTACACGCATTTGAATTTTTCAGATCCGGACGGTCGAATTCACACAGTGGAAGACCCAGAAGTGCTTGGCACTGAAAATGTAAGCAATTGGTCATGGGAGTCAAGAAAACAAATCAATCCTGACACAGGAACTCCATATTACGAAGGTGATTAATTCAAATGTCTAATTTTATTTATATATTTTTGTATTTTGAAAATAAAAAACTTAAAATTCATAATCAATTTATGTACAAAAATTTTAATTATAATGAATCTTCATTGTAAGATAACATTTTTTCTTATTTACAAAATTCAAGTAAATGTGCAAAATAAATATAAATAATTATTTGGCATAATATATTATGTATTTACATTTTTTTGTAATAAACATTACAAAATCTCTCTCTAGATATAAATCTTTTTTGTACATTGTTTAAATTTAAAATATTTTATACATATCATTTCTTTTGATAACCTGGAGAATCGAAATTTAACTTTAGAATTTTTCATATTTGTCATGTTTGAAGATTGGTAAGATTTCGATGAAATTACTTTTCAATATTATTATATAGCCCTAATGAACATTATCTATAAATTTTATACATCGAAATTTACTAATACTTGAAATTTTTGATTCTAAAACAAAGGTAAGATGATTTTCTGGGGAAACTTTTGAACATTTTCGATTCTTTCTAAATTTTTTTCAATATTGTTCTAAAAAAATAATTTTTTTTAAAAAAAAATTTGCGATGATCTGAAACATTTCCGATGGAGGAAAGACAAGTTTTTCCAATTTTTCAAGAGATTAAAAATTTACATAAAAATCGGATGTATTAAGGGAGCCTCGTAAAAAATCCGATTATTTAGGGAGCCGCAAACCAGAAAAGTTTGGGAACCTCTGAGTTAGACAAAGGTGGCAAAGAAACTTATCTAATCAGAGCGATTCGTTAAGTTTCTTCTAAGGGAGGAAGAAAACTTTGGTGTCTTAATATCTTATCTTATCTTATTAAATTAGTAAAAATTGTATATATATATATATATTTTTTTTGAAATATTAAACCGCTCAAAGGATTTTTTTGAAATTCACACCATAGATAATATTTATAAAGAAAAATCGATCTCTGTAGCTTATAATTTATGTTCTTTTGACAACCTTTACAATAAATTATTAGAAATTGTTTCATATAATTTGTCGTTTATTTATTTTAAATATTAATCTTAATTTTGAATATTCATAAGGAATCATTTTTTTAATGTACCGAGCGGTGGCTCGGTGAACCAGGTACTATTAGTAAAAGCGAAATACCCAACCATAAAACAAAGAAATAAATGAATTATTAATTTAGTGATTAAATTATAAAAAAATAAATAAGAACTAGTGTTCTATATAGGGATATATTTATGAATTATATATCATTTTCTTCCATTTCTGATTCTAAACACGAATCAATTCAAATTTCATTGATATCTTAATTTTTTTTCATTGATTTCATAGGAAAAACGAGATTTTTTACTAATCTTTCAGGGAAAATACTACTTTTTTTAAATACAATTGATAAATTTATGAATTATATATCATTTTCTTCCATTTCTGATTCTAAACACGAATCAATTCAAATTTCACAGAAGTACATATAACAATATTATAACTAATAACATTAGAACTAATAACAAAAACACTTTCAACAAAATATTATTCATCACTCCATGAATCTGTACAAGTGTAGAGCTTCTTTTGGGAATGCTAAGATCTCGGAAAGTGATCTGGAGCAATTAATATTTAAAATAATAATAAAAATCAATACCAAGCCAAACAATACATTTATAATTAATTATAAATATATTTTAATATTTTTATTATATGGATGATTTTAGTGAATTGTTTTTTTTAGAAGACGTTGCAATGAATTCACGATTTTTCGGTTATCCAATGGCTGTCAAGTGGATGGCTTTCATTCCCTCCATAATCGCTCTCGCTCTTTTCATCTCTCTTATTTCACGTTATGGACGATTTCCATTTAATCAAGTAAGTTATAATTAGATTAAAAAATAATTTTAATTAAAATATAATTTAGAATAAAATGTTAAATTTACAGGATTTCAGAAGATTTTACACTGCCAAGTCTCATTTACATGTTAGAGATAGTCTTCTGGAATTTGCTAATAAAAATGATCTTTATAAATAAAAATTATACTGTCAGCATACAAAAAATTTATATATTTACCATATATAGAAATAATTATTAAATCTTTTAAACACAATCACATTTTTAAGATCTTTTTTTTTTTAAAAAAAAGCATGGATATCGAAATAGCTAAATACTAATTAGTATGACAGCTCTTAATTCTAAAATTATGCCTATTACTAATTATTATTAAATATAAATGAAAAATACACTTTAAGGAAATAATTATTTTTATTTACAAATAAACCTTTTTTTATCCTATCCAGTGGCGCAACTAGGATTTGATCCTGGGGGGGGGGGTTTTGACTAGCCGCTCCACCTTCCTATGGCGGGGTCCCCCCCCCCCCCCCCGGGCTCTCTCAAAGACAAATTTTCATTAAGATTTTTTTTTTTAATTAAATATTTAAAAAAGTTTTGTAAATGAAACACTGATTTTACAAAATCTGGCAAAAAAATTTAATTTTGTATTTTATTTACTCGTATTCACAGTTTTAGAAAGAAAATATTTTTTTCCAACTAGAAGTAAATCATTTTAGCTTTCCTCATGGAATGAGGATAGCTTATACGATGGTCGGAAAATTTTGAAAATTTTTGCTCCGAGATTTTTTGAGATCTTCACTTTTCAGACGGATCTGAATCCAAAACTGCAAAAAATTTTTGAACCGGCTGGCCGGCCGGCCGTTTGTTTACCGAGATTACGTCTAAACAAAATGAGATATTGTCTTGAAATTTGATATTTAGATGGTTTTTTTTTGGGAATGATGGGCGGGGATTGAATTGTTTTTGGACAAGATCGGGCACATTTTATTGATTTTCTCAATAAATACCGATTTTTATGAGAATTATCCTACTATCGTATTAAATTTATAGGGAATCGAATTTACTAAAAGTTTCATTATATTCATTTTTTTAATTAAACCTAATAATAAAGGAGTTATATATAAAAAAAACTACTTTAAGATTTCGAAAGCTTTTCGTCCGCCCGAAGTGGCAGGATTTTTGAAAAAATTAGTCTTCACTTCATTCAATTTATATGAAATTAGGAATTAATGTATTAATAATAAAAAATATTTAGAATTTGAATATTTTCATTTAATTTATAATTAAATAATAGTCAAATTTCACAATCATATAGTAATTTTATATTAAATCTTTTGTTTTTTATGATTTAAGAGAAATAATAAAATAATTTTTTTTCTTATATTAAATTCTGTACGAAAAAATAAGCAATTTTTATTTTTGGTAAAATTTTTTTAAAATAAAATTAACTTACTTTTTAGACACTAAGATATACTTTAAATTTTTTTTTTTAAATAAAAAGAAGGGTTATATTTTTTCTTTTCTAGGTATTTGTAATATAGTACATAATATATAGCAATTTGAATTTTTTTGTCTTCTGGGGGGGGGGGGGCTTAAAACCCTAAACTCCCCCTGGTTGCGCCACTGTCTTATCTAACACTTGATGGTTGGCTTAATTGACTTTCTATAAATTGAAAAATCATACTTAACAAGTTCCCTCCAGCTCCATAATTTGTCTATTTATTTTATGTGGTGACATGAGCCACCGGTGGTACATACCGGCGGGAACGTGTTAAAGATGTATTTTTTTTTTAAATTTATTAAATTATATGAACTATTATTATGTTTTTTTATTAGTTATACCCAATGGTACGACCTCGAGGGTCAAGTATTCGTGATGGTGCTGGACCTCAGCCAGATGATAGAATGTTAGCTGCAGCAGCAGCCGCAGCCGCTGCAGCCGCCGCTGTCGCCATGTCTTCATCCCATTCTGCCACCAGATGACCTTAAAGGTTTCACTTCACAAAAAAAATAAAAAAAAAAATTTAAAAACCATAACAAAACTTTCAACTAAATCTCTCTTCTATCTAAATATAAATATATATATCTATATTTATTCATGAATATATTCACATACCTATTTATTATTATTGTATGTTAAATAAAAAAGATAAAAATTGAAATAAAAAAACAAAAAATGAATTTTTAATGAATCCCTTTTTTTTTTTGTTAATTAAAATGTGTTCTTTCTTTCTTCTTTCTAGTTTGCCTTGTTTACTTCTCCTTCATTTGGCCAACCCCTCTCTTCTCCATATTTATTTTTTATTAAATACCTACTAACATAATATTATTCTTTAAATAGCAACCATTATGATTTGTTAAACACAAAACATCTTCATTTTATGACGTCACGATTGAACCCACTTTCATTCTAAAAATATTTATCTTTAATTTCTGTTCTTATTTTCAAATCTATAAATAATTTGGATTCAATTCAACTTTAATATGGTAAATTCCTATTTATATTTTAAAATTTATATTTTCGTCATAGCTGAAGCAGTACTTATTATACGATTGAAAAATTTATATTTCTATTAAAATTAATATAATGTCAATTTTCTCTTTATTAATAGTTAAGTACATAGAACAATAGACCACTTACTGTACATTTTATAATAAATAATAATCAACATCAGCTAGAGTTCTCAAATTCTTTATCATGCAACCTACATCGGCTGTTATCATATTATAAAAGCCTATGAAATTTTATTTGCTTATAATTTCTTATTAAATACAAAGTCGATAATTCGATTTATATTTAATATTTTAATTTTTTTTTTTAAATCTAATTTGGTTTGTTTATATTTCTGTATTTAAATTTAAAAATAAATTTATTCCTATAAATAGGAATAAGGAATTTATTATATGCTGTGATGTCTTTTTATTCTTTTCCCAACTAATTTATAATTTATTTAAAACTAAAGCAGTTAATATTTAAAATAACAATGAAAATACATTGAATAATTTATTTTAGTACATTTTTCTTCTAAAGAAAAAGAAAGAGTGAGAGAAAATCATTTATTATTTTAATAATACGAAAGATCATTCTAATAAACAAAAACGTCTGACTTTTGAACGTCCTACGCAAGGACAACGCCTATTAAGTCGGTTCTATCAAAGAGGTGTCCTATGATCAGTAGAACGGGTCCTATCAACCTTTACCTTGATTTAGCTTTCCCAATTTTGATCCCGGTGGCTGGGTTGACTCCGTCCCATAGACCTCAGCTAGAGAAATTCCCTTGCCATGCCCGGGACTTGAACCCGGGACCACGAGAATGTGAGCCAGCTACGCTAATCTTTCACCCTGTGGCCTCCTTTCAATTCTAATAAACAAATAAATTAAAAAAAAATATATTTAATATTTTATTAAAAATTATCAATTTTAGACATCTTCTGAATATTTTTATATTTTTCTTGATATTTTTAATTATTATATTTTAATTTAGATTAGTTTTATTGTGATAATATCATCTCTCATGCTTAGTTAATTTTTTTAAGACATTCATTTAATATCAGGTGTTAAATACACATATTTTAATTACATTTTTCTTATCTCTTGTCATTTAAAATTATGTTAATCCTGCATAAAAATCTAATATTTAATTGTATAAGATTACATTTTCCTTACTTTAATATTTAATATTATATAACCATTATACAAGTTTTTGTGATTTATCTTATGACTTTTTTTTATATATACCTACATATTGCAAGTCAACTGAAATATTGCATCCGGTTTACAGAATGACCTCTATTTTATATTAATTCATATCCGTATATATTTCATTAGTAGTGTTAGATAGTAGATTATCCTCAATCAATAATTTGAATCACTCAATTTTAATTATGGCTTGCAACTAATTTATTGAATGAAAGAAAATTAATTCACTAGCATTTCCATAGAATATTATATTTATTTATTTTTATTTATAATTTATATTATTAATATTTGAAATCGGTGCCATTTTATTAACTTAAAATTAAAAAATAATATTATAAGGATAATGAAAAAAGAGGGGGTTACAATTGACTAGTTTGACTGTTTATGAAAATTTTTGTAAAAACGAGTTTCAACTTAGATTTCATTTTTCTTTTTCTATTTTCAATTAAGAAAATTATAAATATTTATAATTTGATAAATATAAATATAATTTTTTATTTCTTTACTAAATACTCTTAGAATTTTTTTTTTATTATTATTATTCAATAGTGCTGGTTAAAATTCATAAAATAAGAATTAAATTTAAAATCGCAAGTTGTTACAACTTCTGAAACAACGGGGAATACAATTTTGACAAAAATAAATGACGATTATTTTATTCTACTTAATATTACGAGGGCAGGTCAATAAGTCGGTGATTTTTTAAATGAAACACAGGTTTTTTGCATAAAAAATTATTTTATTTTTCAACGTAGTCACCTTGTCCAACGTTTCTCCAATTTTTTTTATCCCTTCCAAAAAAATAACATATGCCGAGGACATCAAAATAGATTTGTTTGTGAGATGATTTGATCGTTGAAGTTAAATATCTTTTCGTCGAGCCATTTCTTCAGATTTGGAAACAAAAAATAGTCACTAGGGGCTAAATCCGGAGTATAGGGCGGATGAGGGAGCAATTCGTATCCCAATTCATGGATTTTCATGGAAATTCACTTTTTTCCATTTTCTTCTCCAATCACGAGATAGACTGCTATTAATGGATGTCAAACAAAAACTAAAAGACCCAGCTGGCTCCAATTTCGACAGGAATCAGCTGATAGTTGCCTGCTGACTGGAGTAGTGTTCCCATTTCATTTAAGAGACAGGAAATTCAAAAAGTCACTGACTTATTGACCTACCTTTTAATACCTTGACAAAACCACTCAACAACAAAAATAAATAAAAACATTTTATACGAATATACTCTGATAGTAGTTTTTTATTTTGTCATGATACTAAAATTTTCTTTTACTATTACTCGCCAAGTAAAAATAAGTAATAACAAAATCATTATTTGTAATTAATTATGTAGTCAAATTAAAAATTGGAATTATTTTCTTAAATAAAGAAAGAAAAATTTGTCTGATAGGTTAGGGTTAATCACTTTTCATTGATTTAAGATTTATTCATATACTATATGTATATAAACTTACATCCGTTTTAATCTGTTAAAATAGAAATGACATGACATGTAAATATCCAAATCTATTGACCGAGATAGTAAAAAAAATCAATTTATTTATTAATATAATAATCTGTTTTAAGAAACAAAAATCATTTAATTTTTTTTTTAAATTCAAATTCATTAAGAAAATAAATAAATAAATAAATATAGAAAATTCTGAGGAATTATAGTGAATGTAATTTTATTCTATTAAAAATAATATTATATCAATTGTTCAAAGAAAAAGATAATGTTTCTCGTTTAATTTATTATTAAAGTGGTTTAATCAATATCGACATTGAATACCTATAACTTTAGAAAGAGAGAAATAAGATTTTTTTTATTTTAATTAATGTTATTATTCATACTACTACGAATTATTTTTTATTTATATAACTCGTAAATAATATTAATAATACATTACCAAAGTAATTTAACTGTGATGTAATATTTATTATTATTTTTTTTTTATTTATTGATTGCATTTGTATATAAATTAATGTGATTGTGATCGTTAATTAAAATTAAATTATAATTAATTCTCAATGACCATTGAATCAATAAAATTTAAAATTGGAATTAAAAATAAAAAATTGTTGTATATGTTAATCATATATATAATATATCTTATCTTATTATACTAGCAAAAATTGTATATATATACATATATATTTGTATTTTTGAAATATTAAACCGCTCGAAGTATTTTTTTGAAATTCACAACTTAGATGATTTTATAATGAAAAATCGATCTGTTTTGGTTTCAAAATCGGAAAAAATCATCTTTATTAGTTTTTTCTTAATTTAAAATAGGAAATTTAAATGACGTCAACAAATACGTCAGACAGAGCTTCCTTAAATACAAAAAAAAAAAAAAAAATAAATTAAAAATCTGTCTTTCAGTG
Source organism: Labia minor (assembly GCA_963082975.1). NCBI lineage: Eukaryota > Metazoa > Arthropoda > Insecta > Dermaptera > Spongiphoridae > Labia > Labia minor. The sequence continues at coordinate 87,412,870 of OY720345.1, forward strand.
CATTAATATGTAAGTTTAAGGGCTGTATGTTTTATGACTAGTTTTTAATTTATATTCTTTTAAATTATTTGAACGTCGGCACGGTATTGGTATTAACAGTCAAACCCGATAATAAGAAACGGCGGCTAAAAATAAATAGTACTCCTAATTAAAAGTTTATACAAAAACATTATTAATATAAAATTTGAGATAATTTAGTTTAAATATATTTTTATTAAAAAATTTTTATTTTTGGTTTAGAAAAATTGAAAGGAATCAAATTTAAAATATATAAAATAATTATAAAGGTGAAATTCATCTTGAAAAATTTAATTTATCAAAATCAATAAATATAATAAAATGAGATAAATGTATACCATTAAGGAAGTAGATATATATATATACTTATATTACTTATATAAATTAGTTTTATGAATTTTAATATAAGTATATATTTTATGAAAGGCGCCATTGGGTGTGTGGGTAGCGAACCTGCCTCACATTCACATGGTCCCGGGTTCAAGTGCCGGGCCTGGCAATGGGTCTATGGGACGGAGTCAACCCAGCCTCCGGGAACAACATTGGGGAAAAGCTACTTGATAGCGCCTCCGATCAAGAAAATCAAGGTAAAGGTTGAGAGGACCCGTTCTACTGTTCATAGGACATTTTATTGATATAACCGGCCTTTTAGGCGTTGTCCTTGCTTAGGTCGTACAAAGTCAGAGGTTTTTTTTATATATATATTTAAATAATATAAATTTAAATAATATTAAAGAACATTTTGTTAATGAAATGGATGATGATTGAAAATAATTTGTATTTCATAAGTGGGGGGATATGAGAGAGAAAGATATTCTGTAATCAGCATTGAATACAGAATCAAATAAGAAAATCAGAGTAGAGTAGAATTTATTTCTATTCTATTAATAAAATGGACAGCCTGAAAGTTAGACAACCATGCATAAATTCTAAATTTTTTTTCCATATTGATAATAACTAATAATAATAATAATATTAATTTTTTATAAAATATATTTAAATACTAGAGATGGAAAAACATTTTCTCAAAAAAAAAAAAAATGTTTTTTGATTTTAACAATTTTTCACATTTTCCTGATTTGACTTTACAGTTTCTGCCAATATGCATATTTCTTAAAAATTTTGCATTTAAATGTATAAATATACACATTTCATTATAGAGAAATTTGATTTTAATAGATGAATATGCTTTTCTTAATTTAGAATTCTTAAAATTTATTAAAATAGATTAGATTCGAAATTAATATTTATATTGATCTTTGAGATTTAAAATTTCATGAATTGATTTTGTATTCCAATGTAATAAAATGTTAATATGTTTATAATCATACCATTAAATTTCCTTTACATATTTATACTACTTATAGTCTATACAATAATTACTATCTCGCCAGAGATAGTATTGCGATCACGAAAATTTTCGATGTTGAGATTTTGATGTTTTTATACGTTTTGAAGGTTCCTGAATCATTTTCACTAAGGTTGAGAAAAATGTATGTGTGTGTGTGTGTGTTAGACAAGATTACGCAAAAACGGTTTGAACTAGAATCATGAAATTTGGTATTCTGGCATTATTCAAAATTCGTAGTTTTCTATCTACTTTTGAGAAATGAAGACAACCGGAAGAGGGTCATTACCTACCATGTTTTGATTTTTTTTCCTCTAAACTGACCGTAAAAATAAAGATAGATGTTTGATAATTTTTCACATGATTAAAAATTGTATAAAACTGCTATATATAGAATTTCAGCTTGATTGAATCGCTGAAAGTACCGGAATTTATTTTTTAACACTTCAAAAAATCACGCGCCAGCACGTGTCGTGGTGTCATCAACAAAAAGCCAAACACCCGCTGGTTTCATAAATAATATTTATTGATTTTAATTTATAATTTAATTAATTAAATTTAATTTAAATATAATATATTATATTATTTAATCCAATTAAAATATGCGAGATAGTCGAGTGGAGACACTCCAGTTTATTTTCAATAAGGAATATATACACCTATTCAGAAGAAAAACGAAATTTCCTGATACTTTACAAAAAAGAATTTTGAATTTAATTCAACTCACTTACACTTAAGAACCTTTAATTTTATTGGTCCCTTTGTAATGGCGAATTGATTCTAATGCCTATAAATCATGAGCTGAAGAAGTGATTTTTCGTTGTGTATGGGCAGGAGAATGGAGAACCGGTGATGTCGTGTATATATATATATATATATATATATGTGTGTGTGTGTGTGTGTGTGTGTGTGTGTGTGTGTGTGATGGCACAAGTAGAGTGGTATGGTATGGGCAGGGGAAATGAATGGGAGGGTGCGCTACCGAATTGGAGGAGGGCAGTCGACGACGATCAGCGCGCCCTCTGCGCCGTTTGGCACAATCCAAGGGGAAGGGACGTCGCCGCCGCGGATCTTTATCGATTGGGTAGCGGCTGTTGTCTCGCGGGCCGACCGGCTCAGTCGCCAGGCCGAGGCGTACCATCCCAGGCCCCTCTGATCCGGTCCAATCCCGGTGGATCCTTTTTGACAACATCGCTGACGGCATGCCAGACGGACATTGACTTGCCAGGCGTACGCCGAACAGACCCGGCCGCCTGGCCTCCACGAGGAGGCGACATACCATGCCAGCAGCCAGTGCCTGGTCCGGCGGGGCCAAAAGGGCCCGGGATCGATCCCAGCTCAGTTTCTTTATTGTCGTGATTTTCTTTGCTGTATTCGCTTTAATTGTACTTACGGAAGTTTTTCTCATTGATGAACGCACTGCACAGGTAATCACAACATTTATTTATTTATTCATTCACTTAGAATAGATTATTTTGAATCTATAGGTATCTATATTTATCTATCTCACACACACTATATATATATATATATATATATATATATATATATATGACAATATATATTATATACATATAGATATTTTGATATATTATATAAATGAAAAAAAAGAGTATAATAATTATAATTGATTAATTTATATTATAATATACGAGTATTTAAGGTAACTTGAGAATAATGCAAAGTTAAAAAAAATGAATCTTAAATAAAAACCTTTTCAAAGATATCATATCACGCAATGAGTATTATTATTATTTTTTTTTTTCTTCTTTTTCTTTAAATAATACATCTTTTACGGAATAATTTTTCCAACTTGAATGTAATAGGATTATTTTTCTACATTAATGTGGTTTCACAATTGGAAAATATTCACTTGTTGCCGGCAGAAACTCATGCCGTTGGGTAAACTCTTTTGTTCTATTATTTCTTGACTGAGTCTTCTTCTACTTAAGAATATACCTTTGGAATAACAATAAAATAAACAGATTGAACGGTTTTGCAAATTCCTTCAAAGAAGAATGGATGAAATGAATATAATTCAATCTGGTCACATACCTCTCGTATACCTATTGATAATATACGAGGGTGGGGTGAAAAGTTTCCGGCCTGACCAAGAAAAACGATGTTTTTAAATTTTTTTTTTTTTTTTTTTTTATTTATTTTTCAACATAATCTCCATCAACACTGATGCATTTCAAATAACGGTGTTCTAATTTAGATATAATTAATTAAATTAATCAATTAATTAATTTAATTTAAGTCTCATCAACAGTTATGAATCGACGCAAAAATTCGTTTGAATTACGCCTAGAGCGTCAAATTGTCGGTAGAAATGGTTTTTCGAAGCAGTTTTTGGTCTAACGTTGCACCCAGCATTCCATGTTCAAATTGTTGTGCAAAATATTTCGCACACGCTCAGCTGACATCGTACAGGTCTCAGTTATCTTGAATGTTGAAAAATAAAGCAAAAAAAAAAAACATCGTTTAAAACATCGTTTTTCTTGGTCAGGCCGCAAACTTTTCACCCCACCCTCATATATTTACAATAAATTCTCCAAAAATCCTCATTTATCTTTATAATCTAAGATTACTATAAAATTTCTTTAATAACTTACTTTATCATTATTTGTAATAAGTTATTAATGAATTTAAAAGTATTTTAACCTATGCAATTTCATATTTTAAATATGAATGTTTTGATTGTTAAATTTGAAAATTTTCAATCAATTAAACCCGTCTGTATGAGTTTTGGGTCTATTTCATCAAAGAGCAGCAGACGGTCCAATAAATCAATTTTATTTCGTTCCGAAGAGCTTGAAAGGGATCATCGTCATATATATATATATATATATATATATATAATAGAAAAGAGAGAGAGAGAAAATTGTAATAATGAATATAATATTAATATGGAAATTAATTTAAAAAATTATTAAATATGATAAATAAAAATAGAAATATTAATTTTTTAAAAAATTTAAAAAAATAAAATTATCTTTATTATTCACATTTAAAAAAAAATATTTTTAAATATTCAATTATTTCAAATTAGAATTATTAATTAATCTGGGTATTAAAATTGTAATCGGTGTTTATTCTTGTAATTTTAGATTTTATTTTGGTATATTGTAATGATTATTTGTATAAATATCTATGATTATTTTTTTTATTATCATATGTGATAAATTAATGTAATAAGCTAAATTATGTTAACAGATAATTTTATATTTATAATATTTTATATTTCCCCTTCCCCATTGGTACAAAGTATTTTATTGAAAAAATCTTTATCTAATCGTTTTACATTTATTTGATTTCAATTACTATTTCAATATCTTTCCTCACAAATACTAGTTACGTTATATATTTACTAATATTTAGATGAGAATTGTATTAGAATTAAAATTTTTATATTATACTAAGTTTCCAACTTTTTCTACTCAATTCCGATTTTAAAAAAAAAAAAATAATAATAAAATACTTTTATAAAATCGCGCCAATGGGTGTGTGGGTAGCGAACCTGCCTCACATTTACATGGAACCGGGTTCAAGTCCCGGGCCTGGCAAGGGAATTTCCCTAGCTGGGGTCTATGGGACGGAGTCAACCCAGCCTCCGGGAACAACATTGGGGAAAAGCTACTTGATAGCGCCTCCGATCAAGAAAATCAAGGTAAAGGTTGAGAGTACCCGTTCTACGGATCATAGGACACCTCATTGATATAACCGGCTTGATAAGCGTTGTACTTGCGTAGGACGTACAAAAGTCAGAGGGTTTTTTTTTATTTTATTCTATATATAATCAAAAAGGATTTAAATTGTCATTGAACAAGTAAATAATTAAAACGTTGTAAAAAATATTTTGTAAATATGTAAATAAATAATTAATAAAAAATATTAGTTACATAATATTTTGTAGTTGCATTGTAACTAAATAAATAAAAGAAAAGAAAAATTTCGAGCTTTTTGCACCAAGACAATGGCCTCTACCTCTGATGTGATGCTTAGTACATGTAGGCATATTATTTTGTTTAAAAAATACATATAATAGCTATTTACATTTATTTTATTAAAATCAGTATATTGAAACACGCAATCAATAAATTTTATCAATATTTAATAAAAAAAAAGACAGAAATGATTTATTTAGTGTTTTTTGAATTCAAATATATGTTAAAAACATAAATTAACATCACTAAATTATTCAATCATTTTTTTTATTTTTAATTTTTATATAATTGGTCAATTTTTAATATATATATTACAATAAAATATGATTTTTAGACAATTTGTAAAAAGGGGTTGTTTTAAATTTTTCGATTTTTAAAATCGGGTAGATTTTTAAATTTGGCATATATTATTAGATTATTATATCTAATAAAATGTTGTTTCATCTAAAAATTTAATATTTTTAATTAATTTTCTTTTGTGAATTTATGTTTATTGATAAAAAAAATTATTAAAATATATGTAAATTAAAAAAATAATACATATTTGATTTTGTTGAAATTTTAATATAAATAATCAATCAAATAAAATTTATAGGTTGCGATTGTGAGTCATGTGTCTACCCAAAATTTAATAATATTAAAAATATTTTTTTCTAATTATTATATTTTTTATTTAAAGAATATATTATCTGATTTTGTTTGAATAGGTTTAAAAGTAACCTAGTATTTACTTAGGAATTAAAATTACGAGGGCAATTCACAAAGTAGGATACGTTTTGGAATTAAGACAAAACTAGTACAGGAAAATGTTTTTTATTATATATTTATTTGAAAGAGCAACTAAAATACTATTTTTCTACATACAATCGCCAAAAAAGTTTAGATATTTATCGAAATTCCTTCCTCATAGAAATCCGCCGCCTGAGTGTTGAGCCAACTCACATTCTCCTAAAAAACCACGAAAGTGTGGCAACAGGGATCTGGGACAGAAAAGGTGCGATTCTTGTCGATTTTCTAGAACGTGGTGCAACAATAAACTCTGATAGGTATTGCCAAACATTGCGAAACCTAAGAAGGACAATTCAAAACAAGCGAAGAGGGAATCTCCTTCAGACCTTCAAGTGGGAGGTTTTTCGTTCAACACTCAGACGGCGGATTTCTATGAGGAAGGAATTTCGAAGCTCGTTCATCGCTACGATAAATGTCTCAATTTTTTTGGCGATTATGTAGAAAAATAGTATTTTAGTTGCTCTTTCAAATGTATATAATAAAAAACATTTTCCTGTACTAGTTTTGTTTTAATTCCAAAACGTAACCTACTTTGTGAATTACCCTCGTATATATAATATTTTTTTATATAATTATAATTATAATTTGTACATATATATAAAAATTTACTAAAATATGTATCCTATTCTTTTATAATTTATGAATACTCTCTTCTCTTTGTTGTTATGTATAAACCATATAAATTCATATATATATAAAGAATATATATATATATATATATTAGTATAATCTTCACATATATTATATGATATATATTTATGTATAATTTAGTAAAATTCAATTATCAAACCTTCAATATAATATTTATGAAGGTATATAATAAAATGCTATATTTTTAAGTCATGTCGTTTATTTATCTAATTTACTCATGAATAGTAGTCAATAAATATAAAATATTATAGTAGTGTTAAATTTTAATCTCTAATCTCTTTATTAAATTGATTGATACCTTCAAATAACTCTCTTGATAATATATAATCATATTTTCTTTTTCAAAATATTGATTTTTTAACAATAGTTCCACTTGACAATAGTAATTTCAAGAATATTTCTTTGAAAATAGTTTAATGGAAGTTACAAAAGGAATTTAATTAATCATGTCTCATTTAAATTTCGTAATTGCATTCAAAATTGTCAAGATTCCTTAATTTAATTCAATAGATACGAGATTATGGTGCTATTATCCGATTAGTTTTATTAAAAATAAATAATGAAATCGACTTGTACTATGATATATGTAGGTATTTACGTAACTACTAAAAAGAATATGCCATATTTATATGTAATAGTCATGCTATAATATTGTATTATGGAATTTCAATTAAAGGAACATAAATGTTTAGGTACGTCTAAGCATAAAGTACAATTACATTTAAATTTGTCTTTCATGTAAATTCTCATTAAAACTTATCAGATTACGTTAAAAATTTAAAATATATATATGGATATGATGAAAATCTATCATATAATTTATAATATGCAATAAATAAATCCAAGATAGTATATTTTCTAGTAAATTATCTAGGAAAAGATATACCAAATTTAAGGATTTTCTCTAACTATAGTATATATATATATATATACTATTTTAATTTATGTATATAAGTGTTTAATTACATCTGGTGTTACGTATAAAACATTCAAAATTTTAAATTAATGGGAAAATGATTAAAATTTTTTTAAAAACTAAAGGGATATAAACTTTTGAATGTCTATCGTATTTTTTATTATAAATAATATATATACTTATATTATATATCTTATCTTATTATACTAGCTAAAATTGTACGTATATATATTGTTATATTTGTAAATGGGATTTAATAAACCGCTAAGTATAACGATTTTTTTGAAATTCACACCATAGATAGTATTTATAAAAAAATCGATCTGTATAGGTTTCAACCTCGGGAAAAATCATCTTTGATAGTTTTTTTCTTAATTTAAAATAGGAATTTCAATAATAAAAAAATGGCACCGGGCAACACCGCACAGCGCTTCCTTAAATACAAAATATTATAAATAAAATAAAATTAAAAATATTTATTTTAATAATATTTTGTAATTAAATTACGCAATATATATTATGTTATATCCACAGACCATAGTTTTTTTTTGTCTTTCAGTGCATTATTACGTACCCTTAAGGGCTGTATGCTTTATGACTATTTTTTTTTTAATTTATGTTCTTTTAAATTTTTTGAAATTGTTTAATATATTGTTTATTTATTTTAAATAATAATTTTAATCTTACTAATTCATAGTATATAAGGAAGTAGTTTAAGGTACTGAACGGTGGCTCGGTGAACCAGGTATTATATATTTAAATTAAAAGACCTCGAACATTTTCAAATCCTGTAAATAATTTATTAAAATAAAATGATTTTTTTTTTATTTAACTTTATTTTTCCTTTATTCTTACTGATATTATATTTTAGAATATTAGTTTGTACTATATTACTTAGTAGAGAAATTTTATTTTAGGTATTTCGTATATTTAAAAATATTATGTTGTCTATATTCGGTTAATATTATTTAAAACATTTACTTATTTACTTGTGCATAATACGTTAATATAATTTTAAAATACTTTATGATTTATAATAATCCAACTTGGAATGAAGATCAAAGAAAATGATAAGAGAGAGAGAGAGAAGACCAAATTTAAACTTGTCTACTCTTTTAAATATGTTTGAATTTTCTTAAGTCTTTTGACAACAAAAAGGGAGTAAATTAATATTTGTGTGCTGATGTATTCAGCAAAGAAAATTTCTATTATATTAATATTTTCTTATTCTTATTTATGTTATTTTAAGTAAGTTAAGACATTGAAGATTATTTAAATTTTAAATGACTTTATAGAGTTATTAGAGACACAAAATAAAATAACTTAATATATCTTTAGGCTCTGTGCAAAAGAAAATACATATTTAAATTACTCATCTAATTTTTTTACTTTCATTGTGAGCTAAGTTTTTTCAAATCTTGTTATCTTATCAAAAAGAATATTATAAATCTTAAATTATATTATATATACATATATAGTACCTGGTACACCGAGGTATCGCTCGACTCTTTAAAAAATAATGATATACAATTTTTTAATTATTTATTACAATTATTAAATGGGTTTTCTAAAAATTGTAAATTAAAAATGTATTTTTTTAAAGTGGTACAAATTAATTAAATTAACTTGATTGTCATTTCAAGTTGAAAACAATATTCAAATTTACTTGATAAAATATTTGATCTTATATTATATATATATGTATATTATATGTTATTATATGTTAATATTATGTTATACTTAGATGGCTTTAGTTTTATATTTTTTTCAAAGTATAGTAATAGCTTATAGTTTATTTCAACCAAGGATTACTACTACTAATAACATAATTTCTAAAATTATATTACCATATACATATATTCCTTTAATATAAAATACCTGATTAATCATTAATTAACAATAAATTCCAACTAAAAGTAACATCTTTTATTCCTATTTTTATTACTATCTCGCCAGAGATAGTATTGCGATCACGAAAATTTTCGATGTTGAGATTTTGATGTTTTTATACGTTTTGAAGGTTCCTGAATCATTTTCACTAAGATTGAGAAAAATGTCTGTTTGTGTGTGTGTGTGTATGTATGTAGGCAAGATTACGCAAAAACGGTTTGAGCTAGAATGATGAAATTTGGTACATGAGCATTATTCAAAATTCGTAGTTTTCTATCAACTTTTGAGAAATGTAGCTCAACCGGAAGAGGGTCATTACCTACAACGTTTTGATTTTTTTTCCTCTAAAGTGACCGTAAAAATAAAGATATATGTTTGATAATTTTTCACATGATTAATAATTGTATATAACTGCTATATATAGAATTTCAGTTTGATTGAATTGCTGAAAGTACCAGAATTAATTTTTTAACTCTGCAAATCTCACGCACCAACACGTGCCATGGTGCCATCAATAAAAAGCTAAACATGCGCTGGTTTAATATTTATTATTTATAATTTATAATTAATTAAATTTAATTTAAATATAATATATTATGTTATTTAATCCAATTCAAATTGCGAGATAGTCGAGTGGAGACACTCCAGCTAATTTTTTAAAAAGTTTCAAAAGAAGAAATTAATCCCATGAACTAATATTTTTTTAAAATATAATAATTTTTTATGTAAGTGGGTATCTTATCTTATCTTATTAATAACTGGTTCACCGAAACACCGTTCAAATAATTTAAAAGAACATAAAATAGTCATAAAACAGATACACCTTAAACGTGTGTATTAATGCTCTGAAAGACAGAAAAGTATGGTCTGTTCATATAACATATTATATATTTCGTAATTTGATTTAATATAATATATTTTGTATTTACGAAAGCGCGTAGCTAACGTAGTTGATGACGTCATTTAATTTTCCTCTTTTAAATTAACAAAAATCTAATAAACGTTCTGAAACAATTTCACATAATTTAAATGTATATATTAATGCAATAAAAAACAGATATGGATATAACATAAATATTTTTAATTTTATTTTATTTATAATATATTTTGTATATAAGGAAGCGCTGGCTGATGTAGTTGCTGATGCTCATATAAATTTAAATTAAAAAAAACAAACAAATGAAGATGATTTTTCCCGAGGCTGAAACCAATATAGATCGATTTTTCTTTATAAAAATTATCTATGGTGTGAATTTCAATACAAATCCTTCGAGTGGTTTAATATATGGAAAATACAAATATATATTAAATTAAATTATTTGAACGGTGTTTCGGTGAACCAGTTATTAATAAGATAAGATAAGATTCCTACTTTCATAAAAAATTATTATATTTTAAAAAAATATTAGTTCATGGGATTAATTTCTTCTTTTGAAACTTTCTAAATAAAAATAGGAATAAAAGATGTTACTTTTTGTTTGTATTTTTTATAATATTACTTAATAATATTACTTATATAATACTAATATTATATTTTTTCATATCTAGACAAAATATATACTACAAAATATGTATATTTATAATTTTGATGTTTGCATCTTGCATAACTATTCACTAATTTTTTTTTTTTTTCAATATTCATTTTAAAACTTATATTATAAGGAATAATTATTATAAGTAGTTATTGATAAAAGTCATGATTTTTTCATTTAAAGAGAACACAAGTGTCTCTCTATAAGAAATTCTGAACAAATATGAAGATATCTTCAAAAAGAAACAAAAATGAATTTATTAAAAGGTTCTTGTGTGTTATTCAATAAATTTTGTTTTCAAATTTTTTAAGTACAGCAAAAGCTTCTTATACGCGGGGTATATGTTCCATAAATATGCCGCGAATACAGAAGCCGTGAATATGGAATGGTAATTTATATGGGATTATAGGGGTTACGTTCCTAGGTGACAAAATAAAATACATATATATATATATATATATATGATGGTAGGTTTAATCAAATGGACTATTTTTCTCAACCTTAGTGAAAATGACTCAGGGTCCTTCAAAACGTACAAAAACATCAAAATCTCGATATCGAAAATTTTCATGATCGCAATACTACCTCTGGCAAGATAGTAAAAATTGAGTGAATTTAAAAATAATTAAAATACCTGCACATGTATTATTATTTTATTCAATCAAAAATCTAAAGAGATTTTATTTAACACAAATACTCCAATCTAATACCATTACATAAATGAAAAGTTAAATATTAGAATTAAATTTATGATTAAATTTTATTTTTAAATTTTTATTAAAAAAAAATACATCAAATAAAAATCAATAACAAATTTCGAAATGATTAAAAAGAAAATGATTTCTATCATATCTTGATGGTCCATTTTTCGAATTACAAACTCTAAACTTTAAAAAATAGTAGTATTATTTATAGGGATATTGTTTAGTTAAAAAAATAATAAAAACACTTAATTTTGATGTAAATGACTCAGGGACCTTCAATACGTATAAAAACATCAAAATCTCGACATTGAAAATTTTCTCTGGCTAGATCAGGGGTGGCCAACCCGCGGGCCGCATACGGCCCGCCGTAAACATTTTTGCGGCCCGCGAGATTCATCACAATTTTATATTCTGCGCCCTCATGAAACAAATATCGCACTAGTGAAATAAATATGATTTCATTTTTTTTATTTCGTTGTTTCTTTTTTTATCTTTAGTATTATATATTTTTTACAACGTGCATTCAGTATCATTATTATTATATTATATATGTTTATATGTAAAAATAATAGTAAACATAATAAAAATTCATTATTTTCCAATTTGTCACACCAAACAATATCTATAATGGATCAAAATTTAATATGGGTATGTATAATTTTATATGCGGCCCGCGAAGTTATGATGCATTTCAAAAGTGGCCCGCAAGATCATTTGGGTTGGCCACCTCTGGGCTAGATAGTAATAAAATAATCGGATAGAAATCAAACTGATAATAACTAGTAACTTACAATTTTCAATTAGAGAGAGACAGAAAAAGAGAGGGAAGATAATTGACAAATATTCTTTTTTACTTTCCCGCATACTTCGTATAAGGGAAGTATTGGAATCGTCAAAAATTTCGACTTCGAGATTTCGATAGATCTTGACGTTTTAGACCTCCCTGAGTCGGAAAATACCATTTATCGAATTATGTCTGTGTGTGTATGTATGTAATGATTGTCTGTAAGCAAATTTACTCAGAAACTAATCACAAGCTAGGACTTCGAAATTTGGTACACCGATATTATTCACAGTTTGTAGATTTCTATCAAAATTTCGTCAAAATCGGTTAACCGGAAGTGGTACTTTACCTACACTGGTTGCGTTTACCTTTCAAGAAAAGTACCAGTTTGCTTCGAGATATTTTCTTCATATTTTGTATATAGATTAAAAATATGAAAAAAATTCAGATACCAAATTTCATCATGATCTGACTACCGGAAGTGACATTTTACCTATCCAAGTAGCGTTAGGTGTAAATTATAAATATATATAATAGTGTTAAACCATTTTACTTTATAATTTAAATTAATTAGTTTGTTTATTTTTATTGTTGTTAATTTTTTATGTTTTATCATTCTCAAGAAAATGGTTAAAAATAACTACTATATTATTATTTTATTATTTATATGCGGGAAAGTCTAGGGGAGGACACTCCCGATTTTTTTATACTAATTTAATTTAAAAATCAAATGTCTTGCCTAAATTAATCAAAATTAAAGAATTCTGTTAATATGATTATTCTAACAATATTATACTGTATATTTATATATATTTAATAGAATTTAATATTGTTTGTGTGTGTGAGAGAGAGAAAGAGAGAGAGAGTAATCAAATTAATGATTAACCCTCTTTTGCATTAATTTACATATAAGATTTCCTTAACAAAAGTTATTAAAATGATCCTTATTAAAGATATTCAAAAACATACAAAGTAACAAAAATATACATTTGCTTATGTTGTTGATTTGAATATTAAAAATTGTCAATTCAATTTCAAAGTATATACTACACGAATACTTAAAAAATGAATATCGTATACATAATGTATCTGATATCCCCGAAACAATTCTAATTGGTCTCTTTTTGAAAATAATCTACTTATTATATAATAAATATAATGAATACTTCACATTTTTATTTAGAATTTTTTTTTTTTAATAAATATCAATTTAATGAGCTCGTCATTGAATGACAGGAAATTATTTATTTATTTATTTTTTAATAACCATAATAATAATATGTATTCATTATAGTTAATACCCATCAATATTTGTAGACTACTTATATTTGTGAATTGATTATTTCATACTATTTAAGTTGGTTAATACTCGTTTCGTATTAAAACAACACTTAATATGCATTCTAATATAATATTAAATTTAATTTTGATTATAAAAATGTTTATATATATTTGCAAACAGTGGTGTATTGGGAGGGGAACGCGGGGAACGACGTTCCCTTACCTTTTTACTATCTCGTCAGAGTATTGCGATCACGAAAATTGTCGATATTGAGATTTTGATGTTTTTATACGTTTTAAAGGTTCCTGAATCATTTTCACTAAGGTTGAGAAATATGTATGTGTGTGTGTGTATATGTGTGTATGTATGTAGACAAGATTACTCAAAAACGGTTTGAGCTAGAATCATGAAATTTGGTACATGGGCATTAGTCAAAATTCGTAGTTTTCTATCTACTTTTGAGAAATGTAGCTCAACCGGAAGAGGGTCAACAACGCTTTGATTTTTTTTTCCTCTAAAGTGACCGTAAAAATAAAGATATATGTTTGATAATTTTTCACATGATTAAAAATTGTATAAAACTGCTATATATAGAATTCCAGCTTTATTGAATCGCTGAAAGTACCAGAATTAATTTTTTGACATTGCAAATCTCACGCGCCAACACGTGACGTGGTTCCATCAACAAAGAGCCAAACTTGCGCTGCTTTAATAAATATTATTTATTAATTTTAATTTATAATTTATAATTAATTAAAGCTGAAATTCTATATATATATCAGTTTTATACAATTTTTAATCATGTGAAAAATTATCAAACATATATCTTTATCTTTACGGTCACTTTAGAGGAAAAAAATCAAAACGTTATATGTAAGGACCCTCTTTCGTTTGAGCTACATTTATCAAAAGTTGATAGAAAACTACGAATTTTGAATAATGCTCGTATACCAAATTTCATGATTCTAGCTGAAACTGTTTTTGCGTAATCTTGTCAATATACATACACACATACACACACACACACATACATTTTTCTCAACCTTAGTTAAAATGATTCAGCAACCTTCAAAACGTATAAAAACATCAAAATCTCAACATCGAAAATTTTGATCGCAATCTCCCATTTTCATTTCTTGAAAAAAAAAATATTATCTGCTTGTTTAGGTCTATAGAACAATTATCAAGACTCTTAAATGCAAGCAAGAATTATCCTACAAAGACGTAACTCAACTAAAAAAAAAAAATAACAGATTTTAAATCTAAGTCGTAAAACTATTTCTAATCTTCTATATTATTATTATACTAGCAAAAGTTGTATATAAATATTAATAATAATGATTTTAAAAATTGTTCTTCAAATTTTTATAAATAAGATATATGTAAAGAACTTATTGAATTAATTTAATTAAGTACTTATATTTTATTATTTTTGTTTTATAAGAGTAGATAGTGAAAAAAATAAAATTTTAATAATAAATTTATGTAAAAATTTCTGACCTCTTTTTGGTCTACTTTAATAGTTTAATTATTTTATCCCTTGAGTTATGCAACCATTGTTTAATAAAAATTTATTACATTAGAATATTTTATTATTCAAATGAGAATATTTACAATTGTTTTTTCTTATTAATGAAAATTTTCTCTCAAGGTGATTTTATTTAAAAAAAAAAATAAGCTGGAGTGTCTCCACTCGACTATCTCGCAATTTGAATTGGATTAAATAGCATAATATATTATATTTAAATTAAATTTAATTATTTATAAATTATAAATTAAAATTAATAAATAATATTTATTAAAACAGCGCATGTTTGGCTCTGTTGATGGCATCACGTCACGTGTTGGGGCAGTGTTAAAAAATTAATTATGGTACTTTCAGCGATTCAATCAAGCTGAAATTCTATATATAGCAGTTTTATACAATTTTTAATCATGTGAAAAATTATCAAACATATATCTTTCTTTTTACGGTCACTTTAGAGGAAAAAAAATCAAAACGTTATATGTAAGGACCCTCTTTCGTTTGAGCTACATTTATCAAAAGTTGATAGAAAACTACGAATTTTGAAAAAAGCCCATGTACCAAATTTCATGATTCTAGCTCAAACCGCTTTTGCGTAATCTTGTCTACATACTTACAGACACATACACACACAGACATTTTTCTCAACCTTAGTGAAAATGATTCAGGAACCTTCAAAACGTATAAAAACATCAAAATCTCAACATCGAAAATTTTCGTGATCGCAATACTATCTCTGGCGAGATATTAAAAATCGAAATGAATTGAAATTTGATTATTAATATGAAATTACATAAATAAACAAAATGATATATTAGGGTGGTTCAAAAAAAGAACGTATATATTTTAGAATCAGTACAGGCAGTGTACCTCAAGACAGAGTTCTTTCTGCTACATCGGTATCAGCAGCTTGAGAACAAACTTTACAGCCACTCTGTTGAACATTCTGTCTATTTAAATTAGCAGGTATAATTAATTTAATATACGAAATCTTTACTGGATTGTCCCATTTTGTTTTACTTTATAAATTAACAAGATTTTCACAAAATTTGCTATTTATTTAATGACCAAATGTCATTTTTCTTTGTACAAAACGCTTTAGAGTCACTACTTTTCACAGGGGAATAAAAATTATTGCAAAGACCATGTATAGTATATTCGTCAATATTTAATTGTCATTGTATTATTTTTTTGATACACCTATAAATATTATAATGGATCATAATAAAAAAACTGACTTTGATTTTTTTTTATGTTTAGAAGACCCATTCTTTTATATGTCTATACTAATCTATATTAAAACATATAGATATATTTTTATTTAGATTAAAAAATTAGTTCTTAATTTTTAATTTTTTATTAAAATTTGTGGAAAAAAATGAATTTCCATGAAAATCCATGAATTGGGTTACGAATTGCTCCCTCATCCGCCCTATTCTTCGGATTTAGCCCCGATGTTTCCAAACCTGAAGCAATGACTCGGCGAAAAAAGATTTGATTCCAACGATGAAATCATCTCACAAACAAATAACTATTTAGATATCCACGACAAATCTTATTTTTTGGAAGGGATAAAAAAATTGGAGAATGGTGGACAAAGTGTATAGAGCTCCAAGGAGACTACTTTGAAAAATAAAATATTTTTTTATCCCAAAACCTGCGTTTCATTCAAAAAGTCACGGACTTATTGACCTTGTCCTTGTAATATCTTTAAGAATTCAATCAATAAGAATTATATAATAAATATACTTTCATATATAAATATAATTATAATATTTAATTCTTTTAATATTATATGAGATCGATAGTATTAAATTATGTGGTATTGACAAATTGAAAGCATTTTAAGAAAATATTAAAATTCTACAATTTCTATACTTATTCTAAGACAACATTCATTTATATTTAGACATTAGAAATAAAGAAAATGTAATATTAATTCTATTTAATTTAAAACAATTTTATTGTTTTGTGATTTGTTAATAATTAATTGAACAAGCTAACTTGGACAAGCAACGTTTTGTGAAATAAAACCAATATAAACATTTAACTTGATAAGATAAGAGAAATGTGACTGATGAAATATTACATTTAAAAAATAGCAGCATCCTTTAAGATAAGACCCAAAATACAAACCATTAATAATATATATTTCGATAATTATTAAAAATATAAAATAATTATTATATTGGTAAATGACAGTATAACTTATGTTTTATGTTAAAATCTCATATTAATAAAAATTATTTATTTATAAATATAATATAATAATTATATATTTCCCAATAATAATATCAATTTAACATAAATACATAAAACCAGTTATAGAAGATTAATAATTTCTTTTCGGTCTATTCATATTTGCAAATTTTCGTATAACATCGTATCTATCCAATTTCTTTAGTTATATTATTTATCAAATTCATCAAATTAAAATTGCACTAAAAAGAATAAAATAATATAAATATGAAAAAAAAAATATAAAATAACGTTTTTCTCATGAACTAAAAAGAATAAAATAACTTTACTATAAGCCTGACAAAATTTTTGGATGAATTACTTCATATTCAACTAAAAACGTTGAGCGCTTTTAGTCTTCATTTGATTTCTATGCAATTAACTTCGTTTATAGAGCTATAATTCATATATATATATATATATATATACACGAGGGTGGGGTGAAAAGTTTCCGGCCTGACCAAGAAAAACGATGTTTTTAAATTTTTTTCCCCTTTATTTTTCAACATTCAAGATAGTTGAAACCTGTACGATGTTAGCTGAACGTTTGCGAAATATTTTGCACAACCATTTGAATATGGAAAGCTGTGTGCAAGGTGGGTGCCGCGTTTGCTAACATAAGACCAAAAACTGCTTCGAAAAGCCATTTCTACCAACAATTTGGCGCTGTATTTAAATGAATTTTTGCGTCGATTCATAACTGTTGATGAGACTTAAATTAAATTAAATTCATTACAACACCGTTATGAGAAATGTTGATGGGGATTATGTTGAAAAATATAGCAAAAAAAAATTTTAAAAACATCGTTTTTCTTGGTCAGGCCAGAAACTTTTCACCCCACCTACGTACATACCACACTAAAACACTTCATTAACAAGTAACACGATTTCTTCTAATACAATCAACCGTTTTTTATTTGATTGATAATATGTAAATTTAATAAAAATGCTTTTAAATTTTGTTACATACTTTGATATAAGTATATTACAGTGAAAAATAATAAAAGATTAATTTCTTAGTTCTTAATCTATCAATTTTATTGCATAATAAAAAATGATTGTCAGTATGTTTTTAATAAAATTTTTATTATTACAAAAATTTGACTTGATTTTTCATATAAATAAATAAAACTAAATGCGCCCAACGTTTTACGTTGAATATGAAGCAATTTTAAAGAAAATAACAAGATTGAAAAAAATGTATTGCTATTGAATTAAATTAAAAGTTTAATAGTACCATTTAAGAAATGAAATTTTAGATTCACTAAAAATAACTACCAAGTTTTCTAATCAGTTTGAATTTATATTAATCTTTTGTGTGATATAGATTCAGTAAATATTTACTCGTCCAGCCATTCTTTTATTTTAAATTAATCAATAGACAGTATATATATATATATATCTACGTACGTACCTAATCTATTTCTTCCAAGTATATTAAATCATTTCTCAATCATTTAATCTATATAAATTAGATAAAATGTAGAAACTTGACAAGTGGGTATAATTTAGCTACCTTTGAAATGAAATAGATACAATCTTTAATTAAATATTCCACTTTGGAATTTTACAAAAGAAAATAAATAGTCATCATCATCATTTTTTTTCTTTTTGATCTACGTAATATGAAGAGAAATACAAATTTGATATTGAAGGAATAATATATGTAGTATATATTATATATATATATATATATATATATATATCATAAATTATATAATATACAATAAATCCGTACATTTATTGAGAAAATTTAATTTAATTTTTAATTTTTTTTTTCTTATTTGGTTTTCAGGAGAGACGATTGGCAAGTTACCAGGACTTGGACAGTCCACTGTTGGCCGGTGGCATATCGTTAAATGGAGGTGGAGGTGGTGCGGCCATCTTGGCTGCTGCAGCTGCGGTGGGTGCTGCTGAGCAGCTGAGTGACCCGATGGGTCCCCCAGTCGACGGGGTCTGGCA
Source organism: Labia minor (assembly GCA_963082975.1). Taxonomy (NCBI): domain Eukaryota; kingdom Metazoa; phylum Arthropoda; class Insecta; order Dermaptera; family Spongiphoridae; genus Labia; species Labia minor. The sequence goes on from OY720345.1 coordinate 87,432,456, forward strand.
ACCTGTCGCAGGAACTCGCTTCAAATTCTTTGTCTACTCTGCATTTCTAGATTCAAGACTTGAACCAATGGTAATCTTAACCGAACTATTCAATATATAATATTTATTATATATAATTATATTAAAATAAAATTAGACACCAGGTTGATCAAAACATTATATCTCGCACCATTCACCCCCCCCACCCCTCACTCCATTTTCAAAAACATAGTCTATCTACTTTGAAAAAGAAATGAATTAATTAAGCGGGGTAGAGGCGCTGTATGATCAGTATACAGAACCTTGATCTTGATTTACTTGATCGGATGACGCCACTTGGATCAAGTAATACAGCGTTTTCCAACCTGGAGGCGCGAGACTGTTGTAAGAGGGTCGCGAAGGTATTAGAACCAATTTCAAGTGCCCGTGAAGGCATCTTAAGTGCCCATGAAGGCAATTCAAGTGCCCGCAAACTTTTGAAAATTTTCGATTTTTTTTTTCAATTTTTTTCAATATGGTTCTAAAAAAATAGGTCAGATGATTTTGCGATGCTCTGAACCATGGCCCACCCTTGTTATATTATTTCAGGAATTAGATTATTATAAAAATTAAGGGGGCGCAAGAATTTTTTTTTAAAAAAGGGGGGCGCCGGTCCAGAAAGAATGGAAACCACTGAAGTAATAGCTTTCCAATTTTGATTATGTAGGAGGCTGGGTAGACTTCATCGGCTCCAAAAAGTGAAAAAATGTCTTAAAAGACAAACGTGCTGCCCTCGCCCCCCCCCCCTCACTGAAGTTTGATATATTCTAATTAAAATTATATTTCTTAAAATTTACCAAAAAATAATAAATATCCACTTATAAACCATTAATTTATAATTTTTAAAAAAATATTTATATATTTTATAAATAATAGTAATTTTCTTAATTAATTGAATTTAAATTTGTTTTCTTTTTTTCACATTAGATCTTTAACCTGAATATTTCTTCTGTTTTAATGTTTTAGAAGCTCTTAATATAATACTTACACTTTCTCTGAATATCTCAGACAAAAGACACATTTAATTTGGCACATTCAATTTCAATATGTATACTTATTCCGTTGGCATGAACTTTAACATCAAAGGCGAGATATCATCATTTAGAGGGTATTTACTAATCAAACCTCTTTATATTTAACATCTTTTGATGTTTAAATTGGATTCTACAAATAGAAATAGAAAATAATTTATATATGTATATATATATACGTATTAATGACATGTAATAGATAGATTCTATGAACCATTATAATTTTTTTTCTATTCTTTAATCCATTTTCAATTCCATTTCATATATATATATATACAAATTGAAAAAGATCCTCATTTGAATTATTTAATAATTTTATAATATATATATCTTATCTATATTATCTTATTATACTAGCAAAATTATATGCGAGGGTGGGGTGAAAAGTTACCGGCCTGTCCAAGAAAAACGATGTTTTTAAATTTTTTTTTTTTTGCTTTATTTTTCAACATAATCTCCAACACTGATACATTTCTCATAAAGGTGTTGTAATTTGGTTAATTTAATTTAATTTAATTTAAGTCTCATCAACAGTTATGAATCGACAAAAAAATTCGTTTGGATTACGCCTACAGCGCCAAATTGTTGGTTGAAAAGGTTTTTCGAAGCAGTTTTTGGTCTTATGTTAGCAAACGCGGCACCCACGTTCCACACAGCTTTCCATTTTCAAATGGTTGTGCAAATTTTTCGCACGGGTCTCAGCTATCTTGAATGTTGACAAATCAAGAAAAAAAAAAAAATTTAAAAACATCGTTTTTCTTGGTCAGGCCGGAAACTTTTCACCCCACCCTCGTATATATATATATAGTACCTGGTACACCCAGCCGCAGCTCGGGACTATAAAAAAATATTCCTTATGAACTCTGAATATTTAAGATTATTATTTAAAATAAATAAACGACAAAATATATTAAACAATTTCAAATATTTTAAAAGAACATAAAGTTAATGCATTGAAAGAGAGAAAAGTATGGCCTGTGGATATAACATAATACAAAATATTATAAATAAAATAAAATTAAAAATATTTATTTTAATAATATTTTGTAATCAAATTACGCAATATATATTATGTTATATCCACAGACCATACTTTTCTGTCTTTCAGTGGATTAATACGTACGTTTAAGGGCTGTATGCTTTTTGACTATTTTTTTTTTTTAATTTATATTCTTTTAAATTCTTTGAAATTGTTTAATATATTTTGTTGTTTATTTATTTTAAATAATAATGTGTTAATCTCTTAATAATTCATAGTTCATAAGGAAGTAGTTTAAGGTACTGAGCGGTGGCTCGGTGAACCAGGTACATACTATAAATTATATGATATCAAATTTAAAACAAACAAGCAATTGTTTATCATTAATGACAAAGGAACAATAAATAGGTAACATAGCAAACTTAGTAAATTTATTAAGTAGTAAATTTAAAAGAAAAAAAAAATCACTAAGATTTTTGTTCATTTTACAAACTAATCCGTGTCTTCTTGCTTGATTGACACGCTCGAGTTCTTGCATGGTCTTAACATTCAGGTATTCACGATTTAGTCAAGAGAAAAGAAAAACTTGCTACTTCTCAAACGATATACTACCATTTCAAAAATATGTTACAAATATTCTTGAATATTTTTATTTTTTGAAATTTATTTCAATTTTTTAATATGTAGCATATTTTCAGTGTCACACCAAAGAAATCTTGCGGCCCTGACTAAAATAAAATTTATATTTAAAATTAAATTTTTCTAGCTTTCAAACTAGTACTTAAATATTTCAATTATTAATTGATATATAATAGAGGATAAAATTGAACACTCTATGTGACATTTGTAATTTTTATTCAATTTAATGAGAAAAAATTGATATGTTTGTATTATTTATTATGTAAAACAGTGGATCCTCGGGTTACGAGTTATATTTGTTCTGGAAGGTAGCTCGCAACTCGAAATAAGTTTCCCAATAAGAAATAATGTAAATGAAATTAATTCATTTTAGACTCCAAAAAATATATATTTAAAAATAAATATTATTATTTGTTAATGATCATAATAACTTAGTACAAGTTTAAAATATTAAAACTGTTTAAAATTGATTCCTTATCGATCTTGATATAAGAGAAGACGTCCTCGTATCATGTCAGAGGGAGGATTATCATTATTAAAGCTTTGTTATGTGTATGTGTTTGGTCTTTGCAAAGACCAAACACACAAGTCAGATTTTTTTTTCAATTAGTTACTGCCAGCATTCGTATGGCGGCGCCAAAAACTTTGTTTCATCGAGAACAATAGAGTTTAGCAGTCTGTTAGATGGTCTGTGGACTGCACTGTCCGAGCGTCCAGTGCAGTCGCTTGATAACGTTTGCAGAAGTAGCAATCGAAACGTTGTGTATTTTTTGTATTTTTTTGAATAAATTTACAATAAAAACTATCAATATGAGGATTATCTTCTTTATCACTCTAATTTTAACATTTCTCGATTATTTTGATTCACATTCATCAATTTTCTCTTAAAGAAGCTTTGTATTTTTGATGACTTTTAAATTAAATCAAATAAATTAATAGCCCTAGTAGCTGTTGCTTCATCTGGATGATTTTTTTAACTCTAACCATATTAAACTATAAGCTATGAATCTCTCTTTTCTGACAGTTTCTGTTTCTTGTCTTTCATCGCCCCCGACAGAACCTCGCTAGAATTTTTGTACTCGCTCATAACCTGAGGTTCTACCATATTTTAGAAATTTTACATTTTTATTAATACAGATAATAGAATTGTAAATAAACGTTGAAATCAAAATGAAGAATGCACAAAATACACTGATACTAACCCTGAGAAGAAAAAAAAATTTAAGCATAAAAAGAAGATTTAAAAGTTTGTTGATAAAACTTAAAAAAATATTTTATTTGTTTTTACCGGCCGACGATAGTAAGGGAGGTATTGTTTTCACACCAAATTTCACATGTGGAGATTTTTATATAACTCCATGAATCATGCATTTTCTAAACAGAAAAAAGTATTTTTAGCATGATGTCTGTCCGTCTGTCCGACGGTATAGATGTCTACAGGTTGAAAGGCTCAATGGAATTTGATAAAATTTGGTATATTTACTTCATGCATCAGTAGGATGAATTGATCAACTTTTGGTGTATATCCGGAAACCGGGAGTGGTAGTATTACCGATCGACGATAGGAAGGGAAGGGTTATTTTCACACCAAATTTCACATATCTCCACGAATCATAGTAGTAATTAATAATTGTGTAATTAAACTAAAAATAAAAACCAAGTTAATATAATTTAAAACAATACCTCCCTTACTATTGTCAGTCGGTAATAAAAACCAAGTTAATATAATTTAGTCATTTTAATTCAAGTTTTAAAATTTTTTTTTTTATACTTTATATATATAATGTTGTTTGGAAATTAATTTATTTCAAATCGTCGGTCGGTTCTGTGCCTGGCCACAGTTCATTTTTTTTTTTTATTTCTTTACTTCAAATCGGAATAAAAGATTATATGTAACATTTATTTTAATTTTTATCATTAAATATATATATATAAAAGAGATTATTAATAAAAGTGTGTATCTTTTGTTTGTTTTCTCAATAAAGATTTAATTTGTCTCCAGGTGCGAATTGTGGGGGCAACCCGAACCAGGGCCCCAGAGCGCGTTTGGTGTCAACTCTGGTTGCCGGGCAACAAATCCATGAATGTTCCTGCCCGTGTTAAGGTATAAATTCTCACTCTAACATCTCACCTATTTTGATAAAAGTTTTAATTTCCTCCCAATGTTGCAATAAACAATTATTCCAATAAATATATATTTTATTTATAGTATTATTATTAATATAGCTATAAATAAAGATATATTAGTATAAATTATTTGTATGATTATTATTTTAATTTTTTAGCCAATACGTGAAAATTGGAACCTTAAATATAGCGCATGTTTTATCATATGTCCACTTGGTCGAAATTCTTCCACATTGACACCGCCAAAATCTGTCTCAGTGGTAAGTGTTTTTTTACGATATTGTTTTTTAATTTGAAAATTTTAACTTAAAAATTATTTTCTTATATTGTAAATAACATTATGAATATAATTGAAAAATCAAGAAAAATATTGAATTCAAATTTTAATTTTTTTTTTCACATATATACTAGACGAACACGTTGCAAACGGTGTTTGCAATTTAAGTTTTAACTGAATTTGTAATTAACTTCATAATATTACAGACATCACATACATACGACGGAAATTATGTATATTGATATACGAGGGTGGGGTGAAAAGATTCCGGCCTGACCAAGAAAAACGATATTTTTAAATTTTTTTTTGCTATATTTTTCAACATAATCTCCATCAACACTGATACATTTCTCATAACGGTGTTCTAATTAATTTAATTAATTGATTAAATTTAATTTAATTTAATGTAAGTTTCATCAACAGTTATGAATTGACGCCAAAATTCGTTTGGATTATGCCTACAGCGCCAAATTGTCGGTAGAAATGGTTTTCCGAAGCAGTTTTTGGTCTAACGTTAGCAAACGCAGCACCCACGTTGCACACAGCTTTCCATGTTCAAATGGTTGTGCAAAATATTTCGCACGCGTTCAGCTGATATCGTACATATATATATATATATATATTGTAATGATTTTTTCGAATATGGGTGGATATTGCAGAAAGAGAAAAAAATTAAATTTATCATTAAGAATAAAATTTATAATAAAATTTATTATATTTAATGTTTAAATATAAATTTTTAAAACCTTTAAAGATTTTAAATTATAAAATTATATACAGTAATTTTTTCATATATTTTTATAAAAAAAAGAAAAAAGACGTTTTATAAAAATTATAAATAAACCAATATTTGTGGGGGGAAACAATTTTTTAATTCTTTGATTAAAAAAAATAAAAATAAATTAGTTTTAATAAAAATAGTTTTTCAACAATGTGGACAAAAGGGAAAAAAGAAAACTATAAGAATCAACTAAGCTGCAAACTATGCAACAATGAAGTAGTTTATTTCAAAATAATATTGTAAAACTAGCAAAGTGTTGTACAAAGTGTTTATAAGATCCCTTTAGTTAAATTCATACATAAAAGATCTATTTTTATTTTATCTTTCTTCATAATATTAGATATTTATATTTGACTGACAAAAATTGTAAAAAATTTCATGAATTTTTTTTTTGTTTTTTTTTTCAATGTCTTTGAACTCAGTTTCTTATTTCTATATGATTAACATATTTGATTAAATTAGAAATTGATTAGTAACGTTTGTTATTAGAGGTTATAAGAATTGTATGCTAATTGTATGTACATATATTAGTACCTAAATAAAAATTATTATATGCATTTTTACCATCTCATCAGAGATAGTATTGCGATCAAGAAAATTTTCGATGTTGAGATTTTGATGTTTTTATATGTTTTGAAGGTTACTGAGTCATTTTCACTAAGGTTGAGAAAAATGTCTGTGAGTTTGTGAGTGTATGTGTGTTTGTAGACAAGATTACGCAAAAACGGTTTGAGCTAGAATAATGAAATTTGTTATACGGGTATTATTCAAAATTCGTAGTTTTCTATCAACTTTTGAGAAATATAGCTCATCTGGAAGTGGGTCATTACTTACCCCGATTTGATTTTTTTTTCTAAACTGACAGTAAAAAAATACAGATATATGTTTGATAGTTTTTCACATGATTAAAAATTGTATAAAACTGCTTTATATAGAATTTCAGCTTGATTGAATCGATGAAACTACCAGAATTAATTTTTTTAACACGACTGCAAATCACGCGCCAACACGTGACGTGGTGCCATCAACAAAGAGTCAAACATCCGCTGGTTTAATAAATATTATTTATTAATTTTAATTTAAAATTTATAATTAAGTAAATTTAATTTAAATATAATATATTATGTTATATAATCCAATTCAAATTTGCGAGATAGTCGAGTGGAGACACTCCAGCTTATTTTCTCTTAACAAATCTAAGGTTTTCAAGATTATATATCTCAAATTTAATAACATTCATCATATATACCAATGACAAAGCCTATTTATTATTAATCAACATTTATATAAAATAAACTAGAAAGATTAAAAACGGAAAACGTTTGCTGGTGGTGGTTAATAGGCTGCGGTTTAAATGATTTGATTGTGAATGTGTTGCACGATTCACATACAATTAATATTTATTTTTTTTTAAAAATTAGCTGGAGTGTCTCCACTCGACTATCTCACAATTTGAATTGGATTAAATAACATAATATATTATATTTAAATTAAATTTAATTAATTATAAATTAAAATTAATAAATAATATTTATTAAACCAGCGCATTTTTGGCTCTGGTGGCGCGTGATTTGCAGTCGTGTTAAAAAATTAATACCTGTAGTTTCAGAGATTCAATCAAACTGAAATTCTATATATAGCAGTTTTATACAATTTTTAATCATGTGAAAAATTATCAAACATATATCGTTCTTTTTACGGTCAGTTTAGAGGAAAAAAAAATCAAAACGTTATAAGTAATGACCCTCTTCCGGTTGAGTTACATTTCTCAAAAGTTGATAGAAAACTACGAATTTTGAATAAGGCCCATGTACCAAATTTCATGATTCTAGCTCAAACCGTTTTTGCGTAATCTTGTCTACAAACACACATACACAGAGAGAGAGAGACATTTTTCTCAACCTTAGTGAAAATGATTCAGGAACCTTCAAAACGTATAGTAATAATTTAAAAAAATCTTCAATTTTGTTTCTTTTTATATTGAGTGATTTATTTCGATAGGTTTCATGGTCCTCTGGCAGAGGAGCTAATCTCGCTGGAAATCATCTTCTTGTACGAATTCCACCTCCTGTATCAATAAGAATGCCACCAAGATCATCATCGAAATTGGAATCACCTGGTGATCATATCACATCAAAAACTCCAAATACATTGGCTGTCTGTGTGAAACCATTGCATTTTGTATATAATCGAGTTGTACCAATGTTAGAATTTTTAGAACTTAACCGTCTACTTGGAGCTTCTCATTTTACACTTTATAATCATACAATTGGACCACAGGTAAGACAAATAAATATCAAAGATATTAAATTATAATTTATTTATAATGTATATAAGTGGATTTCTACAATAATTAAATATCATATGTTATTTTTTGTGTTAAATCTGTAAATAAATAAAAAATAATTTGTTTTTTAACTTAAATAAATGTAAATATTTATTAACTAAAATCATAACAAAATTTAAATAAATTCAAATATTAATTTTTTTAATTCAAACTTGTGAGCCATATTAATTGATGTACAAAAATAGTGAATGTTCTTAGCGAGATTAATGTTGATTTAATGTGGTCCGATTTGGCCTGAATTCGCATTGATATATTTTCCTAACTTATAAGTTGTCTCCTCTCCCAGCCCAATTCATTTACTCATTTTTTTAATTTGCATAAGGCACCTAAATTTCAAAATTTGTTTAGAAAACTTTCCTTTTATTTTTATTTTTTTTTAATTTAACCTAAATATATATAAAGAGAGAGAGGGGGGGATATAAAGATAGAGAGAGAGATTAAAATTATAAATATATGAATAATTTATTATTATTGATATGAATTTTTTACCGACCGACGATAGTAATTTACCGACCGACGATAGTAAGGGAGGTATTGTTTTCACACCAAATTTCACATGTGGAGATTTTTACATATCTCCACGAATCATGCATTTTCTAAACAGAAAAAAGTATTTTTAGCATGATGTCTGTCCGTCTGTCCGTCCGTCCGTCTGTCCGTCCGTCTGTCCGTCCGTATAGATGTGTACAGCCTGAACGGCTCAACCGATTTTGATGAAATTTGGTATATTTACTTAATGCATCAGTGGGATGAATTGATCAACTTTTGGTGCAATTCCGGAAACCGGAAGTGGTAGTATTAGCGATCGACGATAGGAAGGAAAGGGTTATTTTCACACCAAAGGAGATTTTTTTATATATCACCACGAATCATGCATTTTGTATTGGTTTTATCCTCGAAAAAAATCATATTTATTAGTTTTTTCTTGATTTAAAATTATATGACGTCATCCAGCCATGCATGACGTCACAGCCTGGTCTTGCATATATATTATAAATAAAATAAAATTAAAAATGTTTATATTTATTATTTATGTATCCATATCTGTTTTTTATTACATTAATAGATATATGAAAATTATTTGAAATTGTTTCTGTAGCTGGAAATTAATTTATTTCAAACCGTCGGTCGGTTCGGACCTGGCCACAGGTCAACTTATTTTTTATTAATTTATCAATATCTAATTTTATTCTAAATATTGTCCAATGTGTGTATGTATGTATATAGACAAGATTACGAAAAAACGGTTTGAGCTAGAATCATGAAATTTGGTACATGTGCATTATTCAAAATTCGTAGTTTTCTATCAACTTTTGAGAAATGTAGCTCAACCTGAAGAGGGTCATTACCTACAACGTTTTGAATTTTTTTCCTCTAAAGTGACCGTAAAAATAAAGAGATATGTTTGATAATTTTTCACATGATTAAAAATTGTATAAAACTGCTATATATAGATTTTCAGCTTGATTGAAAGTACCAGAATTAATTTTTTAACACTTCAAATCTCACGCGCTAACACGTGACGTGGTGCCATCAACAAAGAGCCAAACATGCGCTGGTTTAATAAATAAATAATTATTGATTAATTTTAATTAATAGTTTATAATTAATTAAATTTAATTTAAATATAATATATTATATTATTTAATCCAATTCAAATTGCGAGATATTCGAGTGGAGACACTCCAGCTAATTTTGATTTTTATTTGTATATTTTTGTTCATTTTAAGCTTCAAATTAATTATTAAAGTTGAAAAGGTGTAGAGGTGATGAAAAGTAATATAAAAATAAAAAAAAAATAATATTTCAACATGAATTAATTTATAAACTTTATTAAATTTTATTTTAATATTTAATTATAAAAATATGTTATATAAAAATTTCAGGTGGGCTGTGTACTTCGTGCATATGAAGAGATGGGAATTGTTTCATTACTTCCTTGGCAATTGGATATGGTATCTCAGAAAGAAATTAGAACGGAAGGTCTTTTTGCAGCTCTTAACGATTGTCTCTATCGAGGTTTAGGCTCTTATACCTATTTGGCTTTAATTGATCTAGATGAATTTATTATTCCCAGATCAAAACAAACTCTAATAGAACTTTTACAAAAATTAACAACAGCAAGGACAGGAGCTTTTAGGTAATTGTTTTGAAAATGTTTTGTTTATCTGAATTTTCATTCTGTTTATCTCTTTACTTCAAATCAATAATATAAAATTGTTTTTGTTTTATCTGATTCGTATTTATCTTTTTGATCTCTATAAAAGCAATTTAAATAATTTATACGAATAAAATTTAAAAAAAAAAATGATATTAATAATATTTAATTTTTGTTTTTTTTTTTTAATGTTCTGTGTCTTTGTTTTAAACATAATAACCAATAAGTTTTCATGATAGTTTATAAATGATAAATTTATTTGATAAAAGAGTAGGTCAAAAATCACTCTAAAATTCATCCAATATTAAATTAGATTGAATTTTAATTTTAAATACTAATTTTATTAAAAAATTAATAATAAATAAAATCACAAACTTTATCCAAGAAACATTTTGAAGTTTTTTTTTCTGTCTATATAATTATTATTTAAAAAAAAGTATAATTGTTAATCAATAAATTGAGTCTAATTATCTCGATATTTTTCAATTGGAATTTTGAATTTTACTTCTTAATTATTTTCTTTGAATATTTTTCAAATATTATTATTATATTATTCTCTATTGGGTAAATTTAAATAATAAAATAAAGTCTTAAATCAATTTACATTTACATTTATTTGATTTTAAGAATTATTATTAATTTTGTTTTTTTTTTTCAAATGAAAATATAAAATTGTCAATCTAGCTGTTCATGTTTTTATATAAAAATACCTAAATTCAATTCATTCGTTTTAAAATTATTAGTTTTATTATAATCGTTCACAAAAGAATAGTTGGACAATTAATTAATATAACTATACATATGTTAAGTTATAATTTAATATAGTTTAATGATGACTAACATATAGTAAGCAAGTATACGAGGGTGGGGTGAAAAGTTTCCGGCCTGACCAAGAAAAACGATGTTTTTAGATTTTATGATATATTTTTCATCCTTCATTAATCTCCATCAACACTGATACTTTTCTCATAACGGTGTTCTAATTCAGTTAATTAATTAAATTAATTAATTAATTAAATTTGATTTAATTTAATTTAAGTCTCATCAACAGTTATGAATCGACGCAAAATTCGTTTGGATTAGGCCTACAGCGCCCAATTGTCCGTAGAAATGGCTTTTCGAAGCAGTTTTTGGTCTAAAGTTAGCAAACGCGGCACCCACGTTGCACACAGCTTTCCATGTTCAAATGGTTGTGCAAAATATTTCGCACACGTTCAGCTGACATCGTACAGGTTTCAGCTATCTTGAATGTCGTAAAATAAAGTAAAAAAAAAATTAAAAACATCGTTTTTCTTGATCAGGCCGGAAACTTTTCACTCCACCCTCGTATTAATTTTATCAAATAACTAATCTTACAATTAATCGTCATAATAAATTATATTTACTAATTGTTTTTGATTAAAATAATATACTGAAAGGAATATTGTGTGTGAATAGTATTTAAAAATAACTGCAATATATAAACGTATAGGTGTAATTGTAAAATCGAGTTTTTAAACTCTATTCTTTTTGTTTTTTATTTTTGTTTTTTTAATATTTTTCAATTTAGATAAATCATATTACTAAATTACTCAAAATATTCTTTATATTTCTGTAAATTTGTTTATTTTATTTTTTATACTTTAACAATTTATTATTTCAACTAGTTTTCAGAACGGTTTCTTCTATTTACAATGGCCTGATGATGCTGAATTTGCTGGAACAACCTCTGATTCACCTACTCTAAGTAGTCCTGAAATAAGATCAGCTCAAAAGTTGGAAGGAGGACCAATGGATATTCTTAATATTCCTGAAAAATTGGAATTAGTAACTGTGAGAAAAACAAGAAGAAGAGCTAAATTACATCCTCATAAACAAAGAAGTAAATATGTTTGCAGACCAGAACGAGTTGTTGAAGCTGGAAATCATTTCGTTTGGGAATTATTACCAGGTATATAATATTATTATTAAAATGTAAAATTTATATAATAAATAGTAAGAGGATGATTTTTAAAAAAATTTTGAATTAATTCATTAAATATCTTACATATATTTCATTCATCTATTAAAAAGTGATTTTATTTATTACCTTTTTGGTATACAATATATAATAATTTTCAATTATATGATTTAAAAAATAAAATTAAATTTAGGAAAATTTTCTATATTTCTTTTAAATTATACATGTATATATAAGTACAGGGTCCGCCATGTAACTTTTTTTTAAATGCATTTGGATGAATTTTCAAATTTATTTTTTCATAGTGAAGTATAGACCTTCCGATTATTTATGAAATACTATTTCATTCAAATGGCTGCCTCGGCTGGTCTTGCAGTACGCCATTGAAGGAGACGCCGATTTTAGCCAAAAAATCATCTTTTCGGATGAGGCGCATTTCCATATTGGCGGATACGTCAACAAACAAAATTACCGCACCTGGGAGACGGAAAACCCACACGTTATCATAGAGAAGACAATGCATCCTCAAAGAGTGACGGTTTGGTACGGATTTTGGCCTGGCGGCATCATTGGGCCATTTTTCTTTGAAAATGAGGCAGGATCCGCCGTTACGGTTGATGGCGACCGCTATCTGATTGGTTGTTCCCGAAACTTGAAGAGGAAGACTTGGGCAACATTTGGTACAACAAGACGGTGCACCGAGTTACACAGTTAAACTTACAATCGATCTTTTGCGCACTGTCTTCGGAGACCGAATTGTCAGCCGAAATTCTGATGTCTTTTGGCCGCCTCGGTGCTGCGATTTGACACCGTTAGACTATTATTTGTGGGGAGCCGTCAAAGACAAATGTTATGCAGATAAACCAGAGACAATTCAAGCTTGGAAGGACAACATTCGTGCAGCCATAACTAAAATAGAGCCGTACTCAAAAATTGCACCGACCGTATGGCGTACTGCAAGGCCAGCCGAGGTAGCCTTTTGAATGAAATGGTATTTCATAAATAATCGGAAGGTCTATACTTCACTATGAAAAAATAAATTTGAAAATTCATCTAAACGTTTTTGTTTTATTGCATTTTTAAAAAAAATGTTACATGGCGGACCCTGTATAGGTATTTAAATATTTACCTGTTTTAAAATTATTGTTAAAAATTTTAGAGTATATATAATTTAATTTTACTATATTTTCTTTATTTTATTTGATATCAAATAATATGATATAATAAATTAAATATTATTATATTATTAATATCTACTATATATTGAAAAATTTTTATTTTAATTCTACTTTTTTTTTTAAAGTTCTCTATTGGAATAATGAAATACAATTTTTGAATTAATTTGTAATCAAGAAGAAGAAGAACTTAATTAATTAATAATTAATAAATGAATGTGAAATTGTTTTTAGGATTTGGAACATTGAACGTACCGGCTAGCAATGCCATTTTACATCATTATCGCGTATGTGAGTTCGGAGGTGATGACTGCATACGAGCGGCTAATCTAATCGATCGAACTGCACATCGTTTTAGAGAAGATTTAACCCGGGCCGTCCGAAAACAATATGAAACTCTTCAAGAAAAATGTAATTTGCCTGAACTCTAAAAATAAATGAAAATTGAATTTTCAATTGAATCTACAGTATTTTAGGGGATTTAATTTCCCCTAATTTTTTTAATAATTTAGATTATATATCTATATAATATTTTAAACTAAATATTAACAAAGACGAATTTTAATGATTCATTCGATTTATTCATATTTGACTAGAAAGAAAGTTTTTTAATTGCCATTCAATAACGATGCATCGACTATTAATTAAAGAGGTACTAAAAATTTGTTTTTCGGTCTACTAAATGAGATTTTTTTTTTTTTAATTAAATATTATTTTAGCGTATAAAAAAAAATCAATATCTATGAGAGAAAAATGAAGGCTTATGTATATTAATTAATGATTTTAAATATTTTCTTTTCATTTCCAATATAATAATAGTTAAATTTAAAAAAAAAAATATTTCTTTTAAAATCTTTACATATCTTTTTTAGTGATAAGTTCCTATAAACTAAAAATTTACTATTTTATTAAAATTCACTACCTTCAATCTTTAATAAAAAAAAAAAAGAAAAAAAAAAAAGAAAATCTATGTTGACTATTTATTTATATTTATTATTTAGGTAGTTATTAATTTATTATTTATTCTAAAAAATAAACAAAAAATTTGAATTATACATAAATATATGTATACTTACAATTTAAAAAATCAAACAAAACAAAAAAAACAAAAAATTATATTCTAAATATTTATATACTACTACTACTACTACTACTACTACTACTACTACTATGAAACTTTTTTTTAATTTATACAATAATTTCTAAATTTTAAAGAAAATGTGTTAATCAAATTATTTGAATTAAATGATTCATAATGTCAAAAGACCAAAGATTTTCGTAACATATTTGTACATTTTATAAAATTTTGAATGATTATTATGTTCATTCTATAAAATATTTATACGATATTACTTCATACAAAACAAACAAAAAGTAGTGATGATTTTATTAAAATTTTTAATCTTCGAGCGGACGCGCATTTTAATTTAACACAAACAGTTTATGGCAAATATTAACAATTTTATTATGACATTAGATTTGCATATAATTAAACTAAATACAATATTTCAACGAAAAAAAAATTAAATGAGTTTATGAACTATTTAATTTTTTTATGTAATGTTGACAATAATATTACTAGCAGTATGTTTTCCAGAAATGATCATTTTGTCTTTTTGGAATCCATAAAAATTGGTCTAAACTTCTTTTCTCTTCTATTAAAGAAATTCGGGTTGAATCTCTCTCACGTTTATTCTCCTTCCAAGTTCTAATTAAAGATAATTGTAAATAAAATAATGTATAGCCAAATATAAATATCTATTTATCTATAAGAATTTTCTATATTGAATATTTTTCATAGTTAATTTCCAAATTAAAAATATAAAAAATTTTAGTATCACGTACTTTGGTATATTTTGATCCCATTACATACATGAAATCATTACAATTTATTATAAATTTATTTAATTTTATCTATCTATCTCTGTGGCTCTCGGTCTCGCCACAAATAGATTTTTCGCCAGTCTTTCCTCTCCCATTCTCACCAAGTGTCCTTCCTGCCCATCACAAACTGAACTCATCTTTCTTTCACCCATAAGTTTATTAATAATTAATCTATTAAATATAGATACATACATTTTTAATTCATTCTCAAGATGGAAAATTTATTAAAAAAAAAAATCGGGTAAATATCAATAATTACAGTAGTAGTAGTAGTAGTAGTAGTAGTAGTAGTAGTAATGGTGCGCTTAAACACATTAATTCATACGTTTAATTTCTATACAGACTAAATCTTTTTTCTAAAAAACAAATTAATATCCACCAACGTAAACATTGTTTTACGAATAGATTAATACATTTTCCGTAAATTTTACGGCAGCGCACCCGTTCGAAAAAAAAATGTGAAAACTGATTTCCATTAATTTGAAAATATATACTGCAATATATAATAATAATCATCATTTGTTTGAATAAGTTTTCTCCACATTATAAGAATACAAAATGATTATGATATACTGATACTCCAGAAATGGCAAATTTATAAGATATTCTTGATGACACGCATATAAAAATGTGTTTTATTAATCTAAAAACTATTTTAATAATACTAAATATGAAATAATTAGATTATAATTTAAAAAAGTCTTTAAAAAAGTTTTTAAAGATTTTTTTCATTTTGATTTCAATAGTAAGTTTAAAATTTATAAGTTTGTGTAACTGATAAGGAAAAAGTTTCCAGTTTTATCTCATTCAATTTTAAAACCATTTAATAGCATCAATCGATAGATGACTACTGCATTGAATCAAAAACATTTATATTCCATCATCTTTTAAAATCAAAAGATGATTTTGAAGGTAGTGAGTAAAAATTCTTTCAAATAACATTTTCATTTATTTAAACCAACGGCGGAAATAATTTAAAAAAAAAAATGTGATACATAATATATAATAACTAAAAAATGATTAAATTATATTTTTTGTTGTCTCTTTAGTATTTAATTTTTAAATAAAATATTATTAAAGTATTAAATATTTTCATTCCATAATTCATCTTCCGCCGTCTTAAGGTTGTGATATCAGTAATAAAAATTGTTTTAATCTCTTAAACAATAATATGTATTATAATATTAATGAAAAAAAAAAATTAAAATAAAATAATCTGATTTTATTTTTAATTTTAAATATATTTATAATATTTAAAACTGTATTTAAATAAACATGCGGGTTTTCCATTTAAGCACATTACAAAATAAATCATTGTCATTGGATACGATAGAGTTCATTTGTTCATGATAACTATATTTTTCTAATACTTCTTCTAGTTTATTCAAATATTTCTAAAATAATATAAGAATAAGATTTTATGAAAAATGATGTCTTATAATTTTAGGAAAAAAAAAAACTATATTTCCTAGAATAGTAATATTTTTTAAATTTACTCGTATCATTTCATTTCATTAGAAATATAATTGTATTCTTAAATAATTACAGGGTGTGAGAATGAGTTAAGATTGTGAATTTATATAAGATATATTATGTTAATTATATTATATATATAAGCAAAGCTTAGATATAATATATATAATATATCTTCCTCAATGGAATAGTATATGAAAAAATTGGTTTGTATTATTTAAAAAAAAAAAAAAAAATACCTATGGTTTCCCTCGTTAAGAGAAACTGTATATATAACTATTTAATATATAAAGATAATATTTTTCTTTAAATAAAAAAAAACAAACAAAAAAAAAAATGAAATGTATTCCTCGAATTGATGGCCTCATTACTTCCATGTTATTTCTAGTCAATTTTCATAAAAGATATTTTTAAATATGTATTATTATAATATAATATATATAATATCTTTTTGTTAATTTTTACTATTTAATAAATCAACGAATTCTTAAAGAGATCATTCCATTCTTACATATTAGTTTATTTTACTATTATATTATTTTAAAATCGAGAATGAATGTTTTTTTTTTTTTTTGTCATTTTACTAAGGCCAAAGATTTAAAGATTGTAAAATTAATTGAAAATGGACATATTAATTAATATATTTATTTATGTTTTATCAGGATAATAATTCCTGTGTATATGTAATTAAAAAAATAAACTTGTAAAAATCATATCAAAATATTTGTCAGTATTATCAAAAAAAATACGTGATAATTAAAAAAAAAATTTAAAAAATAAAAATTTTGGCTTGTATATATATATACGTATGTATTAACATTAAATTGTAAAATGTTTTTTGTAAAATACACATTTTTCAATTTTTATTGAAATACCATTTCTATTGAATAATTAATTAACGATTATTTTAACAGAAAATCTATTTTTATTCAAGATTTAAAATTAAATGTAAATATAAATAAACTTTTTTTTTTGTTTAATGATTAATTGATTTTCTTTTTTTTTTTTTTTGTTTTTCCTATTAAATATAAAAACTTCTTTCCAATGAAAACTCATACCTAATATATAATAAATAATGGAATTTCAATAAAAAAATAAATTTTGCCATATAAATATAAATAAATTATTTATTTTAATTTTTAAATTTCTTTCAGAATAATTATTTCCTATAACCTTTTTATTTTGTTTTTGTTTTTTTGTTTGAATTTGAATATATATTATTTTCTATAATTGGAATGTATTTATTATATGTATTATTATAGTTTATCTCTTTCTATGTATGTGTATATTTATTTGGCACTACTCATAAGTTACATTACGTCAACTGTTGGTTCAGATTGGTTAATTTAATAAATTGTTTTCAAAACTTATTTAGAAATGTATCCAAATTTAATAATAAATATAATTATAGATTGTTTATTTTAGATAATTTTTTTATATTAACTATATCTGTATTTTACTACAGAAAAAATATATATAAATTATGGAAGAAAAAGAAAATAATATATAATATAATATATATAATATTTAAAATATTCAAAAATAGTAAACCATTTTTTATGAAGTTTTTATGAAGTTAATCAGTAGGTAATTAATAGATTAATATATAAATAAAGAGTCTCTCAATAGAAAAGACAGAGTCTATCATTTTTATAATAATTTTTAAATTATCTTAAATATTAATAAAATTTTACATTATTTATATAAGAAAAATAACTTGTATTTATTATTACTTAGAAAAGTGAATAATCTTTTGGAATTGGAATGGATGGGGGACCAAGGAGATTTTCAAATCGCATTGTTGAAAAAGTAAAAATAGGGCTTGTTTCCTTGGATTCGCTGTCCACGCTATAAAAATAAAAGAAAAAGGATGAAATTATTTAAGACGTTAAAAAAATTATGCTGTTGCAAGAGAGGAAGAGGGGAGGAGGCGGAAGAAGTAAGTTGATTCAATGTATTGATTGGACCATTAAAAATAGTAAATGATAGAATAGAAAATTAGAATGAAGTAAAAATTGATAAGATTAAACAACAGAAATGGATTCATGATTCATTCTTTTATGAAAAACATTCTTAATTGAAATCAACATTTTCATTCATTTTTAAAAACAAACATACTTGATATTTATTTTTCTATTTTGAACTCTTATTTTTTATCTAATATTAAATTAGCAATGCAATTAATTAATGTTTTAAGAATATTTTATAATAGAAAAGGAAACTTTATAAAATTACAAATAAGAACGATTAAGCGCCAATCACTTTGGGAGACCAACCTGAATTCTATAAAATATTAAGAATATGTTTAGTCTTTATAATCACATTAAATTAAAAATAGAAATAAAATAGGATGAAACAAATTTCTTTAAAAACAAATAAAAAAAAAATATTTCAATATACTTTCAATTAATAAATGTAAATATTTTTAAAAAATAGAACATATAACAATTGAATTTTTTGTTTCAGATGGAGATTATCGGAAATTCTGCTTCTGATGCAATAAAAGTTAGTAAAAAAAATCATCAATTTCTTAACTTATTATTTCTTTAATAATTTTTATTGAAATACCTTTAATAATTTGCTTTTGCTATTTTCATATTTTTCAGAACGTAAACCCACCAATAATATGGGAAATTTGTGTACGTATTAATATTGAATATATTACTCTTTTTTTATAGTAAATAAAGTAAATTTACTAATAAAATTTTTTATTTTTTTTTTTAATATAGTTAAGAAAAATTATAATTTACCCTAATTTTATTGATGTAAGTATATTATTATTATTTTATTATTATTGAAATTGAAATTTCATTCATTTAGTTAATTCAAATTTTAATATTTGTTATTTATACTATAAATTTTTTTAAATTTTTTTTTTAGATTTATGAATTACAAATAATTATCTTTTCGGCAACACGAACAAAATCGTTTAAAAAATATTTCTTATATAGTCACGTAAGCATCTTTATTTGAATAATAATTTTAATTTTTTAATAAAATGTTTTTTTTAACTATTAATATTTTGGACGATATTGTGATTATTTGTTAATAATACAAATTATTCTCTCTTTTTTAGATACATATTTCTCAAGATAGTCAATTTAATGTAAATAATCAATTTATTACTGAATTTTAAAAACAAATTCTTTTTAAAAAAAATTTAAAAATAATTATTTTTCTTAATTTCAGAATTATACATCATCATCATCATCATCTCCTCATCTATTATCAATCCAATATAAAAATAAATCATCAATTTTAAGAGTAAGTGGAAATATTTTATATATTAACCTTTTTTTTTAATTATGAATTTAAACTCAAATTAAAAATTAATTTTAAATTTTTGAATTTTTTTTCAGATCGCCCAATGGCATAAATTCATTTTAATTTTAATTTTATTTCTAATATTCTGTACATTGTATTTAATTATATATATTTATTTTTATTAAATAAATTGTTTTGCTTTTATAAATAATCTAACATAATTTGAAATTAATCATATCATTCAAAATATTTTCTACTAATTAAAGGCTAATTTTTTTTTAAACAAGGCGCCTATAAAAATGCAAGTTTTTTGTTAAATTAGCTGGAGTGTCTCCACTCGACTATCTCGCAATTTGAATTGGATTAAATAACATAATATATTATATTTAAATTAAATTTAATTAATTATAAATTATAAATAATAAATAATAAATATTAAACCAGCGCATGTTTGGCTTTTTGTTGATGGCACCACGTCACGTGTTGGCGCGTGAGATTTGCAGTGTTAAAAAATTAATTCTGGTAATTTCAGCGAATCAATCAAGCTGAAATTCTATATATAGCAGTTTTATACATTTATTAATCATGTGAAAAATTATCAAACATATATCTTTATTTTTACGGTCACTTTAGAGGAAAAAAAATCAAAACGTTGTAGGTAATGACCCTCTTCCGGTTTCTCAAAAGTTGATAGAAAACTATGAATTTTGAATAATGTCCATGTACCAAATTTCATCATTCTAGCTCAAACCGTTTTTGCGTAATCTTGCCTACATACACACACACACACACACACACACACACACACACACAGACATTTTTCTCAACCTTAGTGAAAATGATTCAGGAACCTTCAAAACGTATAAAAACATCAAAATCTCAACATCGAAAATTTTCGTGAAAGGCTGTCAAAAAGGCATTTTTTAAAAAAAAAAATGGCTGTAAAAAGGCTATTTTTTAAAAATTTTCCAAAAAATATTGTATTTTTATAGATAAATAGTATCTTTTATTAGCTTAGGTTAGCAAAATAGTATTTAAACATTAACAAATTTTACTTCTATTAACGAATATCAAATAATTTTTAAAAGAAATATATTATAATAAGAAAGGAAAGAAATTTGAATTCTTAACTTTTATAAAACATATATACTGAGAAAAAGTAACAAAAAGTAATATCAGATTAGTTAATTTAATAAATTGTTTTCAAATTGTATATACATAGGGTGACCAAACGTCCCGTTTTTAGGTGCTCTGTCCAGCCAGCTCTGTCCCGGCGTCCCGAAAAAAGTCTTCGGGACAGTCTATTGTCCCGTTTTTTTAATTTTTTTCAATTTGCTTCTAAAAAAAAAAAAAAAAAAAAAAAAAAAACAGGGAAACCGTTTGTTTCGGTTGGGTGTTTTAGTAATATGGTCAGCCTATATATACATATAAGGAAATAAATTTAGTGAAAATTTATTTTAAATATTCTGTTTTCTTTTTAAAAAAAGTTTCGTGTATGGTTAATTGAAATAAGTGAATACTATGATAGAATCTCTTAAAGAAAAGTCGAGCATATTGATAGATTTTGTTTTTTTTTTCTTATTTTCTGTTACCAATTTCAATATATTTCAATTAAATGATAGAAATTATTTTTAAAAAAATCAAATATTAATAAATAAAGAAAAATTAATACATTAATTATATTAATATTAATTAAATGGTATCATTTATTTTAATTGTAACTCAAATCTTTAATTATCTTTTTGTTTTAATACATTTTTTTTTTTGATTTTATAATATTTGCTCAAAAATTCTCTCATTTTCTCATTAATTAAAATTTATCATATAAATGATTTATTTTTTATCTTAATAAATTTACATTGTATTTACATTTATATTGCATTTCCAAAATAACAATATTAATAATTATTTAATTTTTAAAATAAAATAAAAATATATTATTCTATTGGATAAATTAAAGATACAAATGATTTTGAAGGAATTATAATTTGAGCTTGTCGTTCTCCATCTACCAATACAGAGGAAATTTGTTTTTCATGTGTATTTATTAATATTACAGATCTCATCCCATCTGGTCTATTAACTGCCAATGCATCTATAGTGGATGGAATAACTTCACATTCTACTACAGTAGAATCTTCAATAGCAAATCTGGTTATATGAGCCAAAGCATACCTGTAAACAAATTTCATAAGTTAAACACCGCTTATTTTCACATAACATTTCATAATTAGATGGAATATTTCATTTTACCACATGGGCTGCTTGTAATATTCGTCAGCAGTCGCGTTTACAATTATTGCAGCGTCAATAAAATTTTTAGCCCAAGTTGGACCACCATCCAAATTTAAAGCCAAATTCCAATCCAACCAAGACATGATCCAATGATTTAAATCACTAATAATATCAGTAAGATAAGCCTCTCCCCTTTCCCATGATCCCAAAAGTACTTTTTCTTTTTCCCAAGGTTTGTCTCCTGAAAATACATAATAAAGGGGATATTCTTTATTTAATAAATGATGAATGTTAAAAATGTGAATGAAAATAAATTATTTTTATTCGATAGATGCTTTTTTTTAAATAAAATAAATAAATAAATAAATAATAATTAAAACTAAAAACTAGAAAAATTATTTTCTAGTTTTTAGTGCATTTATAAATAAAACACTGCAACTTAATTTTTTTTTTAATTATTTATTTTATTCTTAATTTTTTAGTAAATAAATTTTTAAGGTTTTAAGTTTTATTTGAATATACTTTGAGATTATAAATGATATTTAATGATGGGTTAAAATTTATTAATTAAATTATTAATTAATTAATTAATTAATTAAGAAAATGAAAACTTTATTTCATATTCTTGTTTTCTCATCCAAATCTGAAAAGTGTGCAAAGTTTTAGTTCGATTGGTCAACTGCAACTGTGTTAAAAATGAGTTATTAGATTTGAACCTTACAGACAACCAAGCAAGTTAAATAAAACACTGTAAAAATTAATATATGATTACCATAAGAAGCTTCAGTTGCTAATAGTAACATATCCGGATACTTTTTATGGGTTGAATCAAGAAGAGAAGCTGGAAATATTGTATCCCAATACCAATGGACAGCAATTCCTTGTATATATTGTTCTGCGCCATTTTTAAGAGAATATTTCAGCCACCATGGTAAAAAAAACCTTTGATCGTCCAATGCTAAAATCTAAAATGACTTTTATAAAGAATTTGTAAAAATTTCAATAAAATTATATAGTTTACTTTAGTGTCATTATATTTGGATGATGATATTGTAGGCCCCAAATTTTGACCAATCCATTGTGCATGATTATTTGGAAGCCAGCCCAAAGAATTAAATCTAAAAATAATATACATTTCAAGGTAAATGAATTATGTACATGAATATGGGAATCAAAATTCAATATTTCTATTATATATGATATATAATATTGAAGAGTAATACCGATTAATTGGAATAAGACCATTGCTTGGTTCGTTGCCTGTTGAAATTGCCCAAATTTTATCTATCCCCTCGGAATCATAAGCTTTAAGAAAATTTAAATGATAATCAGCCCAATCTTGATAGAATTCATTTCGTAACCAACTGAACCCAGACCAATCATTATTTGATTTCATCCATATTGGAGGACTCCATGCAGCTCCAACTAACTGTAAATGTTAAGAAATCATTAAAAAAAAATAATATTTAAAATTAGGTTTAAATAAAAGAAGTAAAAAATTCAAATTCAAAAATATTCTATTTCATAGAGTTATAAATGAATAATTTGAATATAAATTATTTAGTTTCTATCAGTCTTTTATCGAAATTTATTTAAAATTTATTTCAAAAAAATAACACAAAAACTTTTAGTTATCATACAATTCGGATTATAAATAACCGAATTCTGTTTATGCTAACGCACATGAGAAAGAAATCATCCACTGGCTATGTCAACCGTAATGCTGGTTGCTGGCTTTCCAAGGGGCTCACATCCAACATTCCATGATTAAAATTAGTCGCAATTTAGTAAAAACCAGTGATACCGCCCTCAGGTTCTCAGGTTGGTGTTGCATTGATCTAAGGGGCGGTAATGGCCACAGGTGCATTTGGGGAAAATTGTATTACCTTTCTTTTGTAAGTTCAATAAATAGTTTTATAATTTCATACAACAATTGTTTTTCTAATTTACACCTTTCATTAATAAGTTTTAAAAAGTAGAAATCTGAATACATAATTATATACCTTTATAATTAATTACTATTAAAAAAAAAATTATAGAAAAATATTAATTTTTTTAATATTTTTTTAAATTTTTTTTTTTTTTTTTGCTTTATTTTTCAACATTCAAGATAGCTGAGACCTGTGCGATGTCAGCTGGACGTGTGCGAAATATTTTGCACAACCATTTGAATATGGAAAGCTGTGTGCAACGTAGGTGCCGCGTTTGCTAACGTTAGTCCAAAAACTGCTTCGAAAAACCATTTCTACCGACAATTTGGCGCTGTAGGCCTAATCCAAACGAATTTTTGCGTCGATTCATAACTGTTGATGAGACTTAAATTAAATTAAATTAAATTATTTTTTTAAATTAATTAAATTAATTAGAACACCGTTATGTGAAATGTATCAATGTTGATGGAGATTATGTTGTAAAATATAGCAAAAAATAAATTTAAAAACATCGTTTTTCTTGGTCAGGCCGGAAACTTTTCACCCCACCCTTGTATATTATTGATATATTATATAATAGTATTTATGTTATTTTGTTTTAATGTTGAATCATTTTATTTCAAATTTAATTTATTTTTCTTATATTAAAATTTATTACTTATATATCTTTACTATAATATTTAAAATTTTAAAAAGAACATAATTGATAATCTATAAACTACTCAGTATAAAAAAAATTATAATTACTATTAAAAAAAAATTATAGAAAAATATTAATTTTCAGGGGAGAATAGAGAAAATATCCAAAAATATTCATTTTAATTTACGTTTAAAGAACTACCATGAATTCTTGTCGCTTCTTTAATTAAAGGTATTTTATAGAGATAATCTTCAGATGTTAGATTGAATGAAGGCTCAATATTTTCTTCTTTGATATCTTGATATCTATTTAAAAAAAAGAAAAAAATAAAAATTTTAAAAATTAAATTGTATATAATAATATTAATTAAAATTAGTTATTATAAAAAAGTTTTCATTTCTTTTAAATAATAAGTACCGCGACCCCTAGCTTCGACTCGGTAATTAAGTTAAACAAAAATGATTCATTATTATTGGGTTTGGCTGGTAATATTAATACCTGGGACACAGAGCTCTCGCTCGACCCTTTAAAAAGTATTGCTATACAATTCTTAACTTATTTATTACAATTATTAAATATTGCATCATTGCATCAATCTGATTAAAATGAATTGAACTGGGGTCCTCAATAATACAAACAAACAATTTTAATACATTAATTAATTATTAATATAAATTGTTTAAAATATCACTTACGAATAGGGCCTAGTACTAAAATCTGTTCCACCAATTGGCACTCTGCCCATATTATAATTTAAACCATCTTTTGTGAAATAATCTCTTAAGAGAAAATCTTGTGATGCTTTTGATAATGATAGAATATTAATTCCAGCTGAATCAGTAAATGCTCCACCGAATCCGATCAAAGTTTGTCTAGAAATAACAAAACATATATAAAGTATATAATTTACCTTGAGATAGAATTGAAATATTATTATATATACTAGTAATTATTACTTTTTTATATCTCCTTTCACCACAATTTGAATTCCATTAGTAGATTTATTTTGAAATAATACTTCAGAATATTCCAATCGTTTCCCTTCCTAAAATAAATATTTTTTTAATTAAAAAATTTCAATAAACTAATTTTAATATAAAATACCAATCATATTTAATATATAATATATATTTATACATGGAAAATGTTACAAACATCGCTACAGAATACACACACTTTTAGAATTTTTATAGAAATTAATGAATAAGACAATTTTAAAAATAATTGATGTTAAGCGGTAAAAAAATATTTTATTTTTTTTTTAATTTTAAATACTATAAATACATTTTATAAAACTTTTTAATTATGAAAATAATATTTTGAAATTGATTTAAAAAATAGAATCGTTGTCCCTCTTCTTTAAATAATAATATTTATGGTTGAGAATGATAAAAATCAATTAAAAACATTAATATTAATAATTTTAAGAAAGTAAGAAAATATATCATATATATATATATATTATTTGTTATAGAGAAAATAAGTTGACCTGTGGCCAGGCTCAGAACCGACCGACGGTTTTAAATAAATTAATTTCCAGCTACAGAAACAATTTCAAATAATTGTAATATATCTTAAATTATTAAAGCTTTGGTGGTTGTTTTTATTTATAACGGAATTTTGTAAATTAAACCACATATTGATATTTGTTATTGTAAATTTATTCAAAAAATACAAACATATACACAACGTTTCGATTGCTGCTTCTGCAATCGTTATCAAGCAACCGCACTGTTCGAGCGTCCAGTGACAAGTGACCAATGATCATTAATATAAGACCAAAGTCACCAACCAGATGGCGCTCTGAACGTGCTTACAATTTCAAAATTACAGGAGAAAAAAATAATTATTCTTAAACAATTAAATTAAAAATTATAAACAAAACGTGAACAACAATTATTTTATGAATAAAATGAGTTCTTTAATTTTACATTATTTATTATATTAATATTAAATTAAGCAAGAGATATTGGCGGGAAGCAGGCCAGTTGTATTTGGCGCGAATTCAAACCAGTGTTGCCAAAAGATGATTCTCAACAAATGGAAAGTGATGAAATATAATTATCTAAATAATAAAGTCTCTAAGTCCTAAAAAATAATAAAAATGATGATTAATAAATAATTTTAATAATTTTCAATTCACAAGATCCCAAATTTGATTTATTAAGAGGCCTTTGTCCTTGTTCATATTATTCTTATTTTTCATCAATTCCAGGCTCTCTTTAATCTTTCTTTTCCAATAATTCTGGTATGTGTCTCTCACATTGGCTATCTGGTATGTGTCTCTCACATACCAGATAGCCAAATACCTTTCTAATTACCTTAAACCACTTTCCTATCAAACTTCCTCATATGTTAAAGACTCCACTCACCTGGTCGAAATACTTAAAAAGCAGACCATCACCCAGAACGACATCTTAGCGAGCTTGGATGTTGAATCCCTGTTCACTAACGTACCTATCCACAACACAATTTCCATTTTAAAAGAAAAAGGCATCCCCTCTAATATCCTAGGTCTAATTGAATTCTGTCAAAGAGCGACTTACTTTGTTTTTGATGGTAGCTTTTACCAACAGACAGATGGTACTGCCATGGGCTCACCATTGTCTCCGGTATTTGCGAATATCTTTATGGAGGATTTTGAAAAAAGAGTTCTCCAGGGATTCCCGTTGAAACCTAAGTTGTGGCTCAGATATGTGGATGATATTCTAATCATATGGCCACATGGTAATAAAAGCCTGACTGAGTTTACGGCCCACACCAACACGATCCATCCCAATATTAAACTCACCATCGAGAGAGAATCAAACAAAACCCTCCCCTTCCTAGATGTTTTAATCACAAGAAACCTAACTAATCTTTCTTACGATATTTACAGAAAATCTACACATACGAACCGATATTTGCATGCCAGTTCACATCATCATCCCGCACAAATTTCAGGCATAGTAAAAACTTTACACCAAAGGGCTCTTAGAATATGCTCCCCAAGTAACCTTACGTTAGAGGAGAATCGGTTGAAATCGACTCTCTTACTGAATGGTTTCTCGAAAAGAAAGATAGAAAGCATTTTTAATGGAACTAAACGAATGCGATCGGAACCATCCATTGAATACACAGGTTTGATTACTCTGCCGTACATTAGAGGGACTACGGACAGAATAAGCCATGTATTAAAACAGTGTGGCCTCAGAGTTGTATTCAAACCTCTTTTAAAGATGTCTTCTCTCACAACAAGACTAAAGGACCATATTAAATTGGAGAATGCAGGCGTATATGAAGTGCCGTGTGAGTGTGGGATGGTTTATATTGGTGAAACAGGCAGAAAAGTATCAACCAGGATCAATGAACATAGCAGAGCAATAAGGTTGAAAAATTGCAATCAATCCGCTGTTGCTGAGCATGTGTTGACTACTGGTCATGTGGTAGAGTTTGATTCAACTAAAATTCTACACATTGAACAGAATTATTGGAAAAGAAAGATTAAAGAGAGCCTGGAATTGATGAAAAATAAGAATAATATGAACAAGGACAAAGGCCTCTTAATAAATCAAATTTGGGATCTTGTGAATTGAAAATTATTAAAATTATTTATTAATCATCATTTTTATTATTTTTTAGGACTTAGAGACTTTATTATTTAGATAATTATATTTCATCACTTTCCATTTGTTGAGAATCATCTTTTGGCAACACTGGTTTGAATTCGCGCCAAATACAACTGGCCTGCTTCCCGCCAATATCTCTTGCTTAATTTAATATTAATATAATAAATAATGTAAAATTAAAGAACTCATTTTATTCATAAAATAATTGTTGTTCACGTTTTGTTTATAATTTTTAATTTAATTGTTTAAGAATAATTATTTTTTTCTCCTGTAATTTTGAAATTGTAAGCACGTTCAGAGCGCCATCTGGTTGGTGACTTTGGTCTTATATTAATGATCATTGGTCACTTGTCACTGGACGCTCGAACAGTGCGGTTGCTTGATAACGATTGCAGAAGCAGCAATCGAAACGTTGTGTATATGTAATATATCTATTAATGCAATAAACAATAGATATGGATATAACATAAATATTTTTAATTTTATTTTATTTATAATATATAATTAAGACCAGGCTGTGACGTCATGAAGGGCTGGGTGACGTCATATAATTTTAAATTAAGGAAAAACTAATGAAGATGATTTTCCAGAGGATAAAACCAATACAAAGTGCATGATTTGTGGAGATACTCGTATATAAAAAAATCTCATGTGAAATTTGGGGGGAAATTAACCCTTCCCTTCCTATCGTCGATCGCTAATACTACCACTTCTGGTTTCCGGATATACACCAAAAGTTGATCAATTCATCCCACTGATGTATTAAGAGAATATACCAAATTTCATCAAAATCCGTTGAGCTGTTCTAGCTGTACACATCTATACGGACAGATGGACAGGCGGACAGACGGGCGGATGGACAGACAGACAGACATCATGCTAAAAATACTTTTTTCTGTTAAGAAAATGCATGATTCGTGGAGATATGTAAAAATCTCCACATGTGAAATTTGGTGTGAAAACAATACCTCCCTTACTATCGTCGTTCGGTAAAAATAAGAATAAATTTAAATTATTAATTAAAATGAAATAATTACAGAGACATTAACTTTATAAAACACTAAATGCCAACCTAACAATTCATGAATCAGGGAGTAAGAAATTGCATTCGGATACAGCAAGAGATTTGAAAAGAGCGAAGATTATTGAAATTAGAAATAATATACGAGGACTATTTAAAATTATATATATAAGAAATATATTTATATTTATTTTTTTATGTTAATTATGAAAATAAACAACGCAGACAGTAATTATTTCAGATTTTTGAAAGAGCTATAATAATATTATATCCAGTAAATATTTAAAATTTAAAAATATTTAGGTAAAAATTACTAACATCTTAAAGATTATTTTCATTTAAAAAATAATATTTATATAAATAAATATATTTAAAGAAAATTAAATCTTATATACATATAATTTTTTTAATGTTTAAATAATTTTCAATTAAATTGATTTAATAAAATTGAATTTATGAGATCTTCATTCGAATATATAGAATATTATTTAAGCTTAATTCTATTCCAAATTCCTAATGAAAAATTAATAAAATTTTTAAATATATATAAATAATACCAGTAAAGAGTTATACAAATGCATTTTATAAAATTTAATTTTGATTGAAAATTTTTTTTAAATTCACTAATAAAAAAATCCTCGTTTTAATTAATAAAAAAAAAATAAATTAAAAAATAAATAAATTTTGAATTAATTTTATATGGGGAAATGATTGAGGGATGATTTCGGTGGACAGACCTCTCAACGCCTTGAATGGTAGGCAACTGAAAGCGTTCGAGTCGCCCGGCCGACAAGCAGCAGGTGTGGCCAGGCGGCGGAGGGGAATGGAGAGGGGATGAGCTGAGGTGTGTGCTTACGATTTACAAAAGAAAAACACAAATATTAATTTTTTTTAATTATTGGTATTTTTGTATAGATCTTAAATCGAATTTTTAGAACATTTAAGCTAAATTATATTCCGAGATTTTAATGAAAAAATTGAACTAATAAAGAAACAAACACAATTATAGAATGAATAAATAGAATAATGTAAATTATATAAGAAAATGCATTAAAAATCTCTCTGATTACTGCATTTGGGTAAAAATTTCAATGTAGCTAAAGGTAGCTGGAAATTAATTTATTTCAGGTCGGTTCTGTGTATGGCGAGCTCAACTTATTATTTTTATTTTTAGTTTATTATTTTTTTATTTTTAATTTATTATTTTTTGTTTAATTATTCAAATATTAATTACTACTATATTTTAAGTGAAATATTTTCCGATAAAGAATATAAAATTACTACTTTGTAAACTACCACTTCCGGTTGACACTTTGACTAAAATATTTTATTTTTCAAATATTACAATTTTTCAATTTTGAAATATTCTACTTTCTCAAAGTATCGTAAATAAAGAGAATTTTATATTTAAAACTGTTTGGTGTAAATCTGCAGAAGATAGTTGATTATGAGTGAATCGGCAAATAATAAGCACATGTTTACATGAAGGTTACTTAGACTAAATTTTATTTAAAAAAAATGAATTAACCAATCAGAAAACTATGAAAATCAAAATCTGTAATTTAAATAGCCTTATACCATAATTTTTTTTATGGAAATAGCCCATACCTAAATAGCCCAGTCATATTAGGGGTTTCACCTCGGAATGAAAAATAATAAGCTGTAAATTGGTATAAACCTTTGTTTTGTCGTTCTAAATGTTGTCTCAAAAGTCACAAATGCTATCGTGTCCGTGTCTTAAGATGTTGAAGGCATAAGGTCATAAAAATCTGTTTTTCGCGAATATCTCGCTTTCTATTGCTTAAATGAGATTTGCATCTATTATCAAAGTTGTAGAGTATAAAATTCTCTACAACTTTTGTTTTAACTGTTTGTTTCATACGATCAACCGTTTTTGAGGTAGAGCGCGAAGAGTTCGCAGCGCACAGTCATATATGATCAAGCGTGAGTTATGGTTATCAGTACGTTGTATAAAGTCAATTATATATATATTTATTTAAATATTATAATTATTAAACAATACCCATTATTTATATACTAATGATTAATTGTTTATATTTTATAAAAATAAGTAACTTAATTATTTGTATTTAATTATTTATATTTAACTATTTAACTATAGTAGGTATATTATTAATTCTTGAATATATATTTTAATTATATTTTTAATTAAAAAGTCAATAAGGGAATATATTTTATACATATCTTTATTGATCATTAAATATGCCATATTATTTATTAAAATGTCAGTTTAAATATTAAAAGAATTTTTATTGGTTTTAATTATAATAAAATTATATATATGAATGGAAGCAAGTTATCTTCATCTTCTTCGTCGTCTTCTTCTTACAGTATAGATCAGTGTTTCCCAACCTTTTTTGCCCCATCTAAACCCTTCTAAAATTCTTATGCCCCCCCCCCCTATGTAACATACATAATTTTTAATATTAAAAAGGGTTAAACTCGTTTCGAGTCCATTTTCGAATTGCCTCCCTTTACAATCAAATTGCCCCCATGTGGGGCGTGGGCCCCACGTTGGGAAACACTGGTATAGATAGATATAGCAGTGACACCAGAATTTTATCTTTTACTCTTGTTATTTTATTTTATATTTACCAATTATATCTAGTAAATTAGAAATCTGAAATCTTAATGAACTTGATAAGGTTCGATCTCTCTCTAAATAGATCAACACTATAACCACTAGACAACGTATGATTTTCCATATTAGTATAAGAAAGCTTTTTAATGTATCAGATTATTATGTATTATTTAACCAGTTGGATTTCTTCTTATGGTGCCGTCTCCCTTTCGGAGTTAGACTATAGTTCCTGGAGCCGGAGGCAGCTGATGTTTAATTGAATTTATTAGAAAATTGATATGCTACACTCTCGGCAAAGCTGCCTCCCAGTTGAATTTAATAGTAGAAATTTATAAGGCTAATCAAATTAACTATGAAAGAAACAAAAGCACAAGTAAATTATTAACTGAATCTTTCAACATTACAAAAGGATGGTGCATTTTAAATTGGTACATGAGTGGGTTATAAGTTAATCGGGGTCATACACAGAAACAAGAGGACGGTTGGTGTGTAATATAGAGTTTTATAAGTGAAGGGTGGTAGAGGCCAAGATTAAATTAGGGCATTAATGCTAAACAAGTAGAAGAAAAAGAACGTTACCAAGCTAAATAAAATAAAAAAAATATTTAATGAAATAGTTCAATATATATACTAACTAAATGGTTCATGAATTTTGATTTTATTGTACAATAAAAAAACTTAATTTGTATTTAATCTGAACAAATAAAAGATGAAAAAAATAAATATATCTTATAATTAATTAATTTTTTTATAAAAGAAGTTGTTATCGTTTATTATGTTTTCTTTAATTAAAATTTATATGATAAAAATAATCAAATAATTATGGTAAATTATAATAATTAGAAAAAAACAAAAGAATTAATCATGAATATATTAAAATTAACTGGACATTGTGTTTGTTCCTTACGAATAGAATATGTTCATAGTATTCTATAATTATAATACTATATATTTTAAAATATCATAATAATAATAGAAATATATTAATATTAGATAATAATAATTTGTAAGACAATTTCTTATATTATGTCTATTGTTATTACTATCTCGCCAGAGATGGTATTGCGATCACAAAAATTTTCGATGTCGAGATTTTGATGTTTTTATACGTTTTGAAGGTTCCTGAATCATTTTCACTAAGGTTGAGAAAAATGTCTGTGTGTGTGTGTGTATGTGTGTATGTAGACAAGATTAAGCAAAAACGGTTTGAGCTAGAATCATGAAATTTGGTACATGGACATTATTCAAAATTTGTAGTTTTCTATCAACTTTTGAGAAATGTAGCTCAACCGGAAGAGGGTCATTACTTACAACGTTTTGATTTTTTTCCTCTAAAGTGACCGTAAAAATAAAGATATATGTTTGATAGTTTTTCACATGATTAAAAATTGTATAAAACTGCTATATATAGAATTTCAGCTTGATTGAATCGCTGAAAGTACCGGAATTAATTTTTTTAACACTGCAAATCACGCGCCAACACGTGACGTGGTGCCATCAACAAAGAGTCAAACATCCGCTGGTTTAATAAATATTATTTATTAATTTTAATTTATAATTTATAATTAATTAAATTTAATTTAAATATAATATATTATGTTATATTTAATCCAATTCAAATTGCGAGATAGTCGAGTGGAGACACTCCAGCTTATTTTTAATTAATTATTATATAATTTAAATTTTTCTTTTAAATTGAAAAAATTCCAATCGTTACACACCCTCATCCAAAGTTGAGTATATGAATATAAAAAATGAAGAACTTACCTTACTTGAAGTAAAAACGGCTATTTTTCCTTTTTCAAGAGGGACATCGTCGATTTTTGGTAAAGGATCGCAACGTTTAGCAGAGCAAACACAGACCATTCTTTGTTTATTATCATCTATCCACCTTTGCTCACATGTCTCCGAGTCTAATTAAAAGTATATAGATTAACAATTTGATTTTTTTTTTTATAAAATAATAATTTATAAATCTCTATTACTCGTATAAATTAATTTATAGTCGTTATTATTTTAAAGTATATATATATATATATGCTATTTATTATCTTATTTATACTAAAAAAACATATTATTCAAAAATTAACACTTATAATACCTAATTATAAATGTTCTTTTGACATTGGAAAAATATTTAAGCTCATTTTAATATATGTATTTTATTAAAACATAAAAGTTCTTAAATAATAAAAAAAATCTCAGAAAATAAATGGTTATGGAATATTCATATAAATATACACAATAAATTAAATCAATTGAGCTATTAAAATAAAAATAATTTATGTGTTAGAGACTTTAATTTATTTATATGAATATTTATATGAATATTTTTTAAATAGATCTAATCCAATGTTGAGATAAAATTCGTGAAAATATTGTTTGTATACGAGGGCAGCTTGATAAGTCAGTGACTTTTTACTTTTTGAATTTTTATAACTTTAAATGCACGATTGCTTCCGTCAACTGCTATATAATATATTAACAAGTTTAGGAAAGCTACGCAATTTAGTTTGTGTTTGGCAGTCTTAGAAAGCAGACAACCTTGTGATTTTTGACTGTTAATTAAGTATTATTTTTGTGGGATAAAAAAAACATCACTATGGGCACAAAAAATACACAACGTTTCGATTGCTACTTCTGCTACTTCTGCAATCGAAACGTTGTGTATTTTTTGTATTTTTTTTTTTAATAAATTTACAATAACAAATATCAATATGTGGTTTTATTTACAAAATTCCCTTATAAATAAAAACAGCCACCAAAGCTTTAATAATTTAAGATTGTAGGTATCTCAACTGAGCGGGTAGATCACATTTTAAATGAATATTTGGACATGAAAAATAAATTGGTTAAATTCTGAAAATTATAATTATATAAACAAATTTTTAAATCTTTGATATATTTTAATTATAAATTTGATTAATTAAAAATACCCGCATATATTTTGTATTTACAAATAACATAATATGTTAATGTTTTTTTTGTTTTGTTTTAATATTAATTTAGTTAATAGATGTATCCAACTGATAATGAATGCCATGATCGATTATTATTTTTGATGATAAAATATTAATCTTAAATTAAGAGTTGGGGGATAATTAGATTGATGTTAATAATATCTTGGAATACGTATATCTGGACGGATATTGACACCAACAAAACAACAACAACAACAAAAATCCAAACTCATATTTATCATTCGACAAATATTTTATCTCTGTAGCACGCTATACTGAACTCGAAAGATTTTTGTCGTAGCCACCTGCATCCATCTTCTATTATCACCCAATTCCCTCACGTTACAATCTCTTTTTCTTTTTCAGGTTATTTTCTTACTTTTCAATACTTTTTCCTCCGATCTCCAAATTTGTTTATTCTCATTAACTTTTTTATTTTTCTTAAATGACTTATTGTCATTCTCTTTGTTTGTAATTTATATAATTTTAAATAAAATAAATTAATAATTAAAAATTAAACAAAATTATTAGATTTATTATTATTACACTATTGGAAAATAATTTTAAATAAGTTCACCTGTGGCCAGGTCCGAACCGACATACTGTTTGAAGTAAATTAATTTCCAACTACAGAAACAATTTCAAATAATTTTAATATATCTATTAATGTAATAAAAAACAGATAGGCATATAACATAAATATTTATAATTTTATTTTATTTAGAATATATATGTAAGACCAGGCTGTGACGTCATGAATGGATGGATGACGTCATATAATTTTAAATTAAGAAAAAACTAATAAAGATGATTTTTCTCGAGGATAAAACCAATGCAAAGTGCATGATTTGTGGAGATACTCGTATATAAAAAAATCTCCTCATGTGAAATTTGGTGTGAAAATAACCCTTCCCTTCCTATCGTCGATCGCTAATACTACCACTTCCGGTTTCCGGATATACACCAAAAGTTGATCAATTTATCCTACTGATGTATTAAGTGAATATACCAAATTTCATCAAAATCCGTTGAGCCGTTCAAGCTGGACACATCTAGACGAACAGACAGACGGACGGACAGACATCATGCTAAAAATACTTTTTTCTGTAAGAAAATACATGATTCGTGGAGATATGTAAGAATCTCCACATGTGAAATTTGGTGTGAAAACAATACCACCCTTACTATCGTCGGTCGGTAAAAATTTGTCAGTTGTGGAAGATGCCTACAATGGCAGTGGGTGGGAGAGCTTTTTATATTATATTATAACGTTTTTCTTAACTTCACTTGGCGTCTGTCATTCTGTCTCTCTGTCTGTTCGCTCTTTTGACAAATTGAAATCGATTTTTCATCGACTTTTTATTGAGATAGACTTTTGAAATTTTTTTTAGATATTTCAAGTTATAGAATAAATATAATTGAATTATAATTAATTAATTTTAATGTAATTAACGATTAATTACTTTAAGTAACTATCTCCTTTTGTATTGCTCCGATTAATTTTTTTTTCAATGGATTTGGAAACATAAATATTGATTTCAGGATAGATTTTAATTGTGAACGTATTTAAAATATATATTTCATAGCATTAAAATTAATGATGAGTTCAGTTGTATCGCCAATGAGGAGGGGTTTCTTCCCCTCAGATGGTATAAAGAAGATATCTTTTTTTACTATCTCGCCAGAGATAGTATTGCGATCACGAAAATTTTCGATGTTGAGATTTTGATGTTTTTATACGTTTTGAAGGTTCCTGAATCATTTTCACTAAGGTTGAGAAAAATGTCTGTGTGTGTGTATGTGTGTGTGTATGTGTGTGTGTATGTGTGTGTGTATGTATGTAGGCAAGATTACGCAAAAACGGTTTGAGCTAGAATGATGAAATTTGGTACATGGGCATTATTCAAAATTCATAGTTTTCTATCAACTTTTGAGAAATGTAGCTCAACCGGAAGAGGGTCATTACCTACAACGTTTTGATTTTTTTTCCTCTAAAGTGACCGTAAAAATAAAGATATATGTTTGATAATTTTTCACATGATTAATAATTGTATAAAACTGCTATATATAGAATTTCAGCTTGATTGATTCGCTGAAATTACCAGAATTAATTTTTTAACACTGCAAATCTCACGCGCCAACACGTGACGTGGTGCCATCAACAAAAAGCCAAACATGCGCTGGTTTAATATTTATTATTTATTATTTATAATTTATAATTAATTAAATTTAATTTAAATATAATATATTATGTTATTTAATCCAATTCAAATTGCGAGATAGTCGAGTGGAGACACTCCAGCTAATTTATACATTGTATATGTCCCCGATGCAAACAAAACAATAGAATAACCTTTTTTTATGAGGATAATATATAAATATTTATAAAATATACATTTATATATATATATATATATTTATATATAAATACATTTATAAAATCTCATATTAATAAAAATTATTTATTTATAAATTTAATATAATAATTATTATTCAATAATGCATAAAATCAATTTTGGAAGATTAATATATTTTTTTAGTTTTATTCAATTTGTAAATTTTCGTATAACTTCATCTTTTCTATTTCTCTTGTTATATTAAATTAATTTATCAAATTAAAATTGCACTAAAAAGAATAAAATAATATAAATATAAAAATTTTTTATAAAATAACGTTTTTTGAAATATACATATACTGCATATACATATATGCAAAATATAGAAAAATCTCTTTTTTTATTAATAACATTTAAAAATCATGAAAAAACATATAAATATAATATTTTTCACTATTTTTGCATTTATTTTTTTATATATTAACTGAAAAAAAACGCAATGCAACGAACGAGTATAGCATATTTTTTGTAGTAATTTAGACTATTCAAAAAAAGTGAGAGAGAGAGTAAAAAAACTGAATAACCTGTGAGTCAAAAATTTATGTAAAAATTAAAAAAGATGTTTAATGTTTTTTTTTATTTTTTTACATAAATCTTTATTAATTTAAAATAAATTATATTTACCTAATGATGTAGTAATCCGTAGTAATAATAATAGTAGTAAAACACGATTCATTTTCGAAATAATTGATAATTCACTTGGTAAAATATTAAAATTTTTTTAATGAAAGCTAGTGAGCAACAAATCTACGATTAAAAACTTTCTAATCATGTCCTAAAATAAGTTATGTTCTTCATATCAGTTAAGATCACTTTTATCAATATCATTTAAAATTTTTCTCAATTAAAGAATATATATATATGTTAATTTAATTTATCTGATAAATTGACAGTTATTTTCAAGTATATATTTATTAATTTACATTAATTTAATATAAAACACTCAAATATATTAGTTGTTATTACCCGATAATATTTTTAATATAATTTAATAAAGATAATAAAACTATGATCAAATCGACACAACTCTTATTATTGACTAAATAAATAATGGTACGATATTGATCATTATCATGATTCTAATGAAAAATAGGTTAGAATAAAAATTAAAATATTTAAAATATGAAAATTAAAAACAATTAATTGGATCTTATATTAATATATTTTATTTTCATCAAAAAATTATTTTTTATAAAAATATCATTTATATTTTAATACCAAAGATAGGCATATGGATATACTTACTATATATTACAAGTATCTTCTACCAAAAACAAAATTATTACTAAAGACAACCAAACTCTTCCAAACAAATCGAGTTATTTGAAGACAAAATATTTCATAATTTGATAGAAAAAAAAAAATAAAAATAATATTGGATAGTAGAAAAATTCTTATTTATAATAACAATAAATTTTTAGAATCAGAATTAAATTTTGTTTCATATAGATAAACTAATTAATTAGTTAATATATATATATTTAAAAAGTTATTAACATTTAATTTATTTATTTCTTTTTTTTTTTGTATTTTAATCTATAGTTAAATTCTCTATGACTTCTCAACAGTTTTTTTCTCTTTAGTCCGATTCCTGTTTGCCAAGTAGCAACATTATATATGATTTTGGGTGATACTTAATGTTTTTTTACGACATCCAATTAACATTGTTAAAATAATAAATAAAACACCAAAACACCTTTCTCATAATAACAGAATGCTTTAGAGAGCCCGCGGGTTTGACTATGGCTGGACATGTCGTAAAAAATTTTATTATTAGATTAGAATTAGATGAAATCTCATCTCATTGCTGGCTAATTCGAACAGTGGATAATCTGAAACAAGAAAAATGTTCACATTCCAAATTATATTGAATTAAAAAAATATATATACCCATTCTAATAATTACAATTGATAGATAAAATAAATACAATTTTTTTATATTTCAAAAAAAAGTTGAATTAAATAAAGAATGGAATAGATCAAAAGATATAGAAAACTAGAACAGAAGCAATTGGATTGAGTGATTTTCTTAATGTATGT
Source organism: Labia minor (assembly GCA_963082975.1). Lineage (NCBI taxonomy): Eukaryota > Metazoa > Arthropoda > Insecta > Dermaptera > Spongiphoridae > Labia > Labia minor. The sequence goes on from OY720345.1 coordinate 87,471,981, forward strand.
GTTTGTAGTTTTTTCTCATTGTGCCAACACTTAAATCTTCAAATAGAAGAGAAGTTATAAATAAATAAAGTAAATAATAGAACCATAATTGAAAGCGAGATAAAATAAAAATCAAAATACATTTTAAAAGTATATTTTTATTTGAATTATATTTATATACATCAAATTTGTAAGATATTTAGGACGGAATAATTGGAAATGTATATTCTTCAAATACGAAACAAGATATTTAAATATTGTCATGAAGATAAAATATTTTTATAAATATATTGATATATCACATTGATTTTTTATTAACTTCAACTATTTTATCAAAAGAACATTATATATATATTTTATTTTTTATCATTAAAATAAAAATCGACAACTTAATAAATAATTATATAAAAAAATAAAAGATATAACTTTTATTTTTATCAAAAAAATGTATATATATATATATATATATATTATGGAATGTGTGAGAAAAATATATATTTTTATTTTAAATTTATAATAAATTATGAAGTAAAATATACGTTTTTTTGTTATGCTTTTTTTAAAAAATAATATAACTTTATATAATATGTTTTCCATTGTTTGGATTATTTGTTTTTATTTTAATCTTATCAATAATTTATTTGTTCATCAACATAAGTGACAGTTCTATTGATATTTCAGATGTCGCGCCAAAGAGTTCTTGTTATTAAAAAGTTGGAAATAAAAAAATTTAATTTTTTTATTTCATAATTACAATATATAGATATTTATATAAAACGTTTCAATTTAACATAATTGAAAAATATAAAAAATGAACACTTATTTCGTTTAATTATTAAGTAAAAATAATTGTCTTTTCACTCAGCCCCCTTTAAGTAAATAAATCAATTACTTTATTAAAAAAATCTAAAAAATTAAATCAATATAAGAGAAATAGTTTGTTCTATTATTTTATATATATAAATGTATATATTATATAATATAAAATTTAAAATAGTGTGCTGTTTTTTTATTTATAACCACAAATTAAAGATCACCTAAGTTTAAATAAATGTGACATTTCAAAAAAAAAAAATTTTCTATAACTTATATATTAATACTGATATTAACTTTTATCTTTTATTTAATTTTTCAAAATTATTAGAATCTATCCTTGCTTCCATGCATCGACATTTCCGCTTCATTTAAAAATTGTAGTTCATTTAGCTCTTGAATCTTTTCATGATCTCTAATGTGAGCATAATTTGCAGCTAAACACATTAGATAATGAATAAGACTTAATATCACTAAAACACATGCGACACTTGCCAAAATAAACATAACTTCAGCTTTTTCAACATAATCTTTACAAAATAGTTTCAATTCCGGCATTCCACACACCTGAAAAATATATTTTAGTTAATTAAATAAAATTTTAATAATGATTTATTAACTAAAATTACATATTCACAAATGAAAACCTAAACTTTGATGTTTCAGAACTAATATAGAATAAGAATAAGCAAAAAGACCATGTAATATTACACTGTTTAAATAAATATTAAATTTACAAAATATAAAACAATATATTTTTCTCGATATAATCAATTGCGGTAAAATTATCTATACCTTTATACTTATTTGGTCCAAACTAACTAATCATAGGATTTTTTTTTAACAATTTATTTTGTTCAATAAAATTGTATTCAAAATTTTATGATTATATATTTTATATATGATATATTTGTAATGCAATATCAAGGAATATTATATTTTAGAAAATATGTTAACATATTAACTTTAAAAAAATACTTATTTTCAGTATAAATTGTGAATATAATTTTGCTACTCCCAGGAAAATATTATAAATGACAGAATAATTAAAAGATGACATTTCAATGAAATTGATGACACATCAATTCTTAAAATTAAGCTACGTATTTTTTTGTTATTATATACCTTCATATCTTCAGGTCTTGTTCCAACGGGAAAAAACATATCCCATGAACGTAAATCGATGCATTGTTGATTATTTTGGACTTCAGTTTTACTGCACATGGCCCAAAATACAGTGTAAACTAATGTTACAATTACTAAACAAATTAGCATCAATATCCAGGCTATTTCCAAAATATATGTTATTCCTAGGAGCTAGAAAAAGGCAAAAATATAATTAATTTAGATCAATATTTCAAATACTAAAATTAATGATAAATATCTGAATTCTTTTAAACAAGTTAATAATTTTATGTACATGTAAATTCATCCTAAATTAATAAATAATATTGAATAAGGTGAAAAATGAATACCACAGCGCATGTTATCCTTCCAGAAACTCTGGCACCCCATGCTCTATAAACTTGATGTCTCGTAGCGCCCGTAGCTAAAAATCCTATAAAAAGGATAACAATTCCAAGGGCAGCCATGCAAGCCCCAGTGATGACAAATACTAATTGGACAGCTTCAACCCAGGGAACTCGTAGATGAAAAACTTGATCTAACATGAGAACACTTAGAGTAGCTCCTCTATACATTGTACCACAAAATACCCCCACCCCTACTAGACACATAATAGTGGCAATAAGGGTGGCATAAGGAATTCGGGTCATACATTCTTCACAAGCATTACCTAAAAATACAAAAAACATTAAAATCTTTCAACTTTCTATATATATATATATATATATAATTGATTAATATTATTTTATTAATTAATCATAGTTAAGATAAGATTAAGTGCAAATAGGCAAATATTTCAAAATATATTTAAATATGAATTCAAAAACAAAGAAGTTCGTATTAATTTATAATAATAAATTAAAAAAGAACAAAACATAAATTATTTAATAAACTACCTGTTGACGGAATAGAATGCAATGAACGTTCAGAATATTTTGCAATACTTTGTTGTGAATAAGCATAAGAACGACGCCTCGTCCTTAATGGAACATTTTCAACTTCCATTTTTTTTATAGATAAATTTATTAGATGTGTATTGTGGTAGAGAAAAAAAACTAACTTAAAATACTGAAATATTTGCTGAGTGTGAGTCATTCAAGATTAGATTAATAAGAGTTAGGAGCATGCAATTAACCCTTTTGACGTTTCACGTACCCATGATTGCTATTAAATGATCCTTAATTTGAACAGAAAAAGTGAAATAAAAATGACGTATTTTATAAAATCATGTTTAATTATTAAAAAAAAAGAATAAAATTTGAAAAAAAAATGTCTTAAAATATTATAAACAAAAAGAAAGTGTTTTCCTAATTTACACAATAGCACATATTGCCAACTTTATAATGTAATATCAACAGACCATCCGTATATATTTAGGTTTAAATTTAAATATATAAATATATCTAGAAAAACTATTTTAAAATATATTAATCAATAGGAGTATAATTTAAGATTCTTCAAATTAACACTTATCTAATTGTATATATATGATTGATAAAAATAATATTTTAATTCACATTTCTAAATTCATATTATATAAATAAATTTAAATTTGTTATATCAAATATATCAATATAAGTTATAGAAAACTTCTATAGAATCAAGGTGTTAAATGCATAATTAACAATCTAAGTATTAATTTCTATAAATAAACCTAAAGTAACTTAGATTTTTCTAAATAAGCTATTTATTTTAAATTATATTTCTTATTCTCGTTTCTGATTCATATTTATAACCATTATAGGCGTACGAAGGAGGATGTTTATTTTTAATTTTAATGGTTATAAATATTGAATAATAATAAGAATTTAGAATATGATTAAATCTATCATATCGCATTTATTTCTAAGTGATTAGATGAGTTTTTAGTAGATGTAGCACGTATCTAATTTACTTAAACCATTCTAATCTTGCACTACCCTCTATCAACAATCTCATTTTGGTCTTTTTATTGGTTTCAAACAGTTTGTTATTTCATGCATTATTTGCTTAAAATATATTTTATTATTATTTTATATGAAGACTATTAAATGCTTTTATTTATATAAGAAAACCTTATATTTATATTATTTAAAACATTATAATAGTTTATAATAACATTTTATAAAAAATGGAATTAAAGATAAATTAATTTAAGGTTTTATTCGTTTGTTTTTATTTCAAAATTCCCTGAAAATTAACAAGTAGAGTCCTCTTTTGAAGAATATAATATTATTTTTTATAAAAATTTCAAGGTTATTTCAATAATTTCATTTCAGCAATTTTTCTAAATTGTAATTTTGATAAGTACACGTTCCTATGACTTGAATTTTCTCCGCCTAAAGTGCAAAGATCATTCATATTTGTGTAACATGTGCATAGAAGGTTGGGAAAAACATGAATGAAAGATTGCTCCCAAAATATTCAATTAATTCAAATGTTTTTATTCTTTAGATTAACAATATTAATATTGTCATATACATTGAAAAGAAAAAATAAATTTATTCATTTGTATTCAACGTAATGAAACTCATTTAAATCCGTAACTGACAGTATCAAACGATCAAGACAAAACCTAAACATCCAATGTATAGGTTATCATTTGTGAGTTTCAGAAATTACAAGAAATTATTATTTTTAACTAATTTATTTACCCTTTTTTTGTCATAATATTTAAAATAGATATCTTGATATATTTTTAGTATATCATATAAATTGACCAAACTCAATGTTTAAATATAATTTTATTTTTCTAAATAAGAAAAAAATTCATATTTTAAATTTAAGAAAAATTAAATTGTTAATTTTAAAATAATTTTATTATAAAAAATAAATTAATCATACATGATTATCAATATTCTGATAAAAAAAATAGTAGGTATCAAACATATAATTTAAAACTTTTATATTCATTTAGTTGATTTTTTAAAAAATAACTAAATTTTATATTAATATATTAATTTTGAAAAGTTTATTAAAATAACATTTGTTTTTTTTATCATTTATTCATTTCTTTCAATGTGTTATTAAAAATTTTATAAATAATATAATTATATCAAGTAGTATTTATTTTTTCGTTTTTGACATGCATTGTCACTCAATTAAGATTCTTTTGTATTTCAAATATGGCTCGGGAGTTAAAATTGAATAGACCTTGCAATTCATTTTTTTAATAATCTTTTAGATTCGGAGAAGATCTGATATCAGATATCTAAGATTGTTAATAATCTAATTGATGACTTTAAAGACAACATCATCAGTTGCAACGGCGGTTAATACCCCCCATGAAAGCAGCCCCCATGAAAGGGGGCTGCCTGATCGAGTGGCTCAATTATATTATGCTCATGGACTCTTTTGTTCAACTCATCCTATTCCAGTACTTGCAATCGCGCTTTCCATTGTCCTTATATTCTGGTATAGAAATTTTTTATAATTTATGAAAAATAAATTTATTTCCATTTTTTATAATATTGTATTTATCTTTAATAATTATGTAATTAATTTTCAGTTTTCCTTTGGCAAATATTCCACTACCAGGAACAGTGCCTCAACAATATCAAAGTCCTCGGGTCAATTGGACTTTTGATACAGGTTCTGGATATACGGGTTTTACAAATACTAATGAACCGATTAGCTCAACATCTCTTCCTCCTCCCCGATGGTTTGACTCTGCACCTCCCTTCTGCTACGTTCAACAGGTAATTCATTATTTGATCAAGAAATATTTATTTATATTCTAAATAATAAAAATAATAACAATAATAATAATTTCTTTGTATCTACTATTTCAGGTTATAGTTCGAACGGCTGTTTCTCCATGGGAATCGGATTTAAGTTTAAGTGATGCTTTTCGAGCACCTCTTTCTACCGTTTTTGATCTTTTGCAAACAATTGGAGATTATCAACAGCCTAATTCTACACGTTCACTTGCTCATGTTTGTTTACACGTTGATGGTTTAAGACCAGGTAATAAATACTAAGACGGTTCATTATAAAATAGATTATTTATTATAAATTAAAATGTTTATTTGATTGTTTGTTAATAATTGATCTTTTTAAAATATATTATCTTTAAAAAAATGTAATTATTTAATACTAATTCAGTACTTCTTAATTGAAGTATGACTTCAACTTTGAATCAAAACTTTTTGATTTGTAAAATTAAATAATATCTTTATAATTATTTTTATAGATAAAAAGTTTATATTGTTATGAAATATATATATATATATATAGATATGTGTGTGTTTAGATTTATAAATAATGTATTTAGTTAATACTTTCTAAAAACTATTATTTTATTTTTTAGGAAGCTCTTCTGTTTTCCCTGAATTTGGTTGTTTAGTTCTGAGTCCTGCTATTCTATGGCGACGTGATCGTTCACTTTTTGCTGAAGATGCTGATTTACTTGGAACAGTTCTATCATATCAAAGTCTTCAAAAGGGCCGTCCTACTATTTCGGAGATGGCGTTTGGCATGCACATGAAGGTAAGTTTATTATTGATAAGATTTTTTATAATATTCTAAAATTAATCAATAAATTATTATTTTTATAATGATAAAATTGATAATGATTATTTGACTTCATACAATTCATAATATTTATTTATATTAAGAACCCCAGACTAAGCAAACATTTCTCCAGTATAGTTACATGCATCAATCAATCAGGAAGATCTTGAGTCTTTTTACCTTTTATTTATCTATGCTAATCACTATTCGTCGTTTATTTTCAATAAAAATTGAATGACCCATTTAATAATTCTATCAATATTTAAGCTTCTAATTTAAATGGGTAAACTTCACAAATGAGATAGATTTTTGAAAACTATCATTAATTATATTTATTATTTTTAATTAAAGGGCACTGGTGTTAAACGTTACCCTGTTCGGGTTCGACAACGTGTTCTTCAATATGCTGTAACATTTTTCCTTTCTGAATATGATCCATCATGGGTATCTGGACTTGCAAATCGATTATCAACTCTTTATCCGTTGCACCGTGGACCAGTTGCAGCTCATGGCCCATGGCTTCATCTCTATTTTCCTGGCGAATTAAGATTAGCAGAACTTCTTCCTTTGGCAGCTACTTATTTTTGTCTTTTTCTTTATGTATATTTTAGTGTTCGAAAAATTGCATTGGTTCGTTCTAAAGTAAGTAATAATATAATATAAATTGATAATTTAATATTTTGAAATTTTGTTTAAATAATTTTCTTTTTAATTTAATATTTGTTATTTTAGATAGGAATGGCTTTCTCAGCATTATTTATGTGCGCGGCAAGTCTTGCTATATCAGTAGGAGCTTGCTTTTTTTTCGGATTAACTCTTTCACCAGGAACCGAGATCTTTCCTTACCTTGTAGTTGTTGTTGGTCTTGAAAATATTCTGGTTCTTACGAAATCTGTCTTAGCAACACAACCTCACTTAGATGCTAAGATTCGAGTTGCACAAGGTATAAATAAATAAATAATCAAATCTCAACTTTTAAATTTAACTCGTTTATAAAATTAATTTTTAGGATTATCAAAGGAAGGCTGGTCAATTACTAAAAATTTATTAAGCGAAGTAACAATTCTTACATTAGGATTATGCACTTTTGTACCTGCAATTCAAGAACTTTGTATTTTTGCTGTTGTCGGTCTCATGTCTGATTTTTTCCTACAAATGACATTTTTTGCTCCTATTCTTGCTTTAGCTGTTCGCTCAGCCGCAGAATCGGATGATGCTTATTTATACGATCCTTCAAGGTAATTTATTTTTATTGAATTCATAATTTTAATATAATATATTATAAATCTGGACTAACATATCCATTTATATTTCTAATTAAAACTCTTATATTATATAAATTAAATAGTCTTTTCTTTTATAGATCTATTCGTACTGGTATGAGTATAAGTGGTCGAGTTGCCCACGATTTAAATAATTCTGGAAGGGGACGAGGTATATATGATATAGGTGGAGGAAATACAGGTAGAGGGTTATCCCGGTCTAGTTCCTCACCAAGATTATCAAGTTCTTATCAAACTACAAATGGAAATAATTCAACAAATTCTGATCGAGTACCAAAAAGATTGAGATTGGTCCATATTTGGGCAAAGACCCGATTTTTTCAACGATCTTTTATGATTGCAATGGTATATTTTCTTTTCCAAACTATTCTTAAGAATCATATTTTTTATTTTAATAATTTTTTATTATTTCAGATGATGTGGATTGGTGTAATTGCTTATAATGCAGGCCTTGTACAAAGTTTTCTGGCTAGACCTTCCTCGACTTCAACATCATCACATTCACAAACGACTCCACCAACGGCAGAATATCTTGTAGTTCCTAATGTACAAAGAACTGCCTCTTTAACCGAAAACTCTTCTGGAAATGCTGAACCTAAACTAAGACATTGGCCTTGGTGGCCTGCACCACCTGCCGAACTAATTGCCTCTATTCTTTCTCAATATAATGTCACTTCATTGTCTGGTCGTTATGTCACAGTTTTAGCCCCAATAAAGCTAGCTGTTGCTGTTCCTCCATCAGAAGCAAGAAATCAGGTAAATTATTATTAATAATTTTCTTTCAACTCGTATGTTGCTATCTACAGGGTCCGGCAAACCTGACGGTTTTTGAAATGGGATAAACAAAAAAGTTGTTGAGATATTTTAATTATTTTTTTTTATTGTAAAGAGGAGAATTGGAAGTTTAACATTCATAATAAAAAAAGCACAAAAATAAATTATGTAGAAAAAAGCTACTGGTGAAGTTCCTGTGGGTTTCTTGGAGCCCAATATCGAAAATTTTGTTTGTTGACACATCCGTTGAGATGGAAATGGTGGTCATCATTTAAGTGACATAATTTTTGCTACATAAGTTATTTTTGTGCTTTTTTATTATGAATGTTAAACTTCCAATTCTCCTCTTTACAATAAAAAAAAAATAATTAAAATATCTCAACAACTTTTTTGTTTATCCCATTTCAAAAACCGTCAGGTTTGACTGCCGGACCCTGTATATGAATATAAGCCATTTTTTTAATTTTAAATAACTTTTCAGAGACATCCAAAAGAACCTGCTACCCAAGGGGAATTCAGATGGGCAGCTCTTGCTGTTGCACTCGATCCTTTAGACATTGCCGATGCAGCATTAATAGCAACATCAGGGTCATCTTCTGGTCTAGACCCTACAGAATTGTTTAATCTCGAAGAACATCAATCACGGCAACCAAGGTAATACTTTATAAATTTATCACAATTAATTGAACCCAATTAGAATCAGAAAATTATTAATATTAGTAATTCACAATTTTTTTTTTTTATTTAGAGCTCCATATGTTCCGAATTCACCAATGGAACTTTTTCTTTCGGCGCTCCTTGGTTTGATTAGCCTCGGGGTTGTTCTTTATACATTAGTTGCTCTTTATAGATGTATTTGTCCAAGAGACTATGCCGAATGGCGAAGCAATTGGTGGAGTTCCTCAAATAATGAAGATCGATCAAGACAAGTACATATTATTATATTATTCAAATTAATTTCATTTTATTATAATTTACTTATCCGTGCCCTTCTCTGATTTAACTCCAATTTTGAATACAATACACATTTCAAATCGCATTAATAAGAAACTGAAGGGCTGTTTGTAATTTTCATTTATTTTACAGGTCGTTATGGAATCCGTACCAATTGTTTTAGATGATCATCCACAAGATATAGAATGTCTTGCTGCTGACCCTTGTACCCCATTAATTGTTTCTTCTTGTCTTGCTGGGCAAGTTAGAGTTTGGGATAGTGTTTCTGGACAACTCGTAACTTCAATTAATCGTCGGGTATATTTTACATCTTACATATTAACTATTTACTTTTTTAAAATTTTTAATTTTCAAAACATATTTTCTTCTATGAATTGTTTTTTAGAGTTTAGAAATATCTCGAACTTCAGATCCTTGGACTTCTAATGAAATGGGAGGACCATTTAGTGATTATGAAAGTGGATCCCCACCTTCAAGAGGTGAACCTGGAGGAAATAATAGTTCTTCATCCATCAATAATTGTATAACTTCTGGATTGCCTGATCTTTCCACTGCAATAGATACTAATTTTAGTGGATTAAGAGTTCGAACACAATCGGTCTCTACCAATAATGTGACTAATGTTTCTTCAGAATTAAATAACACCAAAATAAGTGGGTAAGTAATTTTCTTAGGTGCATAATTTATAATAAATAAATATAAATCTTTATAACACATATGTATAAAAAATATTTAACGACTATAAATATATTTTTTTAATAGATATGACTTCGGGCCTCATATTAAAAAGTTATTTAGTGATAAGGAATATCATCCTAACCCGATGTCTTCCACAATATCTCACTCATCTTCCATTGAACAAGTAAATACTCCTCCTGCAAGTCCACCTCTTCCAACACATCCACAAGCCCCAGCTATTTGGGCTTTGGACTTGCATGATGGTTTATTAGCACTCGGATGCTCAGATGGAAGTGTTGAATTTTGGGATGCAGCTTCTGGTCATTTTAAGGTATAGATGATCAAGAAAAATATATGATATCCAATTTATTATGAAATACTTGATCCATTTACTAATTTTAATATATTAAATTCAAAATTAATTTTACTAAAATATTTTTCTATTATAAATTTTAATCTTTTTAGAATATATTAAATACATAATATCATATTAATTCTTTTTAAGTGCCAATTTTCGGATGGATTTGGAGAAGAAGGTGTTACTGGAATACGTGTATACGGATCCAGAGTTGCAGTTGCTCGTCTTTCGGGCACTTTAGATCTTTTACGTTTAGATCGAATTCCGCCGTCTTCTAACAACATCATTCCTGTCACATCTGCCTCAGCAGCTGCAGCTTCTAGTCATGGTGGAAATGGAAATGTAATGTCCACCAAAACTCCAGCCTTACATCGGCATGGACCAAAAAGAGGTAATTATATATTTTTTTACCTTATACTATACTAATACTACTTATACTAATTACAAGCTACAATTGCTTAGCAAAATCAATTAATTTCTTAGTATAAATTTTAAAAAATATTGCAATTTGAAATCTTACTAAGTAAATTGATTAAATGATTTCTAAATATAAATCAAATGAATTTTTGAAAATGGATTATACTATGAGATTTAGAAATTTAATTTCAAAGTTTAGTGATTTTATACTTTTTTTGTTAAGGTCATTTACGTACAGGATCAGCTGGATCTGCTACTGGGATCATTAATGTGGCAGATGAAATGCGATGTTCAAGAATAGCTCTAGTTTCAGCTCATCAGCAACCCATCTCAGTTCTTGAAGCAGATGGAGCAAGAGGAATCGTAATAACAGGCAGCTGCGATCACTCTCTCAGAGCTTGGAGATTACATGACGCACAACCTTTATATACGCTTCATGGTCATTTAGGTAAAATATATAGATACTTTATAGACATATGTTTGAAGTTGAGATAGAATGTTGCTTTTAATTACAATCATCTTGAATTCTTCAATTTTCTTTTGTTAAAATTGGCTAGAATATGTGTAAATTTTATTCTCAACTCAACTTCAATTTCTAACTTTTTTTTTTTTTTTTTTGTTATTTAAAGTTTTATCTTTCTCAACATTTTATCAACTTTTCTATAATTCGTTCATAATTTGAATCAATATATCTATAAATTTATCTTTATAACAATTAATATTAATTAAAACTTTACTATTCATCTTCAACTCCGAGTAACAACTTCTTTTATTTAAAATTCTTAATTCAGGTCCAGTGACTGCTCTGGTCATTGATAGAGCACCTTTGGCTGCAGCAAGTGCAGCCAAAGATGGATCTTTATGTCTCTGGGAGTTGCAACCGCAAAGCGGTGCTTGTGTTGCTTCAGTGCAAGCTCATCCTTCTCCCGTTCTTTCATTAGCTTCAGCACCAAGTTACGTTGTAACTTTAGGTGCTGAACAACGCCTTTGTGTTTGGGAAAGATTCCAAGGTAACTTTTTACTTATTTCAATATATACATTACAAATAGAAGTTTATAATACATTTAAATCAATATTTTAAAAAAAAATATGTATTTTAGCCTTAAAAATATCTTATCGAAATAAACCTCTAATTTTCTATTCTTTTCTTTTTATCTTATAAAAAAGAAAATCCATATAGAATTAGTCAAATAATACTATATATTACAATTAATCATAATTTAATTTTACAGGACATTTATTACACGCAATGCAGCTTTGGCCAATGCATGGTACTCCATTTTGTTCATCAATTGCAATGTTGACATCAACTTTAGTAGTAACATCAGGACCTCGTGATCAGTCTCTGGCCATCTGGGACGTTGCTTCAGGTGACCAAGAACCAATTAGACTTGTTCCTTTTGGAATACCAGGCGATTCAGGATCAACTTCATCAGTTGATGAGGTTGCCACTTCTTCATCGACAGCATTTAGCTTAAGACAGTTAGTTACACCTTCATGCCGTGATGCTGTCGTTATTTGTGACCTTGGCACACAATTACGCCTAGTCCGATTTCATTCTCTGGCTGATAAACAGCAGTGACTGACTGACTGATTACTCTGACTGAAAATGTAAATGCTCGAAAAATATTTTTCTACTTGGAAGAATTTAATGTTATTTTCTTATATTAATTAATTGTCAAACAATTTAAAATTTATCTAAAATATTTATTAAAAAATCAAACTATTTTTACAGCTTTTATTTAGTATTGTTATGAAAGTTAAATTATTTTGAAAGCTTTAACTTGTATAAAGTATTAAAAATATTCAAAACTTTTATATAATAATAATAATAATAATAATAATAATGGAATAAATCTTAGGGCATTTGAATATATAGTCTAATATAATTAATTGGCATTATATTAAATTTTGTTTTATATATATTATGTTAAATTTTATTATATTATATTCATTGTCAATATTTACAAAGGAATCAAAAAGCTATCTCTTTTAAAAACGCTTAGGAATGAGTGACTTTAATATTAGGAAAATATCCTCTATTTAAAGTCATTTACTGTTAAAAGAATATAATTTTTAAAAAAATTACAATTATATTAAGAATTGAAAAATGATTAATAAAAAAAATGGATCGTCTTTTATTTTAAATTGGAATAATGATTTATATAATATAATTTTTTATTTTTATAAAATAATAATTTTATTAGGATAATAAGTAGCTAAAAAATACTATACACACTGCTGTTTTGGAATCGATATTATCAAACAAAATTATTTCATGACTTATGAATAAAAATAATTTTGCTACTTGACAAATTAATTAAATTTTAAAGAAATAAGACAAAATAATTTCCAATTTCATAAATTTACGACGAATTAATTTAAGTGTTATTAATAGTTAATAGATAGTGAGTTATTCATTTGTTCATGAAATAGTTAAATTTTTATTGTAAGCCATAGAAAATTATAAAAATTTTAGGAATAAGAGACCATATCAACTTGAGGACATCCCAATATATAAACATAATGAATTAATCTTTGAATCATCATTTAATATACAACAATATATAAACCTTTAAATATTTGTTTTTAAAAACTTCATAAGCCTCACTTTCATACATTTTGAGATTACGAGATCTACTTTTTTTGAAAATAGAATAAATTTTTACCCCTCCTATGCATCAAAACAAAGGGTCTGTTATTTTTGTTTAACAACCCTATATACCTATTTGTATATTTTAGAAAAATCATTAATTAATAAAACTATCATTCTATAAAATAAAAAAGTTAAATTATATAAATTATGATTCCAATATAATATAAGTAATATTATTTTTAAATTAAATTAAATATTTAGCAATGCTTTTGATTTATTTTAATTAAAAATTTAATTGATAACTCTTAGTAACTTAATTTAGAGTGAACTTGAACTTATTAATATTTCCAAATATTTTCAATACTTAATTAATTATAATCACAAATAATGAAAATAAATAAAAATAAGCATTTAGATTTCTTATATCTTGTTAAAATTCATAAAAATCTATGCATAAAGGCTGTAAATATTTAATAATTAAATTCTTCATTTTACATGAAATTTTTTTTTAAAAAAAGATACATGATAAATTGAAATTTTTGTAATATATTATTTTTAAACTTAAAAAATTTACTCTTCCTCTGATTCAGAAATTAATTATTGATTTTTTTTATTACTTACTTTATTAAATAAGTCTTAATGTTTTTTAAAAATAGATTACTACTAATTACAATTATAATATAAAAATATTTTATAATTATCCTAATATACTTCAGTTGTATATATACTTTGCAAACTCAAAAATAACCCCGTCCATTAATAATAATTTAATTCAAATAATTATTATTAAATAATGTGACATTTTCTTAATCACTTCTTTTAAATTGGAAATCAAATAAATAAATCATTTTTTTTGTCACTATATATATGAACTATATTTGTTTATGAAAATTGAATATTAGTTTATTTTATAAAAAAAATTTAACACAATTTATAAATTATTTATAAAAAAATTACTTTTATATTTATCTATTATTTTGAAAATTTATCATTTTCCTGAATGTTATCTTAAATGAATTTAAAATTTTATATTTGCAAACTCATTATTTAAAAATTTTTATTTATTCGTTAATCATAATAAAATTGATTAATTTTAATCTACAACAATAATATGTAATATTATATATGTACAGTGACGGAAAAATGTAAACGCCATGGGGGGCGCTTTGGACGGTCAATGGCATTGGACTTTTTCAACCGGTTATTGCCTGACAAGACAAGGGCGATAACATTTTCCCGTCACTATACATCCATATATCCATTTTGATGTATCATTTATGTTTACAATGTTGAAATATATAAATATATTTAAGTTTTATTCTAGGAAAATTAATTTATACATCTTTTGGTCTAATATCTCTCTTATAGTAATCTCATTAGTTCTAAAATTTGATTTTATTTGAATATTTAAACTAAATTTTGGATTACTAATTTATATCCTATATATTTTACATATACCATAAGTGATCATAAAATACTAGACTTTTAAATATAATTATTTATTTTATTTATATTTAAGTGTTTTTTTTTTAATTTTGTTAATTTTTTTATAATTTTACATTGTTTTCTTTTTATTGAATTGTAAAAGACACATTTATATAAAAGTTTAATAATGATTTGAATATCAATTTAAAAAAAAAGCGTTGAATGTGATAATTTTAGATAAGTTCCTTTTTTTTTTAAACAAATAATAAAAATATTCTAGGAATATATCTTTCATAAATTCAAAATAAATTCATAAAATTGAGAAAAATTTATTTTTTAATATATATATAGATCTTAAATTTATTTTACTTATTTAATTTAAAAACATATCAATGTAAATTGTCCCATAAATCACTTTTAATTTCTAAACAATAAAACCTAAATGTAAATTATTCTCTTTTTATGAACTATCCTTCACAATATTATTTAAAATTTGATTAGAGCGATCCAAAGTAAATTTTGGTTGGATCAGTAATAATAATATAACACAATTCTTGATATTCTATAATTTTAATATAATAATACAAAAGAGAAATTTAATTATATTACATAAAACATTTATACAAAAATACAGATAACTTGTACATTTTGATATAATATAAAGAATATATATATCATCCCTTCGTCCGAATCCTATTGTCAAAATGATAATTTTTATCTTTAAAAAATCCACAATACACAAGTTACACAATTCAATCCCATTTTTTGCATTGGCATACACCTATTATTTTCACCTAAAATTGTATTCTTTTCATAATACATACATCATTTTCTACATTGATTTTTTTCGAATAGCCAAATATGTTCATTTTTACTATCCCGTAAGAGATAGTATTGCGATCACGAAAATTTTCGATGTTGAGATTTTGATGTTTTTATACGTTTTGAAGGTTCCTGAATCATTTTCACTAAGGTTGAGAAAAATGTCTCTGTGTGTGTGTGTGTGTGTGTGTGTGTGTGTGTGTATGTAGGCAAGATTACGCAAAAACGGTTTGAGCTAGAATGATGAAATTTGGTACATGAGCATTATTCAAAATTCATAGTTTTCTATCAACTTTTGAGAAATGTAGCTCAACCGGAAGAGGGTCATTACCTACAACGTTTTGATTTTTTTTCCTCTAAAGTGACCGTAAAAATAAAGATATATGTTTGATAATTTTTCACATGATTAATAATTGTATAAAACTGCTATATAAAGAATTTCAGCTTGATTAATTCGCTGAAATTACCAGAATTAATTTTTTAACACTGCAAATTTCACGCTCCAACACGTGACGTGATGCCATCAACAAAAAGCCAAACATGCGCTGGTTTAATATTTATTATTTATAATTTATAATTAATTAAATTTAATTTAAATATAATATATTATGTTATTTAATCCAATTCAAATTGCGAGATAGTCGAGTGGAGACACTCCAGCTAATTTAATATAAACTTCCCGGATTTATTTAATTTTACCGTCAAAATTATGAAAGGTTGGCCGACGATGACCCTCCGTTTTCGGCATAAAAAATAATCACGATATGAATAATATATTTTTTTAATATTTTTATGATGTAAAAAGAACGAATTTATTATTGATTTTTAAAAATTTCATTTTTTAATTTTACCGTAAAAATTTTGAAAGGTTGGCCGACGATGACCCTCCGTTTTCGGCATAAAAAAATAATTATTCATCAGAAATTTCAATAATATATTTTTTTAATATTTTTATGATGTAAAGTGAACGAATTTATTATTTATTTTTAAAAATTTCTTTTTTTAATTTTACCGTCAAAATTATGAAAGCTTGGCCAACATAAAAAATACTTATGAACTATAAACGGATGAAGTATTATGAGATATAATTTCGGCTTAAGGCCAAATCGTTCAATATTAATTACTATATTTTCATTATGACAACCACAAATTCAAAATTTCTGTTCACTAATTATTTGTAGACTTTAGTAAAATATATATATATAAATTGTTTTGTTTTATATGAAATATTTTTTATATCATTCCTAAGCTTTAATAAATGCTTTCTATTTTATAGAATATTTTAGAAAAATTAACAAAATATTAATTAAGAAAAACGTGTTTTATTAATTTTTTTTTTTCTTATCCTTTGTTTCAACACCCAATCGAGAATATTTTTTGTCTTTTTTTATTTAAATTAATATTTGATATTAATTATTAATTATTATAATATATTATATTAATTTAAATATCAAGTAAAAAATATTCATGGATTCTATCTATTAAAAATATTCTTAATTATTTAAATTTTTACGAACTTGTATTAATTTATGAGACTAAAGTTTGAGAAATCATATAATAAATAATATGTACATATATTATATAACGATTTATTTATTTATTTATAATATATATAAAGAATAGGGTAAAGGATATGGGATTGAATAAGTAAAAGAAAATATAAATTCCCAAATTTCATTTTATAATATTTATTAACATTAATGAATTATTATTATATTTAATAATTAATATTAATTAATATATACGTTAAAAATATTAAATACAATCGTCTTTTTTAAATAAAACATCAATTTTACATTTAAATACAAATACACAAGAGTAATTTATTTAATTTTTATAGTAAAATAATATTTTCACATCGTAATAATATTCAAAATTCAATGAGTATTTTGTTAAATTTTTATATTAAAGTTGCTTTTATTAACTTACAAAAAAAAAAAAAAACATTGATGACAATATGATTTAACTTTAACAATTTCTTTTACATTTCAATATACATTGATAATTTTTTTTACATTTTTCATATTAAAGTTTTCTATATACATAATTCTTAAAAAGTACATAAATCTATTTTTATTCATTTTAATATAATTACATATAAATACACCTATACGCTATTTATTTGAGGTTTTTTTCTTAAAGATGTATTTTTAATCAATAAAAAGTTTCTATAAATCTTATTATTATATACTTAGCTATATTATAAAATATCCATCATATACATTGAAATAATTTCGATATCACTTGCAGAAGGTAACAATTTTTTACAAATGCCATTCTCCTCTGTTATTGTAACATCATCGTCATCATCATTTGTATCAGTTGTATAAATGTTCAATGTATGAAGACGCAAGTATTTGTTCATTTTAATTAATGAATTAACTTGTGTCTTTTTTGTCAATGGAAGAATTAATTGATATAATTTTTTACATTTCAAAATGTATGGAAGTACTTTATTCGATATTTTTTCACATGCAAACAATGATAAAATATTTAATTTTTTTATTTGATGGATATCTTTTAGATAACTACTTCTTAATAAATCACAGTATTCTAATCGGAGATCTGTTAAATTTTCAAACTGATGAAGCATTTTCAATGCATTTCTATGAATATCGTCGCATGACTCTATTTTCAAATTTGTTAATGGTAACCTTTTTTCAAGAAACACTTTAACTAGTTGTTTTGTAAAGGATTTTATTTCTATTAACATTACTTTTTTCAATTTACCTAATGGTGCAATTTCAAAATAACTCCTGAGAATTTCTTCAGGGCCATTATATCTAATTTGTAGATGTTCTAAATTTTGTAATTTTGACAAATAAGATGGCCAGGTTTTATTATCAGAATGAAAAGCGATTTCCAATTTTTTTAAATTAGAAAAATTAACTATGGATTGCAAGGGTTCCATTGTTTTTATCTTTAATATCGGCAAATTTAATGTTACAAGTTTGTTCATTTTCATTATTAATTTATTTATACTATTACCACAAAAAAATTCATTTGGAAGACTTAACTTTTTTAAATTTGGAAAAAACAAATTAATATCCCTTAGAAAAATATCATAATTTAATCTGGACCCATTTATAATAATTTCTTCTACCTTATTGAAAATAGGACAATTTGGCAATTTACCTTCTTGGAGTTCACTTGATAATTTGAGTAGAAGATTTCCTATGATAATTAATTGACTTTTGGAGAAATCTTGAAAAACAATTTTTTTTAATCTTGGCATGGATGAATGTTTTAGCAACATGATTAAAAATTCCAAATTCGCTTCACTTACATCAACAGTTTCTATTAAAAAATGGAATCGTTCAAAAAACTGTTCAGCGTAGTAGGAATTTGGACCGTCGAATGAAATAGCTGGTAAAGAATAGACAATTCCAGTATTGATAATCACATCATAATAATATGGATCTTCACTAAAGAGAACCAATTCTTGGATTGTTGTATATTGCAGAATATTACCTACTAATTCTTGCGGTAATCTCCTCATATGTTGATCGAATTCTTCATCATCACTAGAATTAACAGATAAACGGATTTACAAAATTAAAAAATGTTTTTTTTATTATTATTCTACATAAATAGCTTTTAAAAATGCACAATACTTACTGTTGATATTGAGGAGTCATCTTCTGAACACACACACAATGGTTGGTTTTTTTCATCTTTTTGGATGGCATGATTAAAAAACAAAAAATCAAATCAAAAACAAAAAAATTTGAAAAGTACACTCAGGTAGCAAGCGTGCGTAGATGTTCACTTGGTGAGATGCAGAGAGCAAATGGTAACTGAAGGAAATTGAGGGTGCCGTTTAAGTCGAACAAAGGGGTGTGTCAAAATAGGCAACCAATCAGAAGACCCCTTAAGTAAAAATAACAAGAGAGGGGTTCGAACCTTTTTTCTACCTCGCTATTATATTTTTTCCAATATTTTGATTTTCTTATTTTTTTTAATCTCTCTTTGTAAAGATAAAATTATAAATTTCTAATGATTTTATATTTAATTATTAAAAAGTCAGGAATTATAATTATTAAAAAAGTGAAAATTGTTCATAAAATAGCCTTTTAATCTATGTTTAAAAAATGTACATAATATTTTTACTATCTCGCCAGATAAGGCTGAGAAAAATGTCTGTGTGTATATGTGTATGTAGACAAGTGTAGGCAAAAGCGGTTTGAGCTAGAATAATGAAATTTGGTATACGGGCATTATTCAAAATTCGTAGTTTTCGATCAAATTTTGAGAAATGTAGCTCAACCGGAAGAGGGTCAATACCTACAACGTTTTGATCTATTTTTTCCTTTAAAGTAACGGTAAAAATAAAGAAATATGTGAGATACTTTTTCCACGTGATTAAAAATTGTATAAAACTGCTATATATAGAATTTCAGCTTGATTGAATCGCTGAAAGGACCGGAATTAATTTTCAAACACTGCAAATCATGTGCCATTAACAAAAAGTCAAACATGCGCTGGTTTAATAAAAATTATTTATTAATTTTAATTTATAATTTATAATTAATTAAATTTAATTTAAATATAATATATTGTAACATATTCGCATGAATATGCTGCTTTTAATAAACAAAGATGCAGAAAATTCTAGAAAGATATTTCTAAATAACTTAAAAAAATTAAACAGGTAGAAAAAAGTGACTTAGAGAAAATATTTTCTATGAATAAATACAAATATTTCCTTAATACTATTATAAAAAATCATCAAATAATAACATTTTTTTTCTTAAAGTGGAATATATACATGGATATTATCTATTTTCAAAGGTTTGAAAAAGTCCTATTGTATTGGTTTGACCTTTTTTTCATTCTTCTACAAGTAAACAAAATTCAATTGTTAAGGAACCAAGTTAGCAAAAAATAGTTTCATCGATATTTCAGATACGTGAATATTTTTATTCTTGAAAAATGATTTTAAAAATTAATATATAAATATTATCATTTAATATCTAATATAATAATATACGATAAAAATATAGTCCTGAAATATGAATTTATTGGTATTTAGGATCAGAACATGAAAAAACATTATATATAATACATACATTTATCCCTCATAATTAAAAAAGTAGATTTTTCCATAAAATATTTGTAAAAATCACGCTTTTACTATAAATTCAATTTAAATAATTAAGATATCGGGGATCTATGTATTAATTTGTGTTTAGAATCAGAAAATGAATAAAATGATATATAATATATAAATTTATCATTCGTATTTGAAAAAGTATTTTTTTCCCTAAGATTTTTGTAAAAAAATCACGCTTTATTTATGAATTCAATGAAAATAATTAATATAACGATGAAATATGACTTGATTGGTGTTTAGAATCCGAAATGGAAGAAAATGATAAATTTATTATATTAAAAATACATTACTGTATAGGGTTCCGCGACTCCAGAAAGTTTGAAGACCACTGATGTATAGGAAAGAAATAATTTTTAAATTACAACCCATTTTCTCACAATCATATTTGAAATATACTATTATATCAATATTAAATCGTTAAATCGTTGTTCGTTTTGACGTCGTGACTACACTAACATGTCGACCCGTTTCGGGAGGTTGATAGACTTAACCACAATGGTCTATCAGGAGGAGTGTGAATTCTGGTAGGCAGCTATTACCAGCATATCGCGATTAACAATATCCATTCACCTCAAGACGAGGAATTAAACCTCGGAGCTACCTGACACTACTAGACACTGACATGAACGGGGGTTAAAAGAAGGTATTATGCGCGGATGAAATTGAGAGTGAGCCGATTAGGCACACTTTTATACTGGATCAAAGTCACGTGGACACGGCTTCGATGACACACTTCAACTGATTCGTGTTGGGAGAAAAGTCGATATTTAAAGGGGTCTCAGGCATTAGTATTGGTGTCAAAGAATAATGAGTCTAGTCCCTATGTGGGAATGTTTATCTTATCCTTATCTTATTTTGGCTTTGCCTTCCACCAGATGTTTGTAACATAATCCCTGTGTGAGCCTTCATCAGAATGTTTATGTTTATGCGATAACATAATTTATATATATATATATATATATATATATATATATATAGGTATATAAATTGTTTTGTTTTATATGAAATATTTTTTATATCATTCCTAAGCTTTAATAAATGCTTTCTATTTTATAGAATATTTTAAAAAAATTAACAAAATAAAAATTAAGAAAAACGTGTTTTATTAATTTTTTTTTTTTTTTTTTCTAATCCTTTGTTTCAACACCACAGAATATGAAAATATCCCTTATAATTATAAATTTTGTATCCAATAGAAAATATTTTTAATATTTTTTGTCTTTATTTATTTAAATTAATATTTGATAATAATTATTTTAACTGATCTTAATTTTTTTCATTATTATAAAATATTATTAATTTAAATATTGAGAAAAAAAACATTCATGGATTCTAATTAATAATGATAACAATAAAATATGAATTTATTCTTATTTAGTATCAGAAAATGAAGAAAATTATATATATTACATAAATTTATCTCTCGTATTTAAAAAAGTATTTTTTTCCCTAAGGTGCAGAAAATTCTAGAAAGACATTTCTAAAAATCTTTTTTGTTGGTTTGACCTTTTTTTCATTCTTCTACAAGTAAACAAAATTCAATTGTTAATGAACAAGCGAAATAGTTTCATAGATTTTTAAAATACCTGAATATTTTTCTTCTTATAAAATTATTTTAAGATAATATATAAATTATAATTTATTATAATATAATATTATACGATAAAAATATATTCTATAAATATATAGTACAGGTGTGTGTGAGTATATAAATAGTGTTGTTTTATATGAAATATTGTTTATATCATTCCTAAGCTTTAATAAATACTTTCTATTTTATAGAATATTTTAGAAAAATTAACAAAATATAAATTAAGAAAAACGTGTTTTATTAATTTTTTTTTTCCTACCCAATCGAGAATAGTTTTTGTGTTTTTTTATTTAAATAAATATTTGATATTAATTATTAATTATTATAATATATTATATTAATTTAAATATAATAAAAATAAATAAAAAAATAATTATTCATCAGAAATATCAATAATATATTTTTTTAATATTTTTATGATGTAAAATGAACGAATTTATTATTGATTTTTAAAAATTTCATTTTTACTATCTCGCCAGAGATAGTATTGCGATCACGAAAATTTTCGATGTTGAGATTTTGATGTTTTTATACGTTTTGAAGGTTCCTGAATCATTTTCACTAAGGTTGAGAAAAATGTCTCTGTGTGTGTGTGTGTATGTGTGTGTGTATGTATGTAGGCAAGATTACGCAAAAACGGTTTGAGCTAGAATGATGAAATTTGGTACATGAGCATTATTCAAAATTCATAGTTTTCTATCAACTTTTGAGAAATGTAGCTCAACCGGAAGAGGGTCATTACCTACAACGTTTTGATTTTTTTTCCTCTAAAGTGACCGTAAAAATAAAGATATATGTTTGATAATTTTTCACATGATTAATAATTGTATAAAACTGCTATATAAAGAATTTCAGCTTGATTGATTCGCTGAAATTACCAGAATTAATTTTTTAACACTGCAAATCTCACGCGCCAACACGTGACGTGATGCCATCAACAAAAAGCCAAACATGCGCTGGTTTAATATTTATTATTTATAATTTATAATTAATTAAATATAATATATTATGTTATTTAATCCAATTCAAATTGCGAGATAGTCGAGTGGAGACACTCCAGCTAATTTACTTACCTACTTGCTTGTAATAGATTCGTGATCCGAAATCCAACCTTTAAAATCCTCTATCAAAATATAAATATATTTTAAATCTTGATTTTTATCAATAAAATCATCTAATTTATACTAATCTCACACATAATATTTTCACAGTTTAAATAAATGTTTAATTTAATATGACGACTTTACGATTTTTTTTTCAATTTAATCAAATCAAAATTAAAACAAAATTACAAACTTGACTTTTAATTTTTAATTTTTTTTAATAGTATCCAATAACACCAAATCAATGTATTATAATTTTTTTTCAAATAAAATAAATTCTTTATCCTTTTTCACAAGAAACTTTCTATTAAAATAAACATTGAAATCATGTAAATATTCTCTATTATATTATTTATTTTTGCAGATCAGGATCATTATAAGAGATGATAATATTCATTTAATTTTCTGCAAATTTGAGCAAAGCTCATTTTTAGCCCCCATCCTTAATTATTTTTTCTCGTTTTTTTTTGCAAAATTTTCCATTGCATTTTATAAGAAGTTCTTCAATCTCATTTTCCTTTCATTTAAATGACACATCATCAATTATTAGTTTTTCTCTTCCCTTCAGATCTCAATGATTTCACTTTTAAAAACAATTTTGCCCTTTCAACTCTTATTTATTATCTAGTCAGAGATAGTATTGCGATCAGGAAAATTTTCGATTTCGAGATTTTGATGTTTTTATACGTTTTGAAGGTCCCTGAGTGAAAATAACTCAATTTTCACTAATAAGGTTGAGAAAAATGTCTGTCTGTCTGTGTGTGTGTGTGTGTATGTGTGTATTTATCCCTTACTTAGTCATTTTCACTAAGGTTGAGAAAAATGCCAAACACGCGCTGGTTTAATAAATATTATTTATTAATTTTATAATTTATAATTTAATTTAAATATAATATATGTTTATTAATCCAATTCAAATTTGCGAGATAGTCGAGTGGAGACACTCCAGATTTTTATCTTACAATTAGACAAATCATAGTGATGGTTGTTTTATGTTTACATTTGTTAATTTCTTTTTGTAAATTAAAAATATTTCATACTTTTCCCTCCATATATAAAATTGATTTCCTTATTTTTTAACTTTTTCTGAACAGTGTCTATAATGATTAAGATTTTTTTTTATTTTAATCTTTTAGGAAATGATCTTTGCTCCTCGAAAATCATCTGTAGAACCTCTTAGGAGTCATCCTGTTTTTTACTCTTTCCTTATTATTATTTTACTCGAGGGCCATCTCACTAATTCTAAAATATTAATAAAATGTTCAGTGGTTTCTAGAGAGAGTTGCCTACAGTTACCACTTCCGTGTCTTTAAGGGTAGGAATTGACCAGAATGATTTATTAACCTTGCGTTGGTTTACCTTGGATTCGCCCAACCAACTATTCTCCCCCTCGAACCCCTGCATTTAATTTCCACCGGGCATTCTCTTTCAATGAACTTTAGCGAAATTATATCTCCAACCTCACGGAAAAACTATAACTATCAACTATATAATTCTATAATCCTAAATCCAACCAAATAGACTATTTTTCATTTTTACATTATTTTGAGTTCTTCTGAAATATTTATTCAGACCAGCGGTTAGGGAATAAATTGAAAACGCTCTAAAAACTACAGCCACTCAAAGGAATTTTTCATCAAAATTAAATTTTTATTGTGTAGTGAACAAGGTATAAATAAAGTTGGCATGAATATCGATATAAATATTATTTATTGTGAAATTTTGCCGACTTTAAAAGACCCCCCTCCACTACCCTCCATCACTGATTGTGAGTGAAAATTGAAAAATAGTTTGACCACCAATAGTATAGGTATAGAAGACTCAGGGATTCTCTTTTTCTTTTAGAATATTTGTAACAGTTTTAATGAAATATTGAGGTTTTTTTAATTATAATCCTTCAAAATTAATGATTAATGGATTTTTTTATTAAAATTAATTTGAAAGTAATATTTAGTTTTTTTTCTTATTAAAGATTAATTTATTTTTTTCCTATAAAATAAACATATAACAGGTGTTTAGATCTATAAAAAACGTTATAAAAAAGGAGATATGACATCAATGGATTACATTCTCGTGGTCCCGGGTTCAAGACCGGCAAGGGAATTCCCTAGCTGGGCTCTAAGGAACGGAGTCAATTCAGCCTTCGGGAAGCTACTTGATAAAAAGTAGAGCCTCTGATCAAGAAGATCAAGGTAAAGGTTGATACGTCCCGTTGTACTGATCATAGGGTACTTCATTGATATAACTGACTTGATTGAAGCTGAGTTGCGTAGGATGTACAAAGGTCAGAGGTTTTTTTTTGTATAGATCTATAAAGTGGGTTATCAGATGTTAAATACAATCTATATTAATTTCAATCATTAATATTCTATCTATGATTTTTGTTTGTTTTTTTTTATTACAATATAATGTTATAAGTTAAATTATGTAGATTTTTCAATCCCAATGACCGCCAATTAGGATATAAATATTTCTGAAACTTGAAATTATATAGGTATGATATATGATTTCAACTCAACCATTGAAATAATCATTATAAGAAATGCATTTTATGTTTTCTAAAATCGTGAAATCTCATTAATGTCATTTTATTTTTAAAATCGTTTTTCTCAACTTCACTTGGAGTCTGTCTCTGTCTGTTCGCTCTTTTGACAAATTGAAATCGATTTTTCATCCACTTTTTATTGAGATAGACTTTTGAAAATTTTTATAGATATTTCAATCGATCCCTAGACGTTATAGAAGAAATATAATTGAATTATAATTAATTAATTTTAATGTAATTAACGATTAATTACTTTTAGTAACTAACTCCTTTTGTATTGCTCCGATTAATTTTTTATCAACGGATTTTGAAACATAAATATTGTGATTTCAGGATAGATTTTCATTTTGAACGTATTTAAAAATATTTCATAGCATTAAAATTAATGATGAATTCATATTAATCAGTTGTATCGCTAATGAGGAGGGGTTTCTTCCCCTCAGATGGTATAGAGAAAATATCTTTTTTATACATTGTATATGTCCCCGATAGAAAGGAAACAAAACAATACAATAACCTTTTTTTTATGAAGACATTATAATAGGTTGGGGAAAAAGAAATCCATTATTTTTACGTGAAATTCAAGACTTTATTTAACATGTTTTGCATTGTCCGATTTAGGTCAAATATGCACCATTTTGTTCTATAATTTGTTGCCATTTTAATGGTAGCTTCATTATGCCTCTCTCATAAAAGTCTTGGTCCTTATTAGCGAAAAACTCCAGCAATTGATTTTCACACTCTTCCCTTGATGCCAATTTCTTATCACTAAAACAGGCTTTGACCACGATCGCTTTCGCATAATGTTGTCGTATGTGACCCATTTCTCATCCCCAGTCACCATCCGTTTAAGAAATGGGTTGATTTCATTACGTTTGTGACCCAGGCTTCGCAGATGAAATTCGATCCATCATGTTTTTTGGTGTTAATTGGTGTGGCACCCAAACATCAAGCTTTTTTTTAAACCCAGCTTTGTGCAAATGGTTTAAAACTGTTTTGTGGTCGATCTTTAACTCCTGGGCGATGCTACGACTACTAACATGCCGGTCCACTTCGATGATTTCAGTGACTTTGTCGACATTTTCGACGACGGGCCTGCCTGTGCGAGGGGCATCCTTAACGTCAAAAATACCCGAACGGAATCGACGAAACCAAAATTGCGCGTAATTAGCTGTTACAGTATCGGGACCATAAACACTATTCACATTTTCAGCCGCCTGACTTGCATTTTCGCCCTTATCAAAGAAAAACTGTAAAATGTACCGAATTTTCTCTTTGTTGACTTCCATCTTTAACGCCGTGTAACTCAGAACTGAATGGACAAAACAAAAAACTGCAAACGAATTCTTTTAGTGCGAACTGTTACCTTGACAACGAGCATAAATTTGAAATTGTTTGATCGATAATTTACGAGATATCGATCACTACAGCCATCTACCGAAAAAATAATGGATTTCTTTTTCCCCAACCTAATATATATATTTATAAAATATTCATTTATACCAGGGGTGAGCAACCTTTTTAACTCACGGGCCAATTTAAATTTTAAAATTTTGTGGCGGGCCGCACTTACTAATAATTTACAAAGCTTTATATATATACTAATAAACATTATAATATTGTTTATAAATAATCGAGACGAATAATAAAATTCTATTTTAGAAATGCTCGGCGGGCCGCAGAAAAATCTTTAAAGGGCCGCATGCGGCCCGCGGGCCGCGGGTTGCTCATCCCTGATTTATAGATTTATATATATATATTAATGTATATATTTATATATATAAAATCTCATATTAATAAAAATTATTTATTTATAAATATAATATAATAATTATTATTCAATAATAACATTTACTTAACATAAATGCATAAAATCAATTTTGGAAGATATTATTAATATTTTATTTATAATTTTTCCCCTCATATTTTTGTTATGCAGAGTGAATTGCATAAATTGTATCAAAGAGTGATTGATATTCTTTATACATACCAACCTTTTTTTTTATTCAAGATAATGAATTATTTACATACAATTTTAAAATAATTAAGTTAATAAACATATATTCTAAATATATATTAATAAATATAAATTAATATGATATTTGAAAAGCGAATCAAATAAAGATGAAAGTAAAATTAAGAGAGGAAGGAATAACAGAGAAAGCCTGAAGGATAACCAATGTCTGTGTGTTACATTTTAGATATATCATTCCTTTCTTCCTCTCCTAAATTGGACCACTTGGAAATCGTCACCTGGTCAACTCATATATATAAAAGTGCAAGGGTAGCTTAAGACTCAGTCGATATCGCTCTTTGGCACGAGTTAGTTGTGTAAAATGTCTTTTATAATTTCTGTTCTTTTGTTTTACGCCTTTTGTGATGTTCTTCCAGGTAATTATTTTTATAGATTAATACACAATTATTTAAAATAAAGTCAAAAAAAAAAAAATAATAATAATTCAATTAAAAGAATTTATATATTTATTTTTTTTTTTTTTTGAGGGACCTTATTAATTTTTTTAGTTCTTTCCAAATAGAGTTTATATTCTATAATTATTATATTAATTAATAATAAAATTCCATTTATAAATAAAATCTGCTTTACATATTTTTTAAAATTATTTTTTCTATTAAATAGAGTTTTATATATACTACTATACTAATCGGTTATTATTATTTTATGATTTAATATGTAAATAGATAATTATTTTTTATTTAGAAAAAAATGTGTTATTTCATCAAAAAATATCGTGTATTCTCTGGGATTAATAATTTATTTGTTATAGCATGGAATTTATAATATTATTTTCATACAAATAAATAAATATCATAAAATATTTTATGTTGAAAAAAAAGAACAACTTTAATAATTTTTTACTATGTAAAAGTGCTCTTTTCAATTTATAAAACATTCTTATAATAAAACGTAAATTAAATTTTCATTTCATAAACTAAAAAATATAATATCAAATTTCAACTTTTAATTTATAATTTATTTATTTTTACTATCTCGCCAGAGATAGTATTGCGATCACGAAAATTTTCGATGTCGAGATTTTTATGTTTTTATACGTTTTGAAGGTTCCTGAGTGAAAATGACTCAATTTTCACTAATAAGGTTGAGAAAAATGTGTGTATGTGTGTGTGTGTGTGTATGTAGGCAAGATTAAGCAAAAACGGTTTGAGCAAGAATCATGAAATTTGGTACATGGACATTATTCAAAATTTGTAGTTTTCTTTCAACTTTTGAAAAATGAAGCTCATCCGGAAGGGGGTCATTACCTACCATGTTTTGATTTTTTTTCCTCTAAAATTACCATAAAAATAAAGAAATTTGTTTGATAGTTTTTCACATGATTAAAAATTATAGAATTTCAGCTTGATTGAATCGTACCGAATTGAAAGTACCGGAATTAATATTTTAACACTGCAAATCACGCGCCAGCATGTGACGTGTTGCCATCAACAAAGAGCCATACTCGCGCTGGTTTAATATATATTATTTATTAAATTTAATTTAAATATAATATTTTATGTTATTTAATCCAATTCAAATTGCGAGATAGTCGAGTGGAGACACTCCAGCTTATTTTCTCTAGACTAACTCGCTCACATATCGATCATTACCGGCCGATCATTTTAATTACCGTGAAATGACCATATATCCTTATTACTCTATTTTTTTTTAATTCACAATTTAATTTCTCTTTTTTTAAATATTTTATAAGATTTTCAAAAAGTACTTTATTACACTATATATATAAATTAATATTTTAAGAACAAAAAGTAAAATATACTATGTACTTGATTTATTATCTTTGATAAATACAGAACTTTTTGACGCTTGTAGGATTAGTCAAATGAAAAAGTATTAATATTATCACAAAAGGTTTTACATTAAATTCATTAAATATACCAGGCATGTTTTTTAAGTAAGTACCGTTTTGGAATTAAAAAAAAGACGTGCAAAGATATCGCAATAATTTTATTTTTACATAAAAGCCTGTAGCTTAATCTACTTTTCTACATAATTTCCGTCAATATTGAGGCACTTGCCAAAATTTGGCACCAGTTTTTGAATACCCTCCTCATAAAATTCTGCCACCTGACTTGTTACCCACTGTTACAGCTGTTTTGACTTCGCATTGATTGTCTCATTACGAGGCAGAAATTCCACAAGTAATACTCCTTTTCTGACCCAAAAAACTGTGCACATAATTTTCCGGGCAGAAATTCTTTGCAAAAAAGTGTAGTTTAAGCAAATTATGTAGAAAAGTAGATTAAGGTACAGGCTTTCATTTAAAAATAAAATTATTGCGATATATCTTTGTATGTCTTTTTTTAATTCCAAAACGGTACTTACTTAAAAAACATGCCTCGTATATAATCTTTTAATATCGATAGACCAATTGTAAAGTAAAATATTTTTAATTGTCAGTAATTACCAGTTAGAAAAATTACTTTATAAAACTCTTTAACTTTGACCATTCCATTTTTTTTTAAAAAAAAGTGGATCCCTAAAAACTTACAATTAATGATTACTGGTTCTTTTATTAAGAATTTTAAAAATGACTACTTTTTTAAATTGAGAAAAAATAAGTAGTATAATGATCACTAAGAAGATTTATTATTAATACTAATAATAATGAAAGATTAAATTCTTAATTTAATTTGTATTTTTTTTTAAAGATTAACAAAAGTATATATATATATATATATATATTACCTAATTTTATTTTAGAAAGTTTAATATAAGTAAATTAGTAAAAGTTTTTTCCTGATTGCTATCAATCTTGAATTCTATTAAAAAAAATAAAACTGGAATTTATCTGTAAAAGTATTTCCTAAATGAATATTCAATTAAGATATTCAAATTTAAATAATAATCCATTCGTTTTGAAAAATTAATTTCTCATATAGTTCAATCAAATTAAAAAAAAATAAAAAATTATTTTCAATATTAATATTTAAGGATGTAGATTTTTTTTAATCAAATGAAAATATTATTAAATTATTTACATTTACAATTATTATAGAGAATGTATATTATAATATAATTTTAAAAATCAATTCCAACTAAAGTGAAAAATTTTATAAAAATAAAAACGTCCATCCTTAAATTAACATAGTATAATAAAATTAAACGTAGTATATAAACGAAATTTTAATATAAATTTTCTTCATAAATGAGAGAATGGAAGGGGGTTTATATTAACACGTTACAAGAATTGCAATAACATAATTGTAAGAAGAAATCCGGAAGAGAAAAGTTGAATTCTGGATTACCATTTTTAGTGACTTTACTAAATAAAGAACTAATCTCTTAGCAATTTTCAATTTCTTTTAATTCATTTGTCAATTGATGTAATGTGAACCAGAACCCAAGTACATAAATACACTGCATATCTTGTATTTTATGTTTTTACTCCAAAAAGGTAAATCATTCTCTCCTCTCTTGATAATTGCTAAGTAGTTTTATTGAAGAAAAGAGATATCTTTTTTTTTTAGTAATCTACTCTGATAAGTTTTTTTACTATCTCGCCAGAAATTTTCTATGTCGAGATTTTGATGTTTTTATACGTTTTGAAGGTTCCTGAATCATTTTCACTAAGGTTGAAAAAAATGACTGTGTGTATAGCTAGAATCATGAAATTTGGTACATGGGGATTAATCGAAATTCATAGTTTTCTATCAACTTTTGAGAAATGTAGCTCATCCGGAAGTGAGTCATTATCTACCACGTTTTGATTTTTTTTCCTCTAAAATGACCATAAAAATAAAGTAATATGTTTGATAGTTTTTCACATAATTAAAAATTTTATAAAACTGCTATATATAGAATTTCAGCTTAATTGAATTAATTTTTTAACACTGCAAATCACGCGCCAACACGTGACGTGATGCCATCAACAAAGAACCAATAAAAATTATTTATTAATTTTAATTTATAATTTATAATTAATTAAATTTAATTTAAATATAATAATATCCAATTCAAATTTGCGAGAAAATCGAGTGGAGACACTCCAGCTTATTTTAAAAGAAAAAGAGTGAATGGATAAAATAGTAAACGATTGTCTAAGATATTTGCATTTAAGAGGTGAAATATAAAAGAGAAAATTACTTGATTACAGGGAAATATTCAATTTCAAATAAAAATTGTTCAAATGGAGAATAAAACTAAATACTAATATATATATATATATATATATTTATTTTTTTTCAGACAACGAACTAAACCGAGTAGGGCTGAAGATATCTATAATGATAATGCCATTTTCAAAATATCCTTAAAATTAGTTGACCTGTGGCCAGGTCCGAACCGACGGTTTGAAATAAATTAATTTCCAGCTACAGTAACAATTTCAAATAATTTTAAGATATCTATTAATGTAATAAAAAACAGATATGGATAGAACATAAATATTTTTAATTTTATTTTATTTAGAATATATAAGTAGTAGCTGGCTGTGACGTCATATAATTTTAAATTAAGAAAAAACTAATAAAGATGATTTTCCAGAGGATAAAATCAAAACAAAGTGTATGATTTGTGGAGATATGTAAAAAAATCTCCTCATGTGAAATTTGGGGGGAAATTAACCCTTCCCCCCTTCCTATCGTCGATCGGTAATACTACCACTTCCGGTTTCCGGATATACACCAAAAGTTGATCAATTCATCATACTGATGTATTAAGTAAATATACCAAATTTCATCAAAATCCGTTGAGCCGTTCAAGCTGTACACATCTATACAGACGGACGGACAGACATCATGCTAAAAATACTTTTTTCTGTTAAGAAAATGCATGATTCGTGGAGATATGTAAAAATCTCCACATGTGAAATTTGTTGTGATTACAATACCTCCCTTACTATCGTCGGTGGGTAAAAAGAAAACAGTAATCGACGATAGATATGTTTATTAACGCCTTATAAACAGATTGATTAAAGTGCAAAATTATAGATATGTTTTATTTTTTTAAATAAATTAACCGAAAACATATACATCCTTTTTACTATCTCGCCAGATAGTATATAGAATTTCAACCTGATTGAATCGCTGAAGGTACCGGAATTAATTTTTTAATACTCCAAAACACGCGCTGGTTTAATAAATGTTATCTATTAATTTTAATTTATAATTAATTAAATTTAATTTTAATATATAATCTATTATGTTATTTAATCCAATTCAAATTGCGAGATAGTCGAGTGGAGGCACTCCAGCTTATTTTAATCAAAATTGATTATATTTTTCATTT
This sequence comes from Labia minor, assembly GCA_963082975.1. Taxonomy (NCBI): domain Eukaryota; kingdom Metazoa; phylum Arthropoda; class Insecta; order Dermaptera; family Spongiphoridae; genus Labia; species Labia minor. The sequence continues at coordinate 87,505,315 of OY720345.1, forward strand.
ATTTATTATATTTATTATTTCAGAATTTTAAATATTTATATTTTACAAATTTAGAAATCTTTCTCAGACTCCCAATGAAGAAACCTCTTATTTAAGTAGTTTTATAGATAGTTGGATAAACAGATTTAAAGAAAAATTTGAAAAAAAGAGTTTAAAATTTTCTAAATTATGTAAATGTTTTATTTTAAATAAATAATTATTTAAATATATTAAATATATATTATTTGTGTTTATAATTGAAATAAATATTTAATCACTTCATTTATTATTTCTTGATATTTTCATTGAGTATAAATCCAGTTTTTTTATGGTTATTATGAATGAATGAAAAAAAAAAAAATTAAAATTTAATGAAATTAAATATTTATAATTTACTAGTATGTATATAAGAGATGCCTTGGGGCTACTCGGTGAAATCATAAAAAGTGGAAACATTACTTCGTCACGCGCTCTTAAATTTATATCTTTTTAAATAGCTTATAAATTGATTAATAAATAAACACGTTGATTTAAACTTGAATTATCATTAAAAGAATTAAATTGTAAGATAAAATTTAATCTTTATTAATGGATAATTTAAAATGATTTATCAAACTATAGATGCTATTTAAATAAATAACAAAAATGATTCAAATTTAAGTAGGTAACTCAGTGGTTTCCAACATGTGGGGCGCGCCCTCCTTGGGGGGCGCGAATGTATTAGAACCATTTTTTTTCTATATATATATATATATATATATATATATAAATGAATATTTTATAAATATATATATAATGTCTTCATAAAAAAAGGTTATTCTATTGTTTTGTTTCCTTTCTATCGGGGACATATACAATGTATAAAAAAAAGATATTTTCTCTATACCATCTGAGGGGAAGAAACCCCTCCGCATTGGCCATACAACTATTAATAAGAATTCATCATTAATTTTAAATACATTCAAAATGAAAATCTATCCTGAAATCAATATTTATGTTTCAAAATCGGTTGAAAAAAATTAATCGGTGCAATACAAAAGGAGTTAGTTACTAAAAGTAATTAATCGATAATTAATTACAATTAATTAATTATAATTCAATTATATTTCCTCTATACCTTGAAATATGTATAAAAATTTTCAAAAGTCTTTCTCAATAAAAAGTCGATGAAAAATCGATTTCAATTTGTCAAAAGAGCGAACAGACAGACAGACGCCAAGTGAAGTTAAGAAAAACGTTACAATAAAATAGGAGTTGGATGGGTGTAGTTCAGTAGGGAGGGGGGCACTTGGAGAAATGTGCCAAGAACCTTCAAATTGCGTAGAAATAGAGAAATAGATTATTCTAAAAGTCTTTGTATTTAAATTATCTCAATCAAGCTATCTTATTCAATTTATTTATCTTAAATATCAATTATACTATATTATTAATAATTGCTAATAAGATACAAAGTGATTTACATACATAAAATGTCTATCGTATGTGTGTATAATAAATTAGATTTGAATTCTCCATTCATCAAAAAAATGGGTGTGTTTCCAAGTTTCCATAACGATTAAGACAACTTTGACCTAAACAGACCGGAATCATTGATTACACAAGAATTTTAATTGATCACTTTCATCTATCAATATGTATTCTAAAAAATATAAATATTTCAGAAGGTTATTATATTCTAGAATCTAGAATATAATAATTCTTTTTATTTCTATATAAAGATGGTTAATAACAATTTATAAAAACATTCTTTTGCTATATATAGTATTGATAAAGTGTTTTATTAAATGTATTAATTGCTTTTTACGTTTTTAATTACAACTAACAACATTCTTGCTCTTTCTTATATATATATATGTTGGTTTAGATTTCCGTGATGTTATTGTTATTATTACTATCAGATTTATCAGTAATATAATCACGTATTTTTGTGAGATTGTTTTCTCGACGTTTCGGCACCCAAGGGTTAATATCGGGATTTTGGGTTGATATTAACCCTTGGTCACACAGACTAAGACCCAGAATCCCAAAAATATTCCCATCTAAATGAAAATGACTCCAAAATGGGTGCCGAAACGTCGAGAAAACAATCTCACAAAAATACGTGATTATATTACTGATAAATCTGATAGTAATATATGTATGTATTTATATATATAAAAGAAGAATATTAATGCTACTACATTATAAACCTTATTAATAGAATAAAATTTAAGGAAACTTGATAAAATCTAAACTATCTAAGTTCTTGAAATCTATCTATCTCTGTGGCTCTACGGAACTCGAAAGTTCTTGGCCGCAGCAGCCACATTTTTCCAAGTATCCCTATCCTGAGCCTCACCCCTCCAACCCCTATCCTCTCCCATCTCTCTCACGTCCCTTCCTACAATGTCCACCCACCGCGTCTTTGGTCCCCCAATCGGTCTCCCCACCAGTGGCGTACCTAGAACTTTTGCCGCCCGGGGCGATCTCCAGTTTGCCGCCCTTTTTATTATAAGTCAATCAAATAGTGGTTTTTATAAATTAATACACATAAATAAATTATTAAGTTATTTAATCAATATTAATTAATACACAGAGTAAATTTTTTTTACACATATTTGTATGCACTCGTAAACATATTAATATAATATTTACTCTTCTAGCTTTCATACTAGAAAAATCGTGTATAATGCTCTCAAAATTTATATTTATATTTTTTTCGCCGGCCCTGCTTTTCAAAAGAAAAACCGATGATTTAAAAAAATATTGGTATATCACTTCAAAGTAATCCTATAAACTTTTCAAAAGAAATGACATTTATAAACTGATATCAAAAAATTTTAGTTAGGAAAAATTGCCGAACAAAATCTAAAAAGATGCGTTTACGAATTCAACGAATTTTAATGAATACAATAAAATAAAATTATTATCCTGTTCTTGGAATTAGAATTCAAAATTTACACTAAAATGCATTTACATACACCGAGGAATAATATTCGAAATCATATAGTTAATTATAATTTATATAAATAAAATAGTAAACTTATAATAATCATAATAATCATTTATTATTCAAGAAAGAAAAAAAATAAATATGAAATGAATAAGTTGCTTTTTACAACTATAACTAAATATTATAAAAAATTCCGCCCCAAGACCGCACCCCCCCTAGGTACGCCACTGCTCCCCACCAATATATTAACATAGACTGGTATTTTGCAGTTGAGAAAATAATACACCCAATTTTTTGCGACAGAATTCAAAGACCAATTTCTCAAAATTTCTTCACCATTATTAAAATATATTCTTTCGGATCATAATCCAAATAGGATAATAGACCTGCTGAAACACTTGCAGAACCTTCACCTGTTATTTCGTTTGATCCAGAATCAGAAACCCCAAGTTCCCAAAAATAGGTATAGTATAAGTAAGTATAATTACAAAATTGACTGCATTCAACGTTTGAACTTATCGTTAGTTTACCTTCACTGCTGACCTTTTACTATAATTTTTATATTTTTCTCTACGTGTAACTGACCACAATTTTGCCGCTTGTTCCCCCACCCCTTAAATTTAAGCCTGAAAATCATCAAGCACAATAGTAGAGCTTTAAAAGAGTATAAAGTATATTTAATTATATATGACAATTGCTTACTAAAATAATAAAAACTATTAATTAATTATTAACTATTACCAATTAAAGAAAAAAAATATATTTTCTTCTTTTATAACAAAACATTTCAATTGTATAACAATCCAAGAATAAACATTTAAAGAAAGTAAAAAAAAAGCATTTCTTGCATAATCTTGATATGCAATTGGTTCATTCAATATTCATAAAAAAAAGGAATATTTTAAATCAAAATGGTAAAAAAAATTGTTACTATTATATTTGATTAAAGTCAATTTTTTTTATTTTATCTTGCTCAATGAGATAAAATATTAAAAACAAAGAAAATGTATGTGAAAGCATAAATCTGTATGTTTATCCTTATATAGTTAAAGGGGCAACTAAATTGCAAGAGCAACTGGCTTGGCAGCAACTGGATTATGCCTGGCCAACACCTCTTGACAGGGAAATGGCCCTCCGCTCCGGGCTCTTTGCCCCCGAGGCAAATCTACCAGTGGGGATCGAAACATGGCGCGACAAACTTTTTATTAGTGTTCCTAGATGGCGTGAAGGTGCGTTATAATCAGTTATAATATAATAATTTATAATAATAATAATAATAATTTATATTATTTTTAATAATAATTTACGTATTTAGCAATTTGTTGAGAAAGTGAGCTAAAATCGGATAATAATAATAATAAATGTATAGATTAAACAATTCTTTTTTTTTATAAGATAGTTAATAAGTAAGGAAAAAAAATTATTTAATTCACAATAAATATTATAATTAATTAGATAATATTCTGCATTTAATCAATTTTTTATAAGTGAAAATGATAATTATTAATTAAGTAAATGTTTGTAGAGTAAATTCTATTAAGTAAATATATAAATATATAATTACTTTTGGCCTTAATTAAGAAAGAAATAAGAAATCATTAAGAATGTCATTGAAAAAGAAAAATATTTGACTTTTTGCTTAAGGCAGTTTTATTTATTTGTTTATTTATTTTTTTATTGGGAGAAATACTTATAGATGCATATTTTTCTTACTTAAATAAACATTGCAATCAAATTTATTATTAATTAATATTTTCAAATTTCATAATAAATAATTAGATTAAAATTTAGAAATACGTATTTATTCTAAAGAATAAAAAAAATAGAAAGTTAAATTTTATTTTATTAATACATAATTCAATTTAATAGTTGGACTTGTGATTAATTTATTTCTATGATTGAATAAAATAAAATTTTATAAATATGTATATTTTTTTTTTAATGAAAAAGACACAAAAATTTTTATTGATTAAAATTTATTATTCTTAAAGATTAAACGATTAAAGGATAGGCTATCAGAAATTTACTTTGATATTTAATTCTCTTAAAGGGGCTTATAAATTTATATTATTCCACAATTTTATATTGTATCTATAATCTATATATACGAGGTGTGTGTAAAAAGTTGGGTGAATGGTATGATAAAAACATCAAAAGAGAATGTTAATTGTATATAAATAACTTTATTAATCTTCAAATACTCTCCACTTGCCACAACACACTTCTGACAACGTTTGTATAACGCTTGAAAACTGTTGGAGAAGTCTTACTAGATTCAATTTTCAATTCAAAATTCTGGAATCGTTCCCAGAATAGCCGTCACAACGTTCAGGCCGGAAATCCACAAGCAGAACGCCAGAAAACACTGAACGTGTAAGAGAGATGCTAAAAAATGATCGGCGATTGACTCAGCGACTAATATCCGAAAAATTGGGTATTTGCAAAGACACAGTAAGTAGTGTTTTCTGGTGTCCTGCTTGTGGATTGCCGGCCTGAACGTTGTTACAGCTACTCTGAGAACGATTATTCCTCATCAAGACTTCTTCAACAGTTTTCAAGCGTTATCCGAACGTTGTCAGAAGTGGGTTGTGGCTAGTGGAGAGTATTTTGAAGGTTAATAAAAGTATTTACAATTAACATTCTCTTTTTATGTTTTTATCATACCATTCACCGAACTTTTTAAACACACCTCGTATATATATATGTATAACCCGCTTAATGATGAAAAATTGTAAAAAAACTTTGTGAGATGGTATTAAAAATTTGAATGAAGTAATTTTCAAATTCTTAAACATAACAAAATTTTGATCACAAATTACGATTAAATGCAAAGAAGATTTGCTTACATACCAAATAACGGTTTTGTAATAGAAATAAAATTAGAAAATATAGTAATCTTTTCAGAAATTCCCATAAAATTAATAAAAAATTCACTTGATAAAAATTAATTAATTTTTTAAATGATATAATATATATTTAATGCCTTGACACATAAATTACTAGATTCAATTTAAAATTCCAAAAAAAAAGATAAATAAAGAATAACATTTATTGTGAATATTCAATGGAATTTAATTTTATAAATTTTATAATTATTCATTAGTAAATTTTATTATCAATGAGTGATGCTTAATTGATTTTTATGTGTTTTTAATTCTTTTAATGAAAATATTAATATAATAATAGATAATTAAATAAATAATAATCTATTTTTAACGAATTTTTTTTAGGAATTCCTTCCACATTGAATTATGTTCCTCGGGGCTCTATTGGTTCTGAACCTTTAAGACCTTATCCTAGTTGGGATAAAGCCTTGCGTAGGCCCGATTGCGAAGCTTTAACTACTGTATATCGAATGAAGGTAGACAAATGCGATCGACTTTGGGTTTTAGATACAGGCACAGTTGGTATTGGCAATACTACTACTAATCCATGCCCTTACAGGTAAATAAAAAAAATCCTTCATTAGAATTTAATAGTCCACAAATCCAACTTGTACGAGGGTCATTCAATAAGTACTTAGCCTCACCGCCCGATGGCGCTGCTATCACAAAAGAGTTTTACCATCATGTAGTACATATTTTTTTACTAGCTTACTGTCAAAGTTTCAGTCAATTCCCTTCACTAGTTTTGTTTTGATAGCCTTTGGAAGGGAGCGTGTCGATCAGTTCTACAAAAATGGAAAAAGAACAATATCGTTCGGTGATTAGATTCTTATTTTTGGAAGGGAATACGCTCAGTGAAATCAAAGATCGCTTGGATGCTGTGTACGGTGACTCTTGTCCTTCGATGGCGACCGTCAAAAATTGGTTCTGTGCAAAAAAAATGTTTTTTGTACAACTGATCGACACGCTCGCTTCCAAAGGCTGTCAAAACAAAACTAGTGAAGAGAATTGACTGAAACTTTGACAGTAGGCTAGTAAAAGAATGTACTACATGATGGTAAAACTCTTTGTGATAGCAGCGCCATCGGGCGGTGAGGCTAAGTACTTGTTGAATGACCCTCGTATAACTTGTATAGATAAATATAGTATTTAAAATAATCAGCTATTTTATTTCTTCGTATACGTAATAAGAATATTAATAATAATGGTATCATTTTTTTTTAGTATTAATGTTTTCAATCTGCGTTCCGATACAAGAATATTACGTTACGTGTTACCTGCTGAAACAATTGTTCCAACTACCTTTATTGCAAATATTGCTCTTGAAATGGAAGGTAATGATTGTTCCAAAACCCATGCCTATGTAAGTGATGAACTTGGCTATGGTTTGATTGTCTTCAGTCTTGAACAAATGCATGCTTGGAGGATTGAACATGGATATTTTATGCCTGATCCACTCCGAGGTGATTTCCATATTGGAGGTAATCGAACATTTTTAAATAAAATAGTTGAATTCATTTCAATAGAATAATAATAATGTAATATAAAGAAAGGGTGAAGATTTTCATAAATTATTCTGTTAAAACCACGCTTCAATTTAGATTTGCATTTAATAATAAATACAGAATTAATGCTTTACAAGTATATGTATCATGAGATTAAATAAAAAAAAATAATAATAAAATAATAAATATTTATCAAGTGATATAAATTAAAAATATAAACAAAAAAAAGCAAAATTTTTATAAGTACTAATATAATAGCATTTACTTAGCATTACCGAATCCACAAACTGATTTCTCGTTTCTGTAAATATTTTTTTATACATATATTTTTACTATCTCGCCAGAGATTGTATTACGATCACGAAAATTTTCGATGTCTAGATTATGATGTTTTTATACGTTTTGAAGGTTCCTGAATCATTTTCACTAAGGTTGAGAAAAATGTCTGTGTGTTACGGATTACGCAAAAACGGTTTGAGCTAGAATGATGAAATTTGGTACATGGGCATTATTCAAAATTCGTGATTTTCAAACAACTTTTGAGAAATGTAGCTCAACCGGAAAAGGGTCATTACCAAACAACGTTTTGATTTTTTTTCATCTAAAGTGACTGTAAAAATAAAGATATATGTTTGATAGTTTTTCACATGATTAAAAATTGTATAAAACTGCTATATATAGAATTTCAGCTTGATTGAATCGCTGAAGGTGTCAGAATTAATTTTTTAATACGTAAGACTATAGGTATAGATTATTTGAATTTTAGTTAATTTTATAATATTATATTATATATTTATGAAATATATATATATATATGAGATATTTTTTTTTTACAAGGATTAAATTTTCAATGGTCAACCGAAGGAATCTTTGGGCTTAGTTTGTCTAAACCAATGATCAATGGAGAACGAAACTTATTCTTTAGTCCATTGGCATCTTATCGCCATTTTATGGTTAATACCAAATTTCTTAAGGTAATCAATAATACATTACTTTATTTTAAATTACTTTATACAAAAAAAAAGAAAAAAAAAGAAAAAAGATTCTCAGTTTCAAAGTTTGGTTATTTAATAAATATAATAATATTTAATATAAAAATGAAGAATTATTTATAATTATTATTTATTTATTTTTAAATATTTAAAAATAAAAACTTAATAATTATTCATTTTTCTGATTAAAGGACCCGAATCTAGCAGACAAAATTTTTCATCAATTTGCTCCATTACCCGAAAGAGGCCCACACACTCACGTAACGTCAACAATTGTTCATGAGCCTACGGGAATTATGTTATATAATCTTATTGACCAGGATGGTGTGGGCTGTTGGAATATCAATGAACCTTATTTACCTGAAAAACATGTAAGTTTTTTTATTCATACCGTCTTTTTCTTGATATTTATTCAAAATTAAAATATAAAAAATATAAAAAGAAATCTTATAAATAATCTAATTTTATTTTTATTAAAGGCTCTTCTAGATCAAGATCATGATGGATTGATATTTCCATCTGATATTATTGTTGATAGCGAAGATGTTGTTTGGGTTCTTTCGGATAGAATGCCAATCTTTCTCGAAGCAGAACTCGATCCAAAGGTAAAGTTAATTTGGAAAGGATAGAAGTGCTTTTCGAGATTTACTATTTCGCCAGAGATAGTATTGCTTTCACGAAAATGTTCTATGTCGAGATTTTGATGTTTTCATACTTTTTGAAGGTTCATGAGTCATTTTCACTAAGGTTGAGAAAAATGTCTCTGTCTCTCTCACTCTCTGTGTGTGTGTATGTGTAGACAAGATTACGCAAAAACGGTTTGAGCTAGAATCATGAAATTTGGTACATGGACATTATTCAAAATTTGTAGTTTTCTATCAACTTTTGAGAAATGTAGCTCATCCGGAAGTGGGTCATTATCTACCACGTTTTTATTTTTTTTCCTCTAAAGTGACCATAAAAATAAAGTAATATGTTTGATAGTTTTTCAAATGATTAAAAATTGTATAAAACTGCTATATATAGAATTTCAGCTTGATTGAATTAATTTTTTAACACTGCAAATCACGCGCCAACCCGTGACGTGGTGCCATCAACAAAGAGCCAAACATGCGCTGATTTAATAAATATTATTTATTAATTTTAATTTATAATTAATTAAATTTAATTTAAATATAATATATGTTAATTAATCCAATTCAAATTTGCGAGATAGTCGAGTGGAGACACTCCAGCTTATTTTAAAAGAAAAAGAGTGAAGGGATAAAATAGTAAACGATTGTCTAAGATATTTGCATTTAAGAGGTGAAATATAAAAGAGAAAATTACTTGATTACAGGGAAATATTCAATTTCAAATAAAAATTGTTCAAATGGAGAATAAATCTAAATACTAATATATAAAAAAATAATTTATATAGAAATAAATCATTTCAGTTATTTAGTGCACGGTGATTGCTTAATTTAGATTGTGACACGCCAAAACGACTATGGCCCACGGCATTAATTACATTTAAATTTAAAAAAAAAAAAAAAAAATGTTTATAAAATTAATAAAATTCTTCAATTTTAAAATTTTAATATTTGAGAAAAATCAATCAAATCTATTATAATTTCTAATATTTTTAATTACTTTTTGTTTTTAGGATGTAAACTTCCGAATTTATGCAGCTAATTTACAAGATTTGATTGCTGGGAGTGTGTGCGAAAATCAATTTCAGAAAAGAATTCCTCAAGCATATTTTAATTTTCAAACAGAAGCTTTATCCCATCATAATATTTTACCATTCTAGAAATTATACAATTTAAAAATAAATATATACTTATATGTAGTACAAGTATGAAGTAGTTTTATAATAAATGACATTTTTACACCTTTCTACATTATTTTTTTTTTTATCTATATAAATAAGAAAGAATTTTAAATAATAATTAGTTAATAATCAATTTTATAAAAAAAAGATATTCATATTTGCAATGTTTCATATTTAATTATAAAGAAGAATTAAGAAATAGAATTTTAATATATTTATTATATATAATAATTTACGAGTAAAAATATTGTATAGAAAAGTTGTACCTTTTATTTATTTTGTTGATTGTATTCAGAATGTGACCAAAGAGTTTTTAATCATTGAGTATCAGGAGTGTAGGAAAATTAGAAATCATTTGATAAATTTTTAATATCAGCTCCTGCTCCTGCCATCTATCATGCATTTATATAATTTAATAAGATAAATGGGCGCTAAGCAAATTTTGTTTAACTTTGAAATGATTCTGTTTTCCGCATAAGCGCAATCCTATATCCATTCATATCAAACAAAAAAATAAAAATATTTTCAATTAAAAAAAATAAAAATAAAATACGAATAATAAATAAAATGTTAGCTGAATTTTTTTTTAAAGATCCTTTAATTTCATATTATGAAAATAAATTATTCTCCCGGAACGAATTAGTTATTAAATAAATAAAAAATAAATAAATAAATGATAATTTGTTTTAAATAGTAAATTTAATTAATACTTTATAAATAGTAAACAATAAAACAAGTTTAAAAAAATAATAATAATAATATATAATGATACGGCCACAGGGCAAACATTTGATTTAAGGATCTAAGAAATTATTCAAATATTTATATGTAATTTTTTTTTTTTTTAAATTATTAAATAAACTTTAATTAATTAAAAATAACATTAAAATCTAATTATTCTTTTATTGAAGTGCATTTTATGAATTTATTTAATGGGAAAAAAATAAATTTAGTTTTAAATAATAATTTATATTTCTCTCATTTTATTTATTATGTTTAAAAACTTTCAATAATTACAAATAAACGAATATTGATCCTTTTAGTTCAATTTTTTAGGTTTCAACAATAGTCATAGCGTTGATACTTAAATTAATTAATACTGATTAAGATTATTTGGCCTATGACGAAAGTGACCAGACTATCCCGTTTTGAACGGGACAGTCCCGTTTTCAGGTAGCTCGTCCCTTATTTTAAATTTATTATTATAGTATTTTACTAAGTTATTGTTATATTATTTACTATATTTTTCAGTTATTTTCATTATAATAAACAGAAATAATGAAAAATATACGTTTTCTTCATAGCCTCCCCAAACTATTACCGAAAATTAAAAAATATCCCGTTTTTAGGAAAAAAAATAAATGGTACGTTTTTTTTTTTGAAATAATTCACAATACAAATAAAATATGTAATAAGAGATCAAATATTTAGTATTGTAATTATTGTTTATAAATACATTTTCTAAAAAATATAATTAGGTATTTTAAAATAATTAAATTAACAAATTATTTTTTATTTAAATATTAATTCAAAATAAATGAAGTATCATTGATTTTTTTTTCTAAATTATAGTAGAATTAAACAAAAACATTAAATATATTATTAAGGTAATTTTTATTAATTTAATAAATAATTTTATACAAACAGTGTGGTCTTTTAATAAAAAATTCCCTTAATAATTATCAAAATAACCACAAAAGCTTTAATAAAAAAAATTAAATATATTTTTTTAATCATTTTCAAGTTAACTAAATATATAATTCATTAAATTATTTCTATTAATATTATTGATGAAATAATTGAAACTTTTCTATATTATAAAATATATTTAGAGGTAAATTTCATTTTATGTTATCAGTTTAAATATATTTCAATATTTATTATTGATATTGAAAGCTTTAAAAATTCGCGGTTTACCAATGGGAAAATATTCATTGAATGCTGATCCATTTTTCTGTTTGGTTACTTATGATCTGATCTAACCTTAACTTTTGAATATTTAACGCATGTCTAGAATGTCTACTGAAGATATCAAAAATGGACTTATTATTCCTGATCAATTTCTTGTTTTACATGCAAGCCAATTGGAAACGTCGGGCGTGCCTCAACATTTCTGGCCGACCTTATGTAAGAAAATCCACCATGATCTTATTTTTGATGCTGGGGATGTTTTTACGATGATGGATGTTGAGGAAGGTGACATTACTGGAAGGCATGTTATTGTTTCAAAAGAAGGAGGAATCGCTGCGAATGATCCCATTCATATTTATCTGATTGATCATGCTTGGACCTTTCGGGACAAGGATGCTCGAAATCAATTGAGAGAGATGCCACCATTATTAGATAGAATGGCCGCACTTGTCGGCATCTCCGTTGATCAATATGACTCGGAACAATTGGTGGATGAAGTGTACAATCGATTATGGAAATACTCGCAAACGTACACCATGTCTACCGGTAATCCTCAAGAGCCATCGATTCCCGTTTGGTATGTCATGGATGAATTTGGTTCATCCATTCGACATTCCGATAATCCCAATTTTCGTGCTGTTCCATTTATTTATATTCCTGACCAGACTACCTACACTTTACTCTTTCCAATCAAAGACACTGCCGAGATGGAGGAAGTGACTCGAGACGTCATCGAAGGTCCTTTTAATGATAATATTTCAAGACGTGCTTTACTACTCCCCTGGAGAACAGAAACTTGTTTTCGAGCAATCCATTTTGATCATGAAGAGCCTGGTGAAGAATATTTTCTTGATGGCCATATTCGTGAATCTTTACCAAAAATGGATAATGAATTAATTACGATTGATCCAAATCAAATTTTTAAAGTATTTTCTGAATATCATATTGTCAATCAATATTTAAATCATCCTCAATTTGTATTAACAGACAACGAAGAAGAAGCTGATATTTTATGGCTTATTAATCATTTCAAAGATTATGAGAGTTTAAGTAAAACACCTCATCGTTACATTAATCAATTTCCTTTTGAGAATGTTTTAACTATCAAAGATTTATTAAATATTATTGCCTGTAGAAAAAAGGAGAACTCTTTTGATAAAAACACATTAGAGCCGAATCCAAAATGGATGCCAGCTGCTTATAATTTGAAAACCGAGCTGGACAAATTTATTAGCTATTATCAACATCGTCAGGACAAATTATTAGATAATCATTGGATTGTAAAACCTTGGAACTTAGCAAGGGGTTTAGATATTCATATTACTAACAATTTAGATCAAATTTTAAGACTACCGTTTTCTGGACCAAAAATTGCTCAAAAATATATTGAAGATCCAGTGTTGTTTGATCGTCCCGATATTGGTGGGGTGAAGTTTGATATCCGCTATATTATACTTCTATCTAGTATTAAGCCCCTGAGAGCATACATTCATAAAAAGTTTTATTTGAGATTTGCCAATGAAAGATTTGAATTAAAAAACTTTGATGCTTATCAAAAACATTTCACTGTAATGAATTATCATAATGCTGAGGTTCTCTGTAAAATGCTTAGTGATCATTTTATTGAAGAATTTGAAAAACAATATAATGATTACAAATGGGCTTCGATAGAACAAGATATTGTCAAAATGTTAAGAGAAGTACTAGAAAATGCGACATCTGTTGAACCTCCACGAGGTATAGCAATTTCTTCACAATCTCGGGCTTTATATGCAGCAGATATAATGTTAGCATGGAATAAAAATTACGAAACGGTTAATATTCAACCTAAACTTCTAGAAATCAATTGGATGCCAGATTGTCAACGCGCTTGTGAATATTATCCAACATTTTATAATGATATTTTTCAATTATTATTTTTAGAAAAAATGAATGAAGAATTATTTCTTCAACTTTAGAATAGTCATCTAATTAAACATATATTTCGTTAATATAAAAGCTTTTCTATTCAATTATATAAACCAAATAAAAATAGATAAAATATGTATGGTAGGTATTCATTAACATCAAAATGTTTTTTAAAAAATTAACTAATTATATAATAATCAAAATATTTATTTAAAATAAACTTTGTCAATCACAAAAAGCTACATCTATTTTATTAGTTAAAAGAAATAAATCTTTCTATGGATTTAAAAAAATAATAAAAAATGATAGTAGTTATCCTCTGATGAAAATAGAATCTTTCTTCCACTAATATTTAAGTCAAATTAATGATAGTGACAATAGTATTGATATTAAAATTTCTATTTTCAGCAGAAGAGACTAATTTATTTAAATATATATATATATATAAATTACTTTTATTATTGTATTGTTATAGGGAAATTTCAAAATTTATAAGTTTATTACTATCTACTACTACTACTACCTCTATTTACTAATTATTTAATTATTGAACTAATTAAATTTTAGATGAAAAGATTTGGAAATAGAAACTAGTTTGATTTTTGATACTCAATTAATTTTTGTTTTTATCCAATTTAATTTAGATTTATTCCCTTTCTTATAAATCTAATTCATCTTTCAAGTGATCTATTTTATTATCTAATCATTTATTTATTCTGTATATACATAATTTATAGATAAACTAATCATCCAATATATTATTTTGGTCTTTAAAACTTGATTCTTCTTTTCACAGAATATAAAAATTAAATATTAATATTGTTAATCTTATTATAATTTACATATAAACTTCTTCATTGGATATAACATAAAATAAATATTTGTCTTTAGATTTCTATTATGGATGAAATTGTTTATTATCATAATATAGGACGAATAGGAACAGCCATTCAGAATATTAATAATTAATTAATTAAATATTGGAAAATAAAAAAAAATTCCATTTATTATTTAAAACGACTTTTTACTGAAAGTCTCTTCTTATTCAGTTGTATGAATATGATTAAAAATTTTAAAAAAAGTGACAAAAATAACGATCAATACCTCTAAATCTTATCTTTACTTAATTAGTAGTCTTAATTCATAAGCAAATAAAATAATTAAGTCTGATATTTAATAAATTAATATTGCTAACACATTAAAAAGTTTTAAGGCATATATATTTACATTTATTCAAATTTGTCACATTAATGATATATATAAATTAAATTTTTTTGTAAATATATCTTAAATCACATATTTCAGACTGTTCTAATTATCCAAAGGATAAATAATAGTTTTAACAAAGAAAATGTTACAAATTTAATTTAAAAAAATATTATTTTAAATTGAATTGCAATTTATACCCTTTAAACGACAATTGTGCCTAAATCAAGATAATCATCTGTTTTATAAATCTACAAAATGATATAGACCAATCTTAAATTTTAAAGGATTTTAATCTTTACAAGATATTTGAATTATTTCAGAAAATATATATATCAAACTTTAGAGGAATATTTAATAAAATAAAGGAAATATACATATCAAATAAAATAAAAAATATATGATAATAGATAACAATTTTATTCAATATTATATTTGTTATAAACTTTATACCTATTCTACTTATTATATAAATATCACTTAAAATGGAATGGAACGAAATTGAAACATATATTTATTACGATTATTCAATTGTGTTTCATTGTAGATGCATTTATTACTTATTTGTTTGAACAAATATTGTAAAGCATTTTATTAAGGTTTTTTTTATGCCTAATATTTATCCTTGAAATTTACATTATTATATTATAATTCAAATATATAATATTAATTAATTATATATAATATAATAATATATTAATCTACAAACTTGGAAATAATATAAAATATTTTTCTTTACTTTTAATTACTGATTTCTAAATATTTATGGTTATACTTTAATTGAAATAAATTAAAAAATATAAATTATGAATTTAACATCAAGGTTTTACAAATATATATATATATATATATATGGGAAAAGTCAAGAAATATTTTATTTCCGTTATTATTTTTAAATATCTTAGTAAATGACGCTACTAGTCTCGCTAATATTTATAATCATCGAAAATTCATTAGTAGGCATATACTACATTAATATATAAAATTAATTATATCTTCTTTTAACATATATAAGTATTAGTTATAGATCATAAAAAATTATTGTATTTATATTTGTCAAATATTTATAAAAAAGTTTTATCAGTAATTACTAAATAGTTAATAATATTAATAATTAATAAGTATTTATATTGAATTTTTCTTGATAATTTTTATCAAAAGATATTAGTTCCCCAGCTTTTTCAACAAAATTAATCCTACTAGGACGGATTTGTCCTACTTATAAAAGAATATTTCGTTGCTATTATTTTTATCATCTTTTATATAATTTATTATAAATATCATTGATTTAAATACGTATATCTATTAAAGCTTCTTTTTTTTTTAATAACAGATTTTCCATGTTTATTTAATTTTATTTGACAATACTTATAAAATTTTAACTAAGAAGCACAAACTAATTTAAAAATACTGTAAAATTCACAGTACTCTATTTCAACCAACTGTGCATAATTTATTTTTGTAAACTAAATTTTAATTTATATGTTTACCATAAATTTTGTGTAAAAAAATTGTTTTTAATTGTAAGAATTAAATTAAATCTTAATTTCAAAATAAGATTTTATAGTCATTATTATAGTCATTTTAATTCATATTCTAAGAAAACCTTAAAAGATTTATCATTTTTTTCAATGGAGAAACTTTTGATTTAATTTTCAGAGTAATTCAATTTTATTTGACATTTCAGTCATTTTTAAAATGGAATAACTTTAAATTAAAACATGGATGGATATCGTTTAATATCTTAACTTCTAGTTTTTTTCTCTAAAATGAAGGCCATTTCGATTAAATTTATAATAAAAAATCTTATTATTTTAAATACATCCTTTATAAATATAGAGTATGAATATAAAATTCTTTTTATTTGAACTAAAACTTTTAATTTTGACTTTTAAAAAAATGTTTAAAAATATCTAATATATATATATAATCACATCTTTATCTAAAATTTTTATAATTCAATATTATTTTCTTTTGATCCTGTTTTGATTTATTTTTAATAATTATAGAAAAATTACTTTTAGAAAATTTTCCTTTTAAAAATGAACAAAATAATGTTTTTTCCATTTCTTTCTCTTTATTAAAGAGATTATTTAACCATTTGACAATTTCAAAATAAGAAACAAGATAGAAATCATTGATCTATCTTTTATAAAAAAAAATAGTAAACCAATTAGATGGAATTTGTGTTATATTGAGCTAGAATGGGCATATATATTTATTTGCAAATAATAGAGCTCACTTTCCATTTACCAACTTGTCTCTTATTACGAAATAGTTAAATTATAATTTTGATGTGCCTTAAATTTAATTAAGAATATAATATAAAAATCTTTCATAATAATTGTTTACATCTTGGTTTTATAATATTTATATATAATTAGTCTAAAACTTAAAATTGATAAATCATTGTAAATTTATATAATATATATAATTATATATACATTGAGAAAAAACATAAAAAAATTTATTATTTAATTAGAATAAAAAGATAATAAAATAAGACTTTTTAATAAAAAACAAATACAAAAATTTTCCTGTTGTTTCTTTCCTTTCAAATATTTATATACATCAGTGGTTGGCTGTCTTATTTTAGTAAACGGACAAAATTCCAAAATAATAAATTTCGACGGACACTCTAAATTGAAAGAGTTGATTGATTGAGTTTTACATTTAATTTAAGATTAATGACACATTTACATAAATTGCTCAGTTATTAAAATAGAAAAAAATAATCAAATTTTCCAATTTTTATTAAATGCATTAATATTTGGTCTCAAGAATACCTTTTCTCATCCCTGGTATACCCCTTTAAATAATAATCTTTATTTTAATTAAAAAAATATATTAAAAATAAATCTTAGAAAATGAGTATTTTGTAAATAAAATAATAGATATCAACTTTTAATCATACAAATAATAATTATATTAACAAAATGTAATTCCTAAGAAATTAAATTTAATTATATATTATATAACTAATATAATAAAATATTATAATAAACAAAAACAAACTCTCAGATGATTGAATCTTGTCTTTTAATTTTTTTTAAAGAATTTATTATATATATATATATATATATATAAACATGTAGAAAAAAAGTTGTTCAACAAGTCGGAAAAGAAACAAATGGAAAAGAAAAAAACGAATTTCAATGCATTTTTAATATTTCTTTATACATAAGTTTCTCAACAATAAGTGTATTGAAATTAACTGAGAAATTATACATAAAAATAAAAAGAATTTCTAGAAATATAAATTCGTTTATTTTTTTGTTTTCCTTTTTGTGAACTTATTCAACAACCTGTTATATATATATATATTATTATGATTATTAAAATATTGATTTATTAAATTCTTTAATGTTATTACTTAACTAAATAATTTAACGTTGTTGGTGAGCATTTCTTAGAGCAGCATGTATGCGTACATTAAGACGATTTTCAAAATCATATCCTTTTGGTTGAGTTTGAGCGTCATTCAATAAATGTATTCCTTCATCTAGGGTCTAAAAAATAAGTAAATTTTAATTTTATCATTACATAAATACTAATCTTATTTTAAAATGTTGGATTAGATATTAGTTTTTTATTTAAATTAGGTTTTCTTTTATCAAATATATTATTTCTATTTATATATCTAATCAAAGCTAGTATTTTCTTTTAACAATTTTTCATTTTCTTTAAACAGTACTGATATTATATATATACCTGAGATTCTTTTGTCAACATTACACCTAATTCATAGAGGGCAAAAGCCGCTATGTGATGATCGTTCAAACCATAAATGGACGGGTTTTCACTTATTTGATGGCGTTGTTCCAAACATGATCGGAAATAATGACAAGCAGAATCAGTTTTTCCAAGACAAATAGAAGCAGCTCCATTTAATAAATTTCTTAGTCCAATCATTGGTTCTGAATTACCTTGAATACATTCTAAAAAAAAAAATAGCAAGACTTAAATAAATATATATATATATATTATAAATTAAATTAAATAATTAAATTTTATAGTATAACGATGCAAAGGGTAACATTTCAGAATCCAAGTGTAAAAGGATTAATGTAAGATTATATTCATGGAAATAGAGCTGTTTTAATTATTTTCTTTCTCTTTCCCCTCTAGATAATTAATTAACTTAATACCATTTTGCATGGACTCAATATGTTCTTGGCTACATGAAGGCAAGGCATTCCATAAATATAACATTTCAAAAGCAAGAAGACGACAACCATCCCGATCAATTCTATTTTCTAAAAATGCTGGAGTTCTTCGTCGAATAAAAAATTCTAATTGAGAGCCTCCTCCATTTGTTGAGGTTGAAGTATTTGATCCACTTGAAGGTTTAATCTCTAGACACAACCTTTTTGCAGAATCTAAATCACCTTCAGCTCCGCAACAAACTTAAAACAAAAAAATAATCTCCAATCAAATGAATTATTTTGAAATCAAATAAAATTATAATTAATTATAATTTTCCAAGATATGATATAAAAAAAATAAATAAATTTATAATCTAGATTAAATTAATAGTTATAGATTATAAAAAAATCAAAAATTAAAAAAAAATAACATATTTTTAAATTAAAAGAGGAAATTAAATAAAAAATTATTAACCTGCTGCTAAATAAGTATAAAATGTGTTACTCCATCGAGAACGAACTTTAAGTTGAATGAAACATCCATATGCATGAGTCCAATCAAGACGTATGAGATGGCACCATCCTACTTCATGGAGACATAATAATTGAACTTCACGCTGAGGAGATGCTAAGACAGCAGCCTCATATGCCTCCAAAGCTGCTTCTATATTTGACTAAAAACAATAAAAGTATATTTCCCTATTAAGAATATTAACTAACAATTTTATAAATAATAAATTATTGTTATATAAAATTACCCTTAAACGTTCTACACGTCCTTTAAAAAATAAAAAAAGAGCACTTTGTCCAAATTCAGTATGAGATTCATCAAGCAATTGTTGAGCAGCTTCTACTCCTGCCCTGACATTACTTCCATCGAGAGCAAAAAATGGCCTCACAATCGTATGATACCATAAAAGAGCAAGTCTGTAATTAGAAATTAAAATATTTAAACATTTAAAATATAAAAAGTAATTAATTAATTACATTCTAAGTAGAAAAGCATTAATCACAAAAAGAGAATTTATGTGTATATTTAAAAATTCTGTTATAAAATTATGAATTTAAAAAACTGAAAAATCTTTGAAACCTACGTAGCAAGAGGAGCACGCATATCATGACCTTGGCGACTAAACATAAGGGCAGAAACTCCTAAATGACGATCTCCTTCGAAACCAAGGAAATGAATAAGTTTAAGTAGAGAAGGAGGCAATAGTGATATACATAATTGAAAGATTCCATAACCAAAACTAACAGCACACATGAGACGGGAAGCCAAGTCTGGCTCGAGAATTGGACTGTAAAAATTAAAAATAAACAATGAATTTTTAATGAATATATAATTAAATATTAATTTTAATAGAAAATAATCATAATCAACTGAATAATTCAACCTTGATGGTTCCGAAGATCCTAAAAATGAAGAAAAAGCTCCACGAAAGCCACCGTTTGTGGTACCATTGGGTGTTACTGAAGCGGCTGGTGATGGATTGCTACTGCAGGGGACTGACCAGTCTGATCCGCTTAAGCTGCCAGTGAAGCTTCCATGACTTAAATCTCTCTTCATTACAACTTGCCAAGCAGGAAATTCAGATCCTAAAGAGCCGACAAATCACGAAGGGTGGCAGTCGACTGATTGATATATCTTCATATTTGTGTGGAAGAATGGGTTAAAATAAAAAATAAACATAATAAAAATATTTATTAAAAGAAAAAGAAAAATTAAAATAAAAAAAATGAATAAATAAATAAAATTATATATGAAAAATTGAAAAACAAAAACATTAAAATTAAAGAAGTAAAATGATTTTCTGAAAATTCTAAATAGATCTAATTTCAAGTCTGAAATAGCCTTAATGAAAATTAGAAAAAAATATAATATAAAAATAAATAAAGATTCTAAAAAGATCTAAGTATAAGTATAATATTTTTACCAGGCACATGTTCATTTCCACAAGCACGTTGGTATAAATGTAATATTTGCCCATATGTATGTTGATAGACTTTCCATGCTTTTCGTAAAACCCATCCACCTCGTACATAACCAGATAAATCATGTTGAAGAAAAGTTAATAAGGCCACACACACTTGTGAATCTGCAAGTATTATTTGTTCTTCAAGTTTAGAAGCCAATTCCTCGGGCTAAAAAACATTTATATATATATATATATATATGTATTTATAACATCCATTTCAAATTAAATTGTTAATATTTTATTGAAACTGCGATTACTAATATAAGAAGATTTATATTTATTAAACTTAATTCAATATTTGTTAATTTTTAAATATCTTGGAATTAATAAAATTGATTATTAATAAAAACAGCCGCCAAAGCTTTAATAATTTGATTATTGATTGTTTATTAATAAACGATTTTACAAAAGAATAATAATTTGTACATTGAAATAAATCCAACAATAATAACAAGAATTTTTTTTTTCTATTAAATGGAATTGGTCAAATTCTCAACTCATTTTCTTGAAGATCTGATTACTCAAAATCTAAACATAGCAATGCCTTAAAAGTTAAAAAAAAGTTTCAAAGTTAATAATATAAAAAGTATACTGTTTGTTGTTCTTGTCCAAAAACTCGATTTCGAACTGCTTTAAGCCATCCAATATCTTGTACACATCTTTTTTCCATATCTTTTAAAGTTTGAAGTGATTCTTGTAGTTTTTCATCTTCAAATGTCATTAATGCGTTCTAACAACATATAAATATATTTCATTTTATTTTATTCTATTTATTCATTTTATATTTGTAAAATATAAAAATTACAAAATGATAAAATAATTTTGTTTTGTCAATCAAATAATATAATATAAATGATTGTAATTTACCATAAATGTCACGAAACAATACCCAGCAGCCATTTGAACATTATCTTTTCGGGATCCAAAAAGTGCTTCAGCTTCTGAAATTCTATTATTTAATAAAAGTTGAATTCCAATTCTTGCCCGTTGCCAATCTGATTCTAAATCCGTCTTTGAATTGCTAGAACTTGTTTTGGATGTTGATCCTTGATTTACTTGACTCTTTAAAAACAAACATAAATTAATATATCCATTAGTAGAATAAGATCATTTTAATAAGATAATTTTCTACAAATTAAACTTGTCTCAAAGAATTAAATTATAATTTTTTTAATATATGTCTAATTTCTTATAATGATATTATTAATTATTTTTATAATTAATAAATTACAATTATTTAAAATAAATTAAAATAAACCTACCTCATACATTTTTTATTTTTTAAATATAATAAATGGAATTTTGAGATCATAAAACAAAGATAATACTACTATTTTATTATTCCATTAATATATTGATAGTTAATTTGAATTTAAAAACAAAATGTCAAATTTTAGAATATTGACATTTTCTACATTTGTAATATAGAAGTCGGCGAAATATCGATCCACGTGCTTTAGCGGTTTTTTGTAAAATTTTAAAGTATAAATTAATTTTCTTATTAGAAATATTTCAAATTAAACAATTAATATTAATTATATTTATGGAATGCAAACTATAGAAGATCTATGCATAAAAGAAGAAGAAAGCAAACATTTTCTTTATAAAAAAAAGAGCGAAAGAATTTAGAAAGGTTATTGAATTGCCGTTTTAATTATTTTCTTTAGTTAAAAACCAATTTCCAAGTTTATATATTATATCTTCATTAATTGAATATTTTTATTTTTATTTTGTTTTTAGTTTAATAATTTTTAAGATAGAAAAAGTTAATAAATGTAATTAAAAATTTAAAAATATAGAGAACTTCATATAATAATTCTATTTAATAATAATTTGTTTACTTTTCAAAATTAAAATTACATTTATCTATTGACAATGATCTAAATATTCTAAATAACAAAATTTCACGATTAAAGCATAAATATATTTTCTTAGGTTGTAGATTTTACCAAAGCTTAAAACTTAATAGATCGGGGACAACTTTTCAGATTTTAATTTTAATGGGAATTCCAAAATTAGTCTATATGATTCATATTTGTTTCGAGAGTAGTAAAAGGTTTTGATGCGAAGAAGAAACAGATATATTTGAAAATGAAAATGCATTAGGACAAGAAAAATAATTATCAGCAATTTTATTTATTTACCATTGAAATACATAATTAGACAAATTGGGGAGAAATTGAACAAAATGAGACAAAAAAAAAAAAATAAAATAAAATATTAGGTTATGAGAACGATTTATATTTACAGAAGATTCGACAAATTAAATTATAGATAGCATTTAAAAATTGAAAGACGCAGGAAAAAAAGTTGGACTGGACATTATTATACAAAATTTTTACTATCAGAGAGGAGTAAAAAACAAAATGTAGAAGAAAATTTAAATGCTTTGGTATAATCCGATATAAATAGATTATTCTTATGCCGGTTGTATTATAATAGTGTGAGACGTGATCCATGACTTATGAGTTCCGTAATTCTACAAAGATAAACCACAGGATCTTCGTGCTGTCAGCAGCTACCATATCTGTGAGATAAAGCCGGAACCTAACATCTTGATAATTGATAAATACGGGCCGTGTATTTCTCCCTAATTGACCGGAACACTGGTCAGAAGTTCCTCCCCTTCCCAGGATCATAGAGGTATAGGTATAAGTGTACTTATTACCTTAATTTACATTGAACTCTATTTAATATATAAATTTAATTTTTAATTTAATGGCTAATTATTAATAAATTTAGAATTAATTGCTATATATTTTTATGGTTTTAATTATTTTGAATTTCAATATTTTAATATAAATAAATTATAAAAATTCTATTGAGAATTTATTGATTATAATTCAAAGATCATTTAATTCTTCTTGATATGTTGGCATAAAAAATAGTCCATAATAAAGTCCTCTAAATCGAAGGTATGAGGGATTTGGGATAAATCTCTCATAATAATAATTATATTTAAACCCCTTTATTCCTTTGAGCAAATAAATATATACAAATAAATCATTCCTCCCTCTTACCCAATAAAAATAATCTCTATTTAATAATAAATATTAACAAATTAATATATTTGTTTCTCGAACCGGAATCTCAATTGCTTATAAATTCTCTTATATAGATACCATTTTATATTGAAACAAGCACTAGAACAAATTATTATAATGCCAAGGAAAGCATGTAGTGTAATGTATTTAACATAAAAAAATATTTTGAAAATGTTCTTAGAATCATTTTATTATAAAATAATTCATAAAAATCTATGTATGTATATACATTAAATTAGAAGAAATCAATAATAATTTAAAGTGTGTAAACATAATAAAATATTATAAAATAATAAATATAAATTATATTTTAGATTAATTTTTTGTTCAAATTATATAAATATAAATTAAAGAGCCTTGAGGAAAAAAAAATGAATTTTCACAATGTGAAAAAGAAAGTTTAGCAAGTCTGTTGATTCTTCCCCAGTGCCCAATTGTCCATTCATTTCATGTTTACCATAGTTAATATCTTGGAATGTTGGACACTTTAGCAGCTAATAGATAAAGGTGAATTCCTTGATTTTTGTCTAAGTTGATTTTTCACCGAGGGTCTTTAATTATATGCTAAATATCAAAATTTCAAATCACGTCTTTTTAAAATATTGTTTTGATTTTTATATCTTGTTTATTTTTATAATTTTAAATCAAAATATCTCAACAAATGATATTTTAATATTATTTAAAAAGCACTGAAGCCAAAAAGTTTTCGAAATTGTTCATAAGACATCCAAAAGACAACTGCCCATGGACCAAGGCGTAACCAAGTTGGAAAAAAACCTTTATAAAGAGCAAAGAATCCTTCTTCATTAAATGTTTTTTGCAAACAATGTAAAGTGTTTTTATAGATGAGACCTCTGAAATATAATATTAATAATAATTTTTTACCAAATATATACATTTACCAATATCAATTATTTTATTTTATTAGGAAATATAACAAATATTTTATCTTAATACAGCAAAATCTTTTTTAAACTTAGATGAATTATTAAAGTAAATCCGAAAAAAATGAAATGAGTATAAATATAAATCTATCTATATTCAGTCTACGGGCAAGTAAAATTATGAGTAACAAGGTAGAAAACGAAAAAAAAGTCAAAAATTTTAATATCCGCTATATTTATAGATTATAAATTTAATTTCAAACTTACTGTCCTTTATCATCCATTGGTTGATTCATAACTCTTGATTTCAAAACATCTGCAGGGCAACTTAAAAGAGCTGCTACTAAGCCAGCAATAGAACTAAACAAATCACAATTACATTTTAAAGTTTAAATTATCTTAAATATTTATTTTGAATACCTAACCTGCTTATTAAATGTGCTATCCAATTATCCTGAAAACCCATTTTATCAATTGTCAATTGTTTAGCACTGTCATAAGCTGTTAAATCACCAATATTTACAAGGGCAGCCCGAGACATATTAGGTACAGATCCTTTCCATAAACCAAAAAAACCATTGTCTTTGTAAACGCGCACAAATGCCTCATTTATACCTTTTATTCTAAAAAAATATAAAAATAACCATAATTAATCGAAATATATATCAGTATTAAATATTTTCTACCTTGGGGGAAGTCCCATTAATCGCCGTGCGCCTTCCATTTGTACTCTTACTTTAACCAAATCAGTAGGAGATGCAACAAATTGAGCAAAAGCTCCTGCTCCGGCACCCATGATTAAAGATTGCCTAATTTAAAAATAAATTTACAAATATAAATGAATGATATTTTCAAATTTATCTTATTTTAAATCAAGATAAGTTTAATTTAATCTTTTAAAAATAAACGTACCAAAATGGTAAAAATTTACTTTCGTTTTTTGAAAGAACTTTATCTCGACAATATTCATATATAATTAATCTAAGACCAGAATAGATTGAATGTCTGTAAATCATAGGTGTTAATCCTTGCCATAGTTTGAAGAAACCTTCCTCAGTAATTAGTCCTAATGCAGTTTTTATCATTCCCCTATGCGTTTGTTTTTTTCCGTGTATTTTTTCTCCTTGAATTTGTAGGCGAGTTTTTATTAAATCAAAAGGATATGTGACTAAAAAAGAATAGATACTCACATTTATTATTAGGTATTAGATAAATTAGGGATTGTGTCTATTTTGCATTGTAACATACCAATTTCTGAACATGAAGCTGACATAACTGATAAAATATATGTAACCATGATTGACTCATTTTCGTTTATAATCATTCTATGAGAAGGAAGAAGAAAAGTGGGTCTATTTGGTTGATCCATTTCAAATAAATGTTCAGAAAGTTTATTTTTATCTAATCAGCTGATTTTAAGTTTTCCTTTTTAAATGTTTATATAATGTTTTTATAAGATAGTTTAGTAATATAGCTCCTGACATATTGAACCCAATTACTCCTATCTCTTTATAGATCAACTCATTAATTAAATAAATATATATATATATAGTATATTTGTATTATTTTATATGACCTTTAAATGACGTTTCATTAAGAGCCATTCAGAGTTTGCGGTTTTTCTTTTAGTTTTTTTATTTTTATGTATATTTTAATTTCCTGATCATAGATGGCATAATTAAAATAATTTAATTCACATTTTAAATCATTAAATTCAAGTTTGAGTGATTATGGAAAAAATATTTATTTTTCTTATAATTATTGATTCATAAATATATGAGAATATTTATATTCTATGTGGAAATATTGAATTACGAGCTTTTCATTTACTAATACCACCAGTAGGAAGCGCTGTGTGTTCGTTTAATTCTCATTATTTAATATGATTAAATATTCTTCATTAAAACAAGTAAACTTAAATTAATTCTAATAATAATTTTAAATTTTTTTAAAATATTTTTGAATCAAAGTAATTATTAGAAAATAGTAAAATTTGGGATAAAAAAAACAATATTCACGTATAATTAAATGAAAATTCATAATTTTTTATTAATCATTGTTAAATTACAAAAAAAAAAAAAAAAAAAAATACAAATAAAAATGGAAACCAAACATGTTTGTTAAAAAAATGACCTTTTAATACACTAAACTTCCGTATGTGTCGCTTATTTATATTTATATTAATACTTTGTATTAGTGAGTTGCTACTCTTAATTGTCTATCTCACTGATATTTATTTCTTCTTCATTCAAGTTTTGCTCAAATTTTTAATCCACTTTTTTTTTAAATTACGGTCTTATAGGAAGACCCATGACATATGTGTGATAAATAGCAGTGTTTAAAAGTGAATTAGGAAACTCATTAGCTAAGCTTGATGAGGAACTAAGCTGTACTTTCGATTCTTTGTCATTGGCAGGTGGCGCCTATCGCTCCCAATAATTTGGGATTTAGGAGATAGATATCCTGCTGCAGGATGGAGGCTTTTGCTAAACATGACTTTAATGCAACTGCCGATGATGAACTTAGCTTCCGAAAGGGCCAAGTCCTTAAGGTATCTGAGTACAAAAACTTAGTTATTTTTAATTATTAAAAGAGAAAAAAATTGACATTTAAATTTAATATTTTTTTTGAATCATGCACTTCTGGGAAAACCAATGATTAGATTTCTTAAAAAAAAAATTTAAAATTCAAATTTATCATTATTGATTGGTATTAAATCTCTTAATGAAGAAAATACATTTCTAATATTTTTAAGCTAGAATTTTATTATGTTTCATATATAGAACTTTTGTCCTGATGTCTGATTACAAGAATTCAAACTAAATTGACAGCAATTGTTAAAAAAAATTAATTTATACTATACTATACATATATATGTATATATATATATAACTAATTAATTAATCAGAACAAGTAGATTAATCTCATATATGTTAAATTATTTATTTGAAATTTTTTTTTCAATTTAAATTAACATTGTCTTTGAAAATATTTTCATCTTTATTTCCAAATATTATAATTAAAACAATACATTGAAAATAAAATTATACAGATTTAAAGTTATATTAATTAATAAAACTTATTAATAATCATAATTGGATTAGCACATTCCATCTTTTTCTTTAAATGACTAGAAAGATTCAAACATTCGATTTCTTAGAAATGTTTCTATCTTAGAAAAAGTATGTATTTTCATTGAATTAGAATTTAGGAAAAGTTACAGTAACTCAAAACCATTTCTAAAAATAGTACCTATCTATATCTATATGTCAAAAATGGCATTGATGGTTCTGTCACTCCCCAAATATTATTCTTTTAAACTTTTCAAGACAATTTTTCATTTCTTATAAATTTTAAACTGATCCAGTCTCAATAAATCGGATCGAAATGAATCTTGAATAAAAATTGGAATTGGCAAACATCCGTCCCCACAAAAACATGCCAAGGTTATATTGTTTACATCAGAAATAGGATTCCCAATTATTATTTTTTTATTTATTATTGTACAAGTTATCCAATCTATTTCTAATATACTAGTAAGATTGATTAAATGAATTTAGAATTTGTTAACGTTAAAATAATTTTTGCTATTCTCATATAAAAATAGAACAAAATTTTGTCATGAATATTTATAAATTTAAAAATTATTTTTGAATTTTAATAAAAATCTAAATAAAATAATCGACATATTATATAAATAAATATGTTATTCATCAATTGATAGGAAAACAAGAATTATTTAATAACATAATTATAGTATTTATTATTGTGTCCAAATGGTTAAGTAACTCTTAAAACCAATTATAAAATCAAATAATTAAAATTATTATTAAAAAAATGATATTTTTCCCCTCTTTTTCTCTATTTTTTTTTTTATTTAATTTTTAACCAGGAAAATAAATTGAATAGAAATAAGGAAACTTTGTTAACAGACGGGAAGTAGGGAGTGATAAAACTGCTTTAGTTGTTCTTTCTAAAATTTTGTCATTGATATTTAAATATTACTTACTATTCATGATAATTTTAAATATGATTATTTTGAAAAATAAAAAAAATTTACAATTCATCTCGCAAATTTTGAAATAAAAATGTAAATTTCTGCCTAAATTGAATTTAGTTTAATTAAAAAGATATTTATCCACCTAAGGATGTTCTAATTATTATAATACTTTAAAATTCCATTAGAAATAAATATATTTTATAAATTTCTATGATATATAAGCTCTTTTATAGTCTCCATCTTGGACAGCGCTTATCTGGATATTTATAATCGCACTATAAAATTTTAATAAAATTAATAACTTTTCTTCTGGAAAAAATGATAATTATTATTTCGAAATACATTTTATATATATATAAATAATTATTTATTATGTTTTAACATTAAAAATAAATTTAACGATAATAAAGAAAAATTTCATTTTATTTGTATAACTAATAATTATAAAAGAAATAACTAATTCTAACCATAATGAATTTTATTGAATAAGAAATGTAATTCATATAATAATATAAATATAATTAAGAATATATATCTTAAATATTGTTATAATCAGATTAAAATTAAGAAATAAATGCTCTCTTATATGATTTTATAATATTAAATAAATTAAAGATAAGATCTGATACCAATTTCAAATAACAACAATATTATTCTTCAATAATGGAATTTTACTAATATTTGATATTTTTTGATATTTCTTTTCTTCACAGAAAAGTTAATAATCAAATATTCCAGTCTGACATATATCTATCTATATCTATCTCTGTGACTCTACGGAACTCGAAAGTTCTTCGCCGCAGCAACCTCCAAGAATTCCTATTCTGAGCCACAACCTTCCAGTCCCTATCCTCTCCCATCTCTCTCACGACCCTTTCTACAATGTCCACCCACCGTGTCCTCGGTCTCCCTACCAATATATTTTTTGCCATTCTATCTTCTCCCATTCAAGCCACGTGTCCTGCCCACCGTAGCCTTCTCGATTTTATAATCCTAACTATATCTGGAGATGCATAGAGGTCATGCAATTCCTCGTTATGCAATCTTCGCCATTCCCCGGTGACCTCATCTTTCTTTGGCCCATAAATGCTTCGCAGAATCCTATTCTCAAATACTCTAAATCTACTCTCGTCCCATAAGGTCATAGACCATGCCTCACATCCATATAACACAACCTGTAAAATAATTGTTTTATATATTTTAACTTTTATCCCCTTTGATAATAATTTTGATGCGATAAGCCCCTTTATTGCATGATAATAGGCATTCCTACTTCCTAAATTCAAAAGATTTCAAAATGATAGGTTATCAAGTATTTGTAAACTTTTATTGAAATCCAAGAAGTTCGATGTATATTTCTTTTGCAATATTTCAATAATAATAATAATAATAATCAATAATGAAGATAGTTCATCAAAAATTTTATTCACTTATTAAAAATTAAAAAAAATTAAATGGCAGGTTGAAAATATAATAAAAATATAGTTCTTATATTTATTTTAATTAAATGTCTCTAATTTAACTATTAAATTAAAAAAAAAATTAATCTGAATATTTAGTAATTATTCCTTTGATTAACGTCCTTGATGTTTACATCGATATTAGTCATTTTCTATCAAGGAAATAAATCAAAAACTTTAATTAACATTTTCAATATCTAGTTGTAAATGGAAATTTTTAAATGGAAAATTTAATAGTAAAATAGATTGAGAATGAATTATAATTATAAGAGGAACCAAAATTGATTATTGAAAATTTATTTATTTATATTGAACTAATAACACTTAAAATGAAACACCCCATTTATCTTTGAAATAAATATAAAAAACTCATATTACTATAGAAGTTTCATTTACGATAAATCTATAGATATAAAGAATAAAACATTTATTTGGAGGAATTGATTTGGTTAATTGACTAAAACTTAATTTAGAGGCATTCAAATATATCTAAGGAAGTTAGTTCCACTATAAATACTTTTAGTATTAATGAATTCAATGGGTTACTTCATATTCTAACAACATTGTGATATCAACATGTCTCAGTTCATATTTGATTACTCCTAAATAAACGTTAAATATGAACTGTGTATGCATTGTTTTAGTTAAATAGTAGAGCCTGAACTGTTTTTGATATGATTGATTTCCATATTTCCATTTTCGGCATCATATAATCTGAAGAGTACACTCATGAATTCTAAACTAAACAACCCCTATTTTAAAGATCTTTCAAAAAGTTTATTTTGATATCTATTTATTTTAATATTCTTTCATTATTATTTCTTTCAATATTATCAATTTCAAGTCATTTATAAACATTTAGTTAAATTCTAGAAGATGTCTCTATTAATATATTAGAAGCATTGAATTCCAATTGTAAGACACAAGACTTAACTTCTCACATTTCTCGGATATCTTTAAAAATTATAATTTGAATAAATTTTTATATATAATATTAACTTCATCACATTATTTTTATTCTAGATTCTTAATATGGAGGATGATATGAATTGGTACAGAGCTGAACTTGATGGAAAAGAAGGTCTCATCCCTAGTAATTATATTGAAATGAAAACACACGAGTAAGTTTAGTAGAAATTAAAATTTATTAATAAATATATAAGCCTATTCAAAATAAGTCTTAAGTTTAATCTATAATTAAAATTGTTATCAATTTTAGATGGTACTATGGGAAAATAACAAGAGCAGATGCTGAAAAATTACTTCTGAACAAACATGACGGTGCTTTTCTGATCAGAATAAGCGAAAGTTCTCCGGGAGATTTCTCCCTTAGTGTTAAGTAAGATATAAAAATAAAATAATATAAAATAGCAAATTTTCTGTATATTAATTCATATAAATTTAAAATATATTTAAAAATTTTCAGGTGTCCTGATGGTGTTCAACATTTTAAAGTGCTTCGAGATGCTCAAGGTAAATTCTTCCTCTGGGTTGTAAAATTCAACAGCCTTAATGAATTAGTAGAATATCATCGTACAGCATCTGTTTCACGATCACAAGACGTTAAACTCAGGGATATGATTCCAGAAGAGGTAAAATTATTAGATTATCATTAATCGAACATATATTGAATACTTTTATCACCCCATATATTCAATCAGAATGAGTATAAAGAATAGCAACAATTAATTTATTTAAATTTTGAAAGTAAGGAATAAATTCAATGTAAACGATTATTTTGATGTTGTCAGTACAAATCGGAATTGTTTTTAAGCATTTCATTTATTATCTTTTAGGTTCTAGTTCAAGCATTATATGATTTCACTCCTCAAGAACCTGGTGAACTAGAATTCCGCCGAGGAGATGTCATTACTGTAACAGATCGTACAGATCAACATTGGTGGCATGGAGAAATTGGATCAAGAAAAGGTCTCTTTCCAGCAACTTATGTCACTCCATACCATTCCTAGGGTATGATCAACTTCTTCAAAACTCCTAATATAATGTTATTTATTGGAATATCGTCAAGAATTTGAGAAAACATATCATCAAAAGAAATAATTCTGAATTTCTCTTGACGAATTCATATAGTTTGTTAAAAAAAAACAATCATATAACATCTCTTTTTCTATTCTCCAGATTGTTAAATTTCAATTGGGCTGACAACGAATTGATTATATTTATAAAAAGTAATATTAAATTAAAAATCTCGTAAGAGATTAAACAAACACCAATTTTAGAAAAAGGATAAAACATTTTTTTATTATAATTAAAAAAAACATGTTTATCAATCTTATATAACTTCATAAAAATATAATTTTAACTTTCATTTGATTTTTAAAGTTATTATAAAATATATTTTTAATACAATTCAATTTTTATTGCTGCCAATTTAAAATAATTTATTTTAACTATATATATATACATATATATATATTGAATATATATTATATATATTAATATTTTAATTAAATGATTTGTAAAAAAAATATTTATTCTTTTTTTAAATAAAAAACTAAAATATATTTATATTTTCAAAATATAATTCCTTTATCATTATTAAATTAGATATAAAATGTCACATTTTAAACATACTTAATTCCTTTTAAATATGAAATATATATTATGATTTCTCTCTTTCTAAATATTACTTTTCTAAATTTTTATATATTACAAATTATATAATTCGCATTTACCTATTTTAAGATATTTTAAGCATTTAAAATGAAATTTAATTTAGATTTCATTTAAAATATTGTCAACAGTTATGACGTTTGTATATTAATAAATTATTTTTCTTTCATTTAAATATTATTAAATTTATTAAAAAAAGAATAATTATTGCGGATTTTTTATTATTAGAATTTATGACTTATACAAAGCTTACCTGGACAGTGGCTCTAAAATTTGAAAAATTAAATTTAAATTTTATAAGATTGCTATGTTTATAAACAAATAAATAAATAGATTTCTAAATTTTTGACAAAATCACATTATTTCAAAGATAATGATTTTTATATTCTGATTTTTGATTTTATATATTTCCTTCTTTAACTTATGAACATACAAGTAAAACTGTGGAATAATGGGATCAGAGATATTTAAAAGACCAATAATTTTAGAATACATATTTTAATACAATAAATACTTTTCAAATATATGTATTAAAAGAAAAAATTCCGCACTCAATTTTTAAAGTTCATAAGTAAATTATTTTAATACTTTTCTTACCTCTCATTTTGTTCCTTGCCTATTTATCACAAAATGGGCTTTTTCAAAATCAACTAACATTTTTAAATTTGGTAAATTGAAATAATTTAATAATACGTAATTTAGCCAAACAATACTTAATAAGAATAATTACAATTTGAATTGAAATTTTACCAAATTCTATTGTGGTATATAATTTTAATAAACTTGATTATAAAAAGGGCTCTTTAAATATTTCAAAATTATTGGATTTTATTTAAATTTCTATTTTAATCCTTATTATTCAATATAATATTTAATTAATTATTTAAAAATAAAAAAACAAAATTGAAATTTTTTTTTTAAATTGAACTATAAATTTTTTAGGCTTTTCGAATAAATATGGATTGGATAGAATAAAAAAATGATATAAAATCCAATGATTTTGTTGCTTTAAATTTTGCCATATTTTAACTACATCATAAGTTTCATTTATAATTATATTATAAATTAAATGAACCTTATTCTTAACCTACAAAAGATAACCATATATTTTTACTAATTGCCTAACCATTGTATATTTATATAGTCATATTTAGCATAATGTAAATATATTTTTAAATATTAGTAATTTTCATTTTTAGATTAGTTTCTCTATGAGTACATTTCATTTATTATCTAAAGAGAATCTTTATTTCGGATTTTTATTTCAGGATTTGATAAGATTTATAACTTTATTGTAATATATTTTTGAATTATTTCAAATCCTGTTTTATTTTATAAATATAAATATATATATATATATACCAAAATGTTATATATATTTAGTAAATTATATTTACTTCTGTTTTTCTTTTTTCTCAAAACATTTATTTAATATTTGCATCTCCCTGTTTATCATGGGTCCTTTCATTCATTAACATAAATATGGAAATAATTTTTCAATTAATTTATAAACTAATTTGTTTTTTGATTTGTTACTTTATCTGTTTTTTATAATTTTAATTTTTGATATTATAATTATAATTGATTTATCTGTGAAAGAAAAATATTTTTTTATCTTTATAATCATTTACTGTTTTTCAGAATTTTATAAATTTACATAATTTTGATTACTTAATATGAATTTATTGTGTGAGATTAATTAAATATATTTAATAAAAATTATAAATTTTAATAATTTTATTTTTATTAAATAAATTGTTATATTTTAATAATTTTGTAACTAAATAAATAAGTAAATTGATTTGTTTTTGTGAAAATATATTAACCCAATGTTTATTCAATTTATAATAATTATTTTTTTGATCAAGATCAATGTATAATAAAAAAAAGGAAAGGACACCATTAAATTAATTCAGTATTTGAATATTATCTTAAATTTATTACCATACAATTATACTTATTACTATTTTAAAAAAAAATTTATTAAATAAATAAGAACTATAGAAACTAATTTTTTGGTATTGATAGTTTAAGTACAACTAATTCAAGCGTGTATAATAATGAAATCAAGATTTGTTCTATTGTTTGAACTGACTGAACTGAATATATAATTATTTGCCTTATTTATTGTCCTTAAATTTTCCTATAACTCTCAATCATTTTTTTAATTATTTTTAATGTCAAATAACATTTAATCATATATGCATATTTTCCTTAGTTTTCTTTAAATAAATATATATTAGTAAATAATAATTTAAAAGTCACAAATCATTATATTGACTTTATCAAGATTTTTTATTTATAATCCAATATCATTTAAATACTTATGGCTAAGTGTAATCAGATAATTATTTTTACCAATTTTTTTAATTCTAGAAAATAAAGATAAATCTAATAGTTTGTTATTTTTACAAACTAGTATTTATTAGAATTTTGAATTTTCTATTCGATATTTTTGAGATTTTAAATTCTATAAATTATTACAATTATTATTAATTATGCCAGTTAAATACATAATATTTTGAATGCATTCCAACAATGTTTTTGAATTATGTATATGAAAGTTGTGAAATTAAAAGATTCAACACTACTATATAATTTGTCAGATATAGGTAAAGGTAAGCTTAAACTATATATTCAAAAAGTACTTTGTAATCTTTAAATTTTCTATTAGTAATCTTAAGTATTTTGGGCAAAATTTGAAACAATTTTCTGATTAACTTATAAATATATTAATTTTGTTTCGTTTTAATTTATCACTTATTTAAAAAAAGGAAGTTCGGAAATTCTTGGAAAAAAATCATTAAATTCACTTGAGGGGGGGGGGGGGGGGCATTGGCTCTCAGGACCGCAAGCTTAGACCACAAAAAAAGGATACTCAAAAAATTAAAATTAAATTACAATTTTCTATATATATATATCTTTATCTACTCAGACCGCCTACAGGGCATTTCTAATTTAAACGGGCTTGGAATATTATAGAGTATTTATTGAAAATAATTCATTTATTTTACTTCAGTTCATTAAATTTCCATTTTCTTTAAAATTTATTAATATTATATATTTTATAATTTAATATAATGTCTGAACATTCTTTTATAATATATATTTTTTTTATTTTAATTGACGAAAAATGTATTAAAATGTTTTAATTTTTTGTTTTTATTTTGAAAGATTCTTTATTCATATAAATATATAAATAATATATAAATTACGCATAAGGGTCTACATGCAATTTTAATTATTTGTTAATATTGCGTAAATAATGCAAGACGTGTGATTCTTTCGTTTGTAGATTTCAAATATAAACGGATTGATGTGTAGCTTTTTTTTCTATAAATCTTTAATTTTTTCAGGTCTATTATCAAGAATGGAATCTCGAGGCATACTCTAATAAGAGCATTATTGATTTATGGAAGAGAGTCTTCTATATTTTTTTAGAATTTTTGATTGTAAACCTTCCAATATTGAAATGTTAGATTTGGAGATAATTATAATCAAATCAGACTGGACAGGCGTTCACCATTAATAATCACATAAGTTATTACCATAATAATGATAAAAGGAGAGGAGAAATAAGATAATTTCGTGTTTTTTTTGCTATATACCTAAAAATAATAAATTAATAATATTAATATAAATCTTAATATGTCGTTCTCTAATTTAAATTTCGTTTAACGATAGCAGCGCCACTAATCTTGCTTTCCGATTCAAAACCTATTTGATTTCCTCTTTTAGAACGTGTCTTGATCCAAGTGGCATACATTAAGTAATTATATCTATTTTTCTTATTTATTATATATATAGATTATATTAATTAATTAATTTTTATTGGAAAAAAGAAAATATTATTTATTATATCTATTTTTTATTCATTTTTATAGTTCTTTACTATATATAATATTTTAGGTTATAAATAGCAATTATCCACTTGTTTTATGTTACTTTTCAATATTGAAAAGAAATAGAATCATTTTTCTTCATTTTTAATTAATATTAAATATAAAAAATATATTTATTAATGTTTTATTATTTTATTTTTTTAAAAATTCAATTAGTTCTAGAAATAACAAATTTATTCATTAATAAATATAATCCTCTTATATTCATCTGTATTATATCTTTATATATATTATTTTTTAAAATTAATTGTAATCATTTTTTTTAGGTTGTTCGTAACTCACATTAATACTTAAGATGTCTGGAGCTTTAGATGTTTTGAGCCTCAAGGAAGAGGATGTGACCAAAATGTTGGCCGCATATACCTACCTGGGCACAGATAACGTTAATTTTCAAATGGAACAATATGTGTACAAAAGACGACCTGATGGTAATAATTTAAACAAAGATTAGGTATTGAATAAAATTTAGGGATCAGAGAAACTTTTTGGTAATTTCTTACAAAAACCGAAGCTTCAGGGATATGTAGGAAACTTGGGTGGATTTCTTTTTTTAATTCCAAGTGACTTAAATTAGCACTTATAGTTTCCGAGATCAAAATAATTAAAGTTTGACAGATAAACTAGTTAGGAACCAAATGAGAAGGCATTTAGTCATGTTTTATTGACTAATTCACTAATTTTCGGTTTCGAAAAAAAAAACAACTGAAAATTAGTGAAGCCTTCTACTGGCCAAATGAATAAAACATTATATATATGATAGCCAAATTGAATGTCAATGGCCCATTTATATGAAAATTTTAATAATTGTTATCTCGGAAACTAAGGGACCGAACCATTTACTATTTTAATAGTCACTTGGAATTAATAAAGAAATCAACCCAAAAATTACATAATCGAATAACTAGATATTTTTTTATTTAATTCACAATATTTTTTTTTAGGAGTGCACATTATTAATCTCCGTCGAACATGGGAAAAACTTATGTTAGCTGCTCGTGCCATTGTTGCTATTGAACATCCTTCTGAAGTATTCGTTATTTCATCAAGAAACTATGGCCAACGGGCTGTCCTTAAATTTGCTGCCCATACCGGTGCAACTCCCATTGCTGGTCGTTTTACACCTGGTGCCTTTACAAATCAAATTCAAGCTGCATTCCGTGAACCACGACTTTTAATCGTCACCGATCCATTTTCCGATCAACAACCAATTACTGAAGCCAGTTATGTCAACATTCCTGTTATTGCATTTTGTAATACAGATTCTCCGCTTCGTTTTGTTGATATTGCTATTCCTTGCAATTTGAAATCCCCACATTCTATTGGATTGATGTGGTGGCTTTTGGCAAGAGAAGTTCTTCGACTTCGTGGATCAATTCCACGAGAAGGAAAATGGGACGTTGTAGTTGATCTTTTCTTCTATCGCGATCCTGAAGAAGCAGAAAAAGAAGAACAGGCTAATAAAGAATTAGTAGCTCCCACTGTGCTTAAACCAGAGACCAGTGAATTCCCCAGCCAACCAACTGAAATCTGGCAAGATGATACTTCACGCTCATGGGCTGAAGATGTTCCAGGAACTGCACCACCTGCTCCTGCTGCCGCTGTGAATGTCGTGGCTCCAGTAGCTGCTACTCCAACAGCAACTGCTCCTTTTACTACTGGAGAAGATTGGGGAACTACCACCACTGTAAGTTGTGAATTTTTAAAAATATTTTTATTTTGCAAGAAATATATTCGATATTGTATAATTATTTTTACTTGATATTTTTTTCAGGCTACTGAAGAATGGACCAGCCCTCCAACTCAACCTGCCCAAGGGAATGAATGGGGTGGTGGTTCAAACAACTGGAATTAAAAATATTAATGCTTTTATAAGCAATATATTTTATTACATGAAAATAATTAAAATACAATAAATTTTAATTAAAAAAAAAACTATTATCTTTTAATTTTCTAACTTTCCATGAACTCTTAATCTATATACACATGTGTAATCAGGGTGGCCATGATTTGATGTTATAGAAAGTTCAATGAATTCAAAAGGTCCCAAATCCAATTTTTCCTTTAAATAAAAATAAAAAATAAAAACCATAATGAAAAAAAAATTATCTTATCAGCATGCATACTTACTTCAGAAATGAGAAACGTTTGCCTTGTCATACCATTATTTAAATATTCAAATTCTCCTAACAGTATTCCATTACAGGACATCAAATTTTTAAATCCCTGTGAGCAAAACAAAAAAAAAAAAATAGATTTTTGATTTATATCTTAATTTTTCAATATGTAACCTTAATATTAAATTCTCTTGGCGCTGTATTTATACTTCCATCAATGGATATTGACGACGAAATATGTTCCAATGTTACAGCTCCTATCCAAACTGGACCAACTAATTCAATTATTATATTACCATGACTCCCTTCAAAAGCCCAACATTCTCCAACATTATTCCCGGGTTCTAAAATAACTTCTGGTCTTTGAAACGTAGAAATTTCTGTCCAAAACGTTAAAGTATTCAACCATGTTAATTTTGGCCAAGGATTTGTATTTGGCGTAGATATAATTTGAGCTCCAGCTGAAGCCAAAGCGAAATCTGTTATTCCTAATTTATCAGCGTCATATTTTTTTAGATTTTCATTTATAATATCTACAATAAAATGTTTATCTAAAACAAAATAAAGAAATTACTTAAATCTTTTCAAATTTCATAACCAAATCGGATTATTTCGAAATATAAGCATTTTTCTTTAATTATAATTAAATTAAAAGAAATATATTTCGTAAGTGAATTAAATTTTATCCAGTTCTACTCGTCTTTGAAATAAATGATTATTAGTAGCAAAATATTTGTTCTAATTAGAAATTCTAGTATCAAATAGAATAATTTTTTTAAGTTGAAAATTTTAAAAATTAAATAATTTTGGTATAAATTTAAAACTTTGAATGATAGATAGAATTTAGAATGATAAGATTTTAGGATTCTATATGAGGTTTCGTAAGGTGCGGGGAAGTCGAAAATTACTGACATTAATTTTATAAAATTGTTTTTTTAGGAAATTGTCTTAACACCTTTCCATAGTTCTGACTGGAATTTTCACTTTCTCAACACATCTCAGGACCTTGGTATATATTTTTGTTTAATCTTACCAACAAGTTTTTTCTCCATTTCAGCTATTTTTTTCTCAAAAGTCATGATTTGTTCTTTAAAATGGGAATTAATTGATTCGTATTTTTGACATTCACTTCCTGAATGAATTAGACCATTGGACCACCAGTTTGAGGTATTTGGAACCCAATTCAGTCGGGCCAATGGTTTTCTATCGTCATTCACTAAAGTATGAATTATATAAATAATTATATAAATTAATATATTTTAAACAATAAAAATTGTAAAATATTTACCGAAAACGAAAATAAGTAGTGTTAAAATTATAAAACAAAAGAATATAACTGTAATTTTTGAAA
Source organism: Labia minor (assembly GCA_963082975.1). Classification (NCBI taxonomy): domain Eukaryota; kingdom Metazoa; phylum Arthropoda; class Insecta; order Dermaptera; family Spongiphoridae; genus Labia; species Labia minor. Next base: position 87,545,956 of record OY720345.1, read on the forward strand.
TTTTATTTTGAATTAGTTGTATTTTAAAATTCTTTTTAAATTTACTTTGAAGATTTTCTTTAAAACCTAAAACATTTCACATCATAAAATAATCTAAATGAAATAATACGACTCTCACAATATATAAAAAACATAGAAAAGCTCAAAGTAGAGTTGTCTATTTCATTTAAGATTTTACTTTCAAAAGATCTTTGAAATTTCACTTCATTCATTATCTTTACTGATCAATTAAATAATGGCTGTTTTAAAACTATTATGATTTCTTCCTCACTCTCCCCTCAGTTTATTTTTCAAATAATTTTAAAACTAGTTTATTTCTCTAATTCCTTATCAAAAATTTATAATAAATTTGAATTTCTTTCAAAAATAAAAACTTAAAAAAACTTATCAAATATTAATATTAAAAAATTATTTTATTATCTACCTTTGTATAATTTTTCTTTAGGTAAATTAGGAGTTTTCTCTGAGTATTTATTATTTTCATTATTTAATGAGACATCAATCATTAATGGAAATGACTTTTTTAATTTACCTATAAAAAAACAAAAAATAATACACAATTAATAGATATCTCAATAATCACATTTACCAAGGCAAATTGGACACATGTGTTTGCAATTCATTTTTCTGTAAAAAATAAAAAAAAATTAATGATATCAATTTAAATACACATTCAAGTATACTAAGAGTATAAATTAAAATTAAATGCGATTCTAATAATATAATTAATTAATTGTTGTAAACATTTTCAACTTTTTTAAAAAAAAATATATATAAGTGTTTATAAATAATTTCTTTATATTTATAGAATATATTATATTCTATATTTTAATTAGATAAATATTTAAAAACACCAAATATAAATTTGTATCTTCTTTTTTTTATAATTTTTTAAAGTGTTCTTTTTAAAAAATAAAAATTGAATCCCGATTTAGCCCAACTTTGCACATATTTAGATTATTTAAATTTTATATACCTATATTAAATTATAAACTTCGCTATACACACACACTTTTGATAAGCTTTTTTGTAAAACGTCAACTTTTAATTTGAAATGAAACAAAAATATTAAAAATATTAAATCTGTCATTTATTTATTTAAAATGTCATTATTAAGTAATTAGATTATTAAATTAATTATGTAACCATTCCTTTGTTATGTGGATTTTATATTTTTTATAATTTTTTTTTTCTTTTAAGATTAGGATTTAGTTTAACATATATCTTGACCAGTGATTCCCAAAGTGGTCTATATCGACCCCCAGGGGTCTATGGCAACCTGCAAGGGGGGTCTACATCATCGAAAAAAAAAATGTAGGGGTTCATAGAGTGCAAAAAAAGGGAAATTTTTTTTTCCGGTTTGACTCTCAAACATTTCGATTTTGCAATATGGCTTTTTTAAAATTCACAAAAAATCAATATCATGTAAGAAGGGGGTCTACCCAAAACCGAAAAACATAGCAAGACAAAAAAGTTTGGGAACCTCTGATCTAGACTTATTTTTTTGACTACCTAAAAAATTTTCAAAATTAAATTAAGATTTGTTCTTTTGACTGTTATTGATTTGATTATACAATTGTTTGTTTTTTTTCTGATATAAGATATTCTTAATAAAGTCTATTATTATAAATGTCATGTGGGATAATAATAAATAATATATGAAAAACCAGAACGTGGCTCTCATTTCTGATATAATAGTATAAATTGATTAGGTTTTTTAGCGCTATAAGGAGTAGCGGGTGGACACTCTATGATCCGGATAGAGATTGGTCCATTTGCAGGCTGCTCAAGCAAGCCACGCCTTTTCCTCGCCTTCAATTGAGGAAGTCACGTCCAAAACTATAAACAAATCCCAAAAAATCCCATCAATTCAATATTAAAAAAACATTCCTTCACATATCCCCCCTCCCCCACACTTCGGCATCAGAGTTTTCTTCGAGTTCACATCACAAATGGACAGGTCCCTTGGAGGCTGTCCAAAGCAGCAGATCCCGCAAGGGACAAATTCTAGGAAGAAGATGATTTGAGGTGCTATAATCGCTTTATTAGTGTGGGAGGTAGGGGAGATTTTGATAAAGTGAAATTTATTTCTCTTAGGTTGTTTGATGTTAATAGTAATGATTTTTTTAAAACGTTTGTGTTATAATTAATCTATGTATTATATAATAAATAAAATAAAAATTCTTCTTAATATAACTAGTCGTAGAAATTGTTAGGCAATTTCAATCTTTAACTCGGAGATAAAAAGATAAGAATAAATATTATTAATTTTTTTATTATTTATCTATTGTATATAGGGTTAATATATATATAGGACTGATAGAAGAAAATAATAAAAATAATAATAATTATACTAAAAAATTCTGATTTAAGTAAAATTTTTTTAAAAAACAAAATATGACCGCATAATTAATTAATTATATTAGTTTAAGAGTAGGATATATTAAGAAAAAGCGCCATATATATATCCTTGTGTGTGTGCTGGTCGTATGAATAACAAATAAAATAATATTATTAAATAAAGCTTTTTCTATTTTAAGTTCGGATTAATAAGCTTTATTTATTATTTAATAATAATAATAATATATTTATATAATTACTATCCCGCCAGAGATAGTATTGCGATCACGAAAATTTTCAATGTTGAGATTTTGATGTTTTTATACGTTTTGAAGGTTCCTGAATCATTTTCACTAAGGTTGAGAAAAATGTCTCTTTGTGTGTATGTGTGTGTGTATGTGTGTGTGTATGTAGACCAGATTCCTGAATCATTTTCACTAATGTTGAGAAAAATGTCTCTTTGTGTGTATGTGTGTGTGTATGTAGACCAGATTACGCAAAAACGGTTTGAGCTAGAATCATGAAATTTGGTACATGGGCATTATTCAAAATTTGCAGTTTTCTATCAACTTTTGAGAATTGTAGATCAACCGTAAAAGGGTCATTACCTACAACGTTTTGAATTTTTTTCCTCTAAAGTGACCGTAAAAATAAAAATATTTGTTTGATAGTTTTTCACATGATTAAAAATTGTATAAAACTGCTATATATAGCATTTCAACTTGATTGAATCGCTGAAAGTATCGAAATAAATTTTTTAACACTGCAAAACTCACGCGCCAACACGTGACGTGGTGCAATCAAGAAAGAGCCAAACATGCGTTGGTTTAATAAATATTATTTATTGATTTTAATTTATAATTTATAATTAATTAAATTTAATTGAAATATAATAAATATATTATGTTATTTAATCCAATTCAAATTGCGAGATAGTCGAGTGGAGACACTCCAGCTAATTTTTCAAATTAACTAATATAAACATATTTGCTATTTGTCTGTCTATCTTTATTTACTACAGATTAATCTATTGAAATAATTTCAAAGAAGAAATAAAATCAAATTATTACATATATTCAAATTATTCACATTTAAAATAAGTTAATTAATCTGAATTAATGAAGTGATTTGATATTTAATCTTATTTATTAATTATATTAAATATCTTATTATTTTTTTTTGTTTAAAGAAATTACAATGTCACTAACCACCGACCATTAATTTTCTATTGAATGAATATTTCTTACTCGTTGTGGCCATTCTGATAATAAAATAGGGGGTGAGATATACGATATTGAACGGTGTTTAGTTGCCTACACCCTCCGCTTGATGGCTCCAGCTTCGGCGGCGGTGGCGGTGTCCGGTGGCGCTTAATGGCGTTTGTTCAAAGACACCCCCTGACCCCCTCAAATTGCCAGAAAGCGACGGATCCCAACCGATCGTCCGACTAACGTCGCGACTCGAATCGTTTGTTCACTTTTACCTGTAGCCTAAGAACCATAAGAACGATCGAATAAAGACTGACAAAGTATTTTTTTTAATCCCTTTTCGGTTTCACTGATTTTTTATAAAAACTTCTTTTATTATCCCCGAAAAAGTGGTGAACGTTGACATCTTCAGGCCGCGCCCCCTCCTTTCCCCGTACTTTACTTCCCCCTCATTGCGTGTTCCATTAGTTGCCCTCAAGTGACTCCAAATAATCCTATTCCGATAAGTTTTTCAAAATGAAGCTGCATTCGGGTCAAAATTAAAATCCAGTGTGCCAAATGCTGCAATCCAAGGAGCGGAGTGTGAGCCCGACTTGCGTTGCGCCTGGCGTATAGGCCAGCAACCATCCACCATCTTGTTTGGAAATGATTTGTGTGTGTCTGTGCTTCTCTTGAGTGGCTCCAATGATGATTTCGCGCGTCTAGTGTATTCGATTTGTGCCACAGAGTGTTGGCTTGGTGTATTTTTTAGTGTTGCTAGTGTTAGATATTCGATAGAGACCAGTGTCAGTGCACTTAAAAAAAAAAGTGAGAGGTGCATCCCGAGGATAGCATTAGCACAAGAAAAGCAAAAGTAAGTAACACAATTGAATTTACATTTTCATGCAATTAGAAACCGATTCAAGTAAATTTTGAATTTATTCTTTGCCATTTTTAATTAAAACCGATGATTTTAACCCAATTACCACGCCCTCAATTGCTAACAGCTGTGAAAACGACAAAACAATGTTGATTGTATATACCTTACCCCCATTTCTGGAATTCTAAAAAAAAAAAGTTCATCCTTTGGGTTTGACTGTCAAAACGTACGATTATCTAATTTAATTCATTAAATTTTTTTGCACAAATGTCATGATTATTTTAATCATTATATTTGTTTTTTTGTTTTTTTTGTTCGTTGGTATTTGAAACATGTTATAACGATTAATATATATTTAATTAAAATTAATTTTTTGAGAAATTTTTATTGTAATAAATATATTAGTTTTTACAATTAATAATAGATTGTCTATTAAAAATAATAACTTCACCAAACGTTTTTTTTTATTTTTTGTTTAATTTAATTAATTATTAAATATTTAAAAAAAAAATTAAAAAATCTTTTTTTAATAATAATAATAATAATAATAATAAAAAATGAATAGCAAAACATTAATTTAATGTTTTTCATAGGGTTATATTTTACAAAGTGGTCGTCGCGCGCAAATCGATACCAATAGTGACCCAGATATTTACACAGAAACCTTTTAAAAAATTTTCCCTTGAGTTTTTTATTAACAATTTTCAATGATTTTATACACTCATAGAATAAAAATCAGTATATTTCACTTTATTTACATCTGGAAAGGTCATGAATTCAGCAGGTATGCGCAAACAAGACAGAAATCCATTGGGGATTCCGCATTTCCTGTAACACAGTACAAAGAAACTCGGTAATTTCAATTTTAGATTTTTTAGAATACCTAATCGTTTTGCATTAAAATGAGACAAAAAATAAAAATAAAAAAAATTAAAATTATTTGTAAATTAATTAAATTAAAATTATATCATTGATATTGACTTATAAAAAAAAAAATCAAAATTCTTAATCATGTGATTAATTATTTTTTTTTATAATATTTACACAATATAATATCTAAATCATATTAATATATTATTATTATTATTAATAATAATAATAAAAAATGTCGTGGGAGAGTATTTGTGCAAATCATTCATTTTTTAAAAAAATAATAAATTTAATAAAATAAAAAAAGCAAAAAATAGTAAAATATTTTAAAATTATATAAATTATTTACTTTTTTTTAAAAAAATCATAACAATATAATTCTGGTATATTATTATATTAAGAAGAAAAAAAAATTAGAAAATTCATTAGTGGTCCTATGAAATATCTATATTTTAATTATATATTTTATTTAATGTAAAAATACTCTCAATTTAAATAATACAAATAAAAATTGATAAGAATAAAAATATACTGATATACTCACTATATTTTTAATATACCTAGAGTATAATTATATTATTATATATATTATATTATATCTATCTATGTAGAAAATAAACAAATTATTTCAATAGATATAGATTAGAATTGTATTTTGTAATTTGGGTGTTTTTCTGGGCATATTGGATACTTTTTCGAACTTTCTTCGGGTCCCGTTGGTTTTGATTGGATGGGAATGGAAGGCCAAGTTAGATTTTCGGTGAACGTTAAATTTTTTTTATTTTTTATTTTCATTTTCCACTACGTTTAATATATGTTCATATATATTTATATAAAATAACAAAATTATATAATTAATTTATTAGAATACATTTAGAAAAATTAAAAATTTTTAAACTTAATTATGTAGTTTAATAAACGACGACATTAACACAAATTATAATTGTTATTAAATTAACTGTTTCTATTATTTAATGTAGTTATTAGGAATCTTTATATATATTTTAAAATTAATTATTAATTTTTTAAAAATTCAAATTATAAATTCAATTTATAAAAATTCTTTTATGAATGATTCAATTTAAAAAAAAAAAAAAATTTCAAATAATATGTATAATATTTGCCAGAGTATTGATTATTTTTACCGACCGACGATAGTAAGGGAGGTATTGTTTTCACACCAAATTTCACATGTGGAGATTTTTACATATCTCCACGAATCATGCATTTTCTAAACAGAAAAAAGTATTTTTAGCATGATGTCTGTCCGTCCGTCTGTCCGTCTGTCCGTCCGTCTGTCCGTCCGTCTGTCCGTCCGTCTGTCCGTCCGTATAGATGTGTACAGCCTGAACGGCTCAACCGATTTTGATGAAATTTGGTATATTTACTTAATGCATCAGTGGGATGAATTGATCAACTTTTGGTGCAAATCCGGAAACCGGAAGTGGTAGTATTAGCGATCGACGATAGGAAGGAAAGGGTTATTTTCACACCAAAGATTTTTTTATATATTACCACGAATCATACACTTTGTATTGGTTTTATCCTCGGGAAAATCATATTTATTAGTTTTTTCTTGATTTAAAATTATATGACGTCATCCAGGCATTCATGACATCACAGCCTGGTCTTGCATATATATTATAAATAAAATAAAATTAAAAATGTTTTATTTATTATTTATGTATCCATATCTGTTTTTTATTACATTAATAGATATATTAAAATTATTTGAAATTGTTTCTGTAGCTGGAAATTAATTTATTTCAAACAGTCGGTCGGTTCGGACCTGGCCACAGGTCAACTTATTTACTATCACGCCAGGAAAATTTTCGATGACAAAACTTTGCTGTTTTTACGGGCCCTGAGTCATTTTCACTAAGGTTGAGAAAAATGTCTGTGTGTGTAGACAAGATACACAAAAACGGTTGGAGCTAGGAATCATGAAATTTGGTACATGGACATTATTCAAAATTCGTAGTTTTCTATCAACTTTTGAGAAACGTAGCTATTCCGGAAGAGAGTCATTACCTACCACGTTTTCATTTTTTTTTTTTCTCTAAACCGACCGTAACACGTTGACTGCCAATCTCGCACCAGCACGTGACGTGGTGCCATCAACAAAGAGCCAAACATCCGCTGGTTTAAAAAATATTATTTATTAATTTATAATTTAATAATTAAATTTAATTTAAATATTATATATGTTAATTAACCCAATTCAAATTGCGAGATAGTCGAGTGGAGACACTCCAGCTGATTGTGTATATTGGAAATAGTAAAAATCAATATAAAAATATATAAAATATAAAAAGAGAAATTCTTCACAAATCCACCCCATCCACATTTTTACCATTGTGAAAGGGTTTTTTCCATTGCCGAAATTAGAAAACTAGACAATATGATAATATTACCGTAAGTGTTTATCTTTATTTATTACTTTATTATATTTAATTAAAATAATAAGATTTTAAATATTAAACTACTGTATATATGAATATCGATGGGAAATCCAAATATTTATCTATTTTTACTATCTCGCCAGAGATAATAATAATATTGCTTGCGATCACAAAAATTTTCTATGTCGAGATTTTGATGTTTTAATACGTTTTGAAGGTCCATGAGTCATTTTCACTAAGGTTGAGAAACATGTCTGGCTGTGTGTTTGTGTGTATGTGGACAAGATTGTGCAAAATATAAATTTAAAAAAAAAAGCAAAATGTGCAGCATCGTACACGTGGCGGAAGTGAAACTTCTTAGAATCTAGAGAATAAGAGAAATTTTAGTTGAGAGTGTGAGTGAGAGAGAAATAGAGAAAAATAAAGGGATCATTTCGAAAGACATATAACAGTATAAAATTTTCGTAACAAATATTCGCTTTATTATTACCGACCGACGATAGTAAGGGAGGTATTGTTTTCACACCAAATTTCACATGTGGAGATTTTTACATATCTCCACGAATCATGCATTTTCTAAACAGAAAAAAGTATTTTTAGCATGATGTCTGTCCGTCCGTCCGTATAGATGTGTACAGCCTGAACGGCTCAACCGATTTTGATGAAATTTGGTATATTTACTTAATGCATCAGTGGGATGAATTGATCAACTTTTGGTGCAATTCCGGAAACCGGAAGTGGTAGTATTAGCGATCGACGATAGGAAGGGAAGGGTTATTTTCACACCAAAGGAGATTTTTTTATTTATCACCACGAATCATACACTTTGTATTGGTTTTATCCTCGGGAAAATCATATTTATTAGTTTTTTCTTGATTTAAAATTATATGACGTCATCCAGCCATTCATGACGTCACAGCCTGGTCTTGCATATATATTATAAATAAAATAAAATTAAAAATGTTTATATTTATTATTTATGTATCCATATCTGTTTTTTATTACATTAATAGATATATGAAAATTATTTGAAATTGTTTCTGTAGCTGGAAATTAATTTATTTCAAACCGTCGGTCGGTTCGGACCTGGCCACAGGTCAACTTATTCTCTTTCAAATCATTCCATTTTTTACATAGTATTGTATACTTAAAATGATTTTTTTTTTCTAATTTTTAATAAAAATTAATAAATTTCTACCATATATATAACTTATAATATTCCATTCCATATAATTTGAAATAACAACAACATAATTTAAGTTATTACAATTGGTTTGTTCATTAATAAATAAATCTGTGTAAGTGTGTACTGTGTAGTTCAGGGAATAATAGAATTTTTTGTATACATTTTTTAACTCAAATATGAAAAAATACTTGTCTATTAAAATTGGTTGATATTTTTTTAAATATCGGTTTATCATATTTCTGTATTTTTAATTTTTTTTTTTTTATCAAAAACGGCTCTAACTATTCTCCTTACATCTCTTTTTTTTATTCCGAAAAACTTTTTATTCCAATTTCAGAAGATTAAAAATCGAGAACTAATTATGTTACTTATAAAGAACTTTTATTTTTGTGTAAATAAAAATATTAATAGAATTACTTACTTAATAAAGAACTTATCTTTGAAAAAAGTTTATGATAATGATAATATAACTGTATCCCAAAAACAGTACCAGATAGGATCAAACCATGACCATTCTACACAGGTATACGTCACAGGTATTTACATGTTTACATAGTCACTCAACTATTATTTATACATGTACAATATTTTTATAATTTAATTTTTCCAAGATAATTTTATTTTGTTTACTTTACAAATATCACATTTTAATTAAACACATAAACATTATCCAATATAATTATCACTATTCAACAACCTAAAATTAGCGTCTCTTAAATAATTTAAAATATTTTAATTTGTTTCATATTGCTAGTAGTAGTTATTTTTTTAAGAGGGGGGGGGGGTAGGGTTTTATTGACGTAACTACAATATAAACCATTTTAAATAGCATTCGATTACCTATTGCCATAGTCTTATCATTTGAAACTATTATATCCAAATTTTTTTTCAAAATTATTAATTAATTGGTATTTTATATTGTTTTGTATCAAAAAAACAACAACTTATATTTATTAATTCCAATGAACATTCCAAAAAACAAAATTCTTTATTATTCTGATAAAAAGAAGTTATTATAATATTAATAAGCTGGAGTGTGTCCACTCGACTATCTCGCAATTTGAATTGGATTAAATAACATAATATATTATATTTAAATTAAATTTAATTATTTATTAATTTTAAATTAAAATTAATAAATAATATTTATTAAGCCAGCGCGTGTTTGGCTCTTTGTGTTGGCGCGTGATTTTTGCAGTGTTAAAAAATTTATTCCGATACTTTCAGCGATTTCAGCTGAAATTCTATATATAGCAGTTTTATACAATTTTTTTCATGTGAAAAACTATCAAACATATATCTTTATCTTTACGGTCACTTTAGAGAAAAAAAAAAATCAAAAGTTGATAGAAAACTACGAATTTTGAATAATGCCCGTATACCAAATTTCATGATTCTAGCTCAAACCATTTTTGAGTAATCTTGTCTACATACACACACACATACACACAGAGAGACATTTTTCTTAACCTTAGTGAAAATGATTCAGAAACCTTCAAAACATATAAAAACATCAAAATTTTCGTGATCGCAATACTATCTCGCCAGAGATAGTAAAAAAAGAAGAAAATTTTTATTCACAAATGCATCTAATCAATTCCACTACAAATGGAATTATCAATGATCTGAGAAATGATAAATAGTTGTTCTGGATCATATATCTATTAATTCAAATATATTTATTGCTTTATTCAAAATTAAATATAATAAAGAAAATGTGTGTGGTATTTATAAATAAATTTGAGAAAACTAATACATAAGAGTCAATTTAATGTGTATTTATAAAAAAAATTTATAATTTCATTTGAAAATGTTTTGTTTCGATTTATTTTATGGCAATCAAAGTCATTTTGACTTTCCTAATAGTTATAGTAAGATGTTTTGTACTTTAAAATATATTGTTTGTTTTATATATAGTTCCTTCAGGGGGAGGGGGATTCATAGAATCGCTATTAAAAAAATTATTTTTTATTATCGGGTTTAAATGTTAATATTTATATTTATAATATTTTGTATTTAAGGAAGCGTTATCTGACGTAGTTGCTGATGTCATTTAAATTTGATATTTTAAATTAAGAAAAAACTAATAAAGATGATTTTTCCCGAGGCTGAAACCAATACAGATCTCGATTTTTCTTTATAAAAATTATCTATGGTGTGAATTTCAAATATATATATAATATTTGCTAATATATAATAAGATAAGATATATATATTCCGAATATTATAATTGTAAACCTGTGAGAATTTTTGATATTAGTTTAAATGATTAAGATACGAAGAATCCATTTCTAGCAAATATATGTATAATGGAATTTTTGTGCCAATTGTCCGATTCAGATTTTATAAGTAAGTTATAAATTTTCAAAGAACATTTTCTTGTGATTAGACTTTTATTAGAGATAAAGAATTTCCGTTGGTCACTATAGAGGAAAAAAAATCAAAACGTTGTAGGTAATGACCCTCTTCCGGTTGAGCTACATTTCTCAAAAGTTGATAGAAAACTACGAATTTTGAATAATGCCCATGTACCAAATTTCATCATTCTAGCTCAAATCGTTTTTGCTTAATCTTGTCTACATACATACACACATACACAAACATACACACACAGACATTTTTCTCAACCTTAGTGAAAATGACTCAGGAACCTTCAAAACGTATAAAAACATCAAAATCTCAACATCGAAAATTTTCGTGGTCGCAATAGAAAAAAAAATATTAGAAAATTTAAATAAAATTTTTAAAATATTTTAAAGACGATAATAAATGCAAAAATTATTATAATTCATTGAGCATAGGCACAATTGACTATATAAATTGAAATTCAAAATAAAAAATATACCTTTCTTTACTATAGTCCATCTCTTTTGATTACTGGTATTGTTTTGTGGAATCAAATATGATTATTCAAAAAGATACAATATATACTTATACAACAAAAAATTGAATTTCTTTTGATAGAATAAATAAAATTATTATTAGTATTTGTGTAATATAATATTTATACTAATGAAGATTGAATGGTTAGACATGTATGTACTTGTAATTGGATAGAATTTCTTTTCTATACTATATTAATAATTGTATATTTTTTTTTATTTTATACTATATTTTTATTATTATACTATATCTATTATATTCTTCTAAGATCAGTATTTTTGACTGAACATTTTGAAAATTTATTATTTAAATAAATCTTTTATATATTATTTCACATTTTCTTTATTGAAAAAAATTGTTTTCTACATTTAGCTTTTTTTTTTAGTTGTTAAATTAAATTCTCATTGGTCAATAAGTTTCGAAATTGCAATTCCCTCCTTTCGCTTGCCATTTTGTTTGACGGTGACTGACCCTCGCTAAAAAAAGGCAGAACTTTAATTGCACGACCGAAAGTCCAATAACGTAACATACCTCTTAAATGAATTTTATTGACCAAATGATAATAAAAATTTACAATAATTTTACGTTAGACTAATTTAAATAACCACAAAAAAAAAAAAAAAAAAAAAAAAAAAAGATTTGATTTACAATACATATATAAATTTTTATACTCTACTTTTTTTATTAATTTGCAATATATAATACTGTATATAACATGAAATTTGAATTCAATAAAGATATATTGCATACGTATGTTATTAAGAATTTAATAAAATATGACAAAAATACATTTAAGGAATAAAATGATATATATCTGCTTTCGTAATATATATATATATATATATATATATATATATATATATATATCTGTTGGTTTAGATTTCCGTGGTTATTATTATTATTATTATTATTATCAGATTTATCAGGGATATAATCACGTATTTTTGTGAGATTGTTTTCTCGACGTTTCGGCACCCATTTTGGCGCCATTTTCAAGAGATTATTTAGGTGGGAATATTTTTGGATTTCTGGGTCTTAGTCTGTGTGACCAAGGGTTAATATCGGGATTTTGAGTTGATAGGTTGGGTGGTTTTGTACTCACTGCGTTGCTGTGCAGCTCAGTAGTATCTTGGGCAATCCTGAGACTGGCACACGTCCGCACTGGACATCAGCCCGAGTGCCAAAACGTTGAGAAAACAATCTGACCGCACTGGACAACAGCCCGAGGCCGACTGTTGTCCAGTGCGGACGGAATTTTATCAACGTTACTAGGAAGCCCCAAAGGATTATTTGAACCCGTTTGAAGAAGAAAAGTAAATGAATTATAGCTAATGCTGAGACAATGAAAGGCAATAGAAAATGAAAAGCAAAAAATCGTGTTAAAGTGGCATTGTCAACGGCAAATCCTCCTCAAATCTATTGAACAATCAATCAACCCAACCAACCTATCAACCCAATATCCCGATATTAACCCTTGGTCACACAGACTAAGACCCAGAGTCCCAAAAATATTCCCACCTAAATAATCTCTTGAAAATGACGCCAAAATGGGTGCCGAAACGTCGAGAAAACAATCTCACAAAAATACGTGATTATATCCCTGATAAATCTGATAATAATATATATATGTTGATGATAACTAATGTGTAGAAGAAACAATAATATTCTCGTTTAACCATTCCTTGTCATACTAATTTGATATTTATTTGATATTTATTAATCAATCAATCAATCATTTTCAATCTCCAAAAGTAAAGCAGATTCGAATTTTTAACCATTATATAATATAACAAAAAGAAAAAATATTATTATTGCCTATATATTAAGTCATTCCAACAAAATTTTCGTTTAAATCAACTCAAAGTAGCTGATTACTCATTTTTATTATATTTACCTCAGTCCCACCGCGGAATAATCCACCTTCACTTAAAATATGTAATATGTTAATTATAGGGATAAATATCATCTATTCGAAATTTTCTATAGTCATTCATCCATTCATTTACTGGAGCGAATGTCACAGAACCGACCGACGATTTTAAATTAATTAATTTCCAAACAACATTATATATATAAGTGTATAAGGTAAAGAATGGTAATTTCGTCATTATTTTTAAAAACCCTTAATTAAAAGATTATAGGACCCATCAATATTGAATGAATTTTACTTTTTGAAATTTGGCGCCTCTGGAAATCATTATTTACAAATATTCTTATAATTATAATCTTTTAATTAAGAAATTAAGGGTTTTTAAAATAGTGACGAAATTACCATCGGTGACGAAATTACCCTCCTTTACCTTATTTAAAGTATCAAAAAAAAAAATATATTTTTAAAACTTGAATTAAAATGACTAAATTATTTTCTTGGTTTTTATTTTTAGTTTAAATACTCAATTATTAATTACTACTATATTTTAAGTGAAAAATTTCCGACAATGAATATAAAATTAATACTTTGTAAACTACCACTTCAGATTTTCGGATATACACCAAAAGTTGATCAATTCATGTTACTGATGCATTAAGTAAATATACCAAATTTCATCGAAATCCGTTGAGCCGTTCAAGCTGTACACATCTGTACGGACAGACGGACGGACAGACTTCATGCTAAAAATACTTTTTTCTATTAACAAAAAGCATGATTCGTGTAAAATATGTAAAAATCTCCACATGGGAAATTTGGTGTGAAAACACTATACCTCCCTTACTATCGTCGATCGGTAAAAATGAACTGTAACCAGGCATAGGACCGACCGACTTTTTTAAATAAATTAATTTCCAAACAACATTATTGATATATATGTATATATATATAAAAAATCAAAAAAAAAAAAAATTCTAAAACTTGAATTAAAATGATTAAATAATATTATCTTGGGTTTTATTTTTAGTTTAATTACACAATTATTAATTACTACTTTATTTTAAGTGAAATATTTTCTGTCAATGAATATAAAATCAATACTTTGTAAATTTCCACTTTCGGTTTTCGGATATACACCAAAAGTTGATGAATTCGTAGTACTGATGCATTAACTAAATATACCAAATTTTAAAAAAATCAGTTGGGCTGTTCCAGCTGTACACATCTATATGAAATACTTTTTTCTGTTAAAAACAATGCATGATTCGTGGAGATATATAAAAATCTCCACATGTGAAATTTGTTGTGAAAAAAGGCAAAGGGTTAACCCTTAATAGAAAAAAACAACAAAAATTGTGATGTTTAATCAATTATAAAACTTTTAGATTTCATAATTAGACTAAAGAAGAAAAAAAAATTGTCACATATTACTTAAATTTATTGTATAAAGAATTCATTAATTTTTAAAATTGATTTAAATTTATAAACATTCTCTATTTGGATTAAAGAACGTAATATTATCTTATGTTATTCTATTCTAATTCGATTTTATTTATTTTAAGAGTAAAGAAACACTCAAGATCATGAGGCAAAAAGATGTGAAGGAAAGAGGAAGTGACACTGTGCTTTGGAAAGCTCTTTTGTTGTCTTTTCTATACCAAATGTGATAGTGCTAAAGAAAAACTTTCAAACTGAATTGAACAATATTTGAAAAAAAAAATATATCTCTACTTCTCAGCACAGTGTCTGTTGTGTCCTTAATTCTTGTATGAAGTGCATTGGCATCTGGCCAGTTGGAGATTTTCGCCATTCACCAAATTATTCCTTTATTATTTTAGAGTTCTTTGCAAAAAGAAAAAAAAAACAATAATTAAATATTATACTAAAAAGGCAGACAGTCTGGGAAGTTGTGTTTTGATGGGGATTGTGTAGCCAATTCCTAATCCCACCTTTGACCCACTTTAATCAGATCCAAAAGCTCACATGGGATTGCTTAGCTGAATTAGTGTTATTTAGATAATTAATAGAGAGAGTTGAGAATCAGACACACACAAGATTTAGATGAATCCCAATTCTCTCATAATTTACAAAGTTTAAATATTATTTGTGATTAATTCATATCCCAGAAGTCAAAATATGTACAAAGATTTAA
This sequence comes from Labia minor, assembly GCA_963082975.1. Lineage (NCBI taxonomy): Eukaryota > Metazoa > Arthropoda > Insecta > Dermaptera > Spongiphoridae > Labia > Labia minor. Next base: position 87,561,726 of record OY720345.1, read on the forward strand.
ATATAATAAATATTATATCTTAAGTGAATTCAAATATTAAATATACAAAAAGAATGATTAAGTATCCAACTAAATAAAATGAAATATTTTGTTTCATTATCAGAAATATCATAGTTAAATGTTTTAAATATTCCTATCATAATCGGATTTAGATGTTGTATAATCTGCAATAGTATTTATTCTAGGTATAATTATCAGAACTCTCTTATCCGCCCTATTCTCCGGATTTAGTCCCTAGTGACTATTTCTTGTTTCTAAACTTGAAGAAATGGCTCAGTGGAAATAGATTTGACTCCAACAATGAAATCATCTCACAAACAAATACCTATTTTGATATCCTTGACAAATCTTATTTTTTCGAGGGGATAAAAAAATTGGAGAAACGTTGGACAAAGTGTATAGAGCTCAAAGGAGACTACATTGAAAAATAAAATAATCTTTATCAAAAAACCTGTGTTTCATTAAAAAAAGATACAGACTTAATGATCTGTCCTCGTATATATTACATATGTTTGTAGATAGATTCATCTTCTGTAATAGGCACGTGTGGATGAGTATTATAATAATTTGATGACAATAATCAGGCTCAAGTTGTCGTTGATAATTGGTTCCATATTTAAAATATGATATTTACAAAGTAAACAAAATAAAATTATCTTGGAAAAATTAAATTATAAAAATATTGTACATGTATAGTAATAGTTGAGTGACTATGTAAACATGTAAATACCTGTGACGTATACCTGTGTAGAAAGGTCATGGTTTGATCCTATCTGGCACTGTTTTTGAGATACAGTTATATTATCATTATCATAAACTTTTTTCAAAGATAAGTTCTTTATTAAGTAAGTAATTCTATTAATATTTTTATTTACACAAAAATAAAAGTACTTTAAAAGTAACATAATTAGTTCTCGATTTTTAATCTTCTGAGATTGGAATAAAAAGTTATCGGGATAAAAAAAGAGAAAACAAAGAGAGCCAAACATGCACTGATTTAATAAATATTATTTATTAATTTTAATTTATAATTAATTAAATTTAATTTAAATATAATATATATATTATTTAATCCAATTCAAATTTGCGAGATAGTCGAGTGGAGACACTCCAGCTAATTTTTATTTTTGTTTAAAAATGAAAATAAAAAAAAATAAAAAAAATAATAAGATCGATTATTTACAAAAAAAAAAAAAAAAAAATAAAAAGTGAATGAAATGTTTGGTGTGTGGTTGAATCGATGCTCGAAGGCTAATTCATTACATTGGCCTAATTGGTTGAACCAAATACCCTATGGTCAGTCTCCCTGAGGCAACACAGCGTGACCGCTCTATCAATGAACCAATTGGACATTCAATGTCTCTGTTCAGTGGATCGACCACCCACACCCACACCCACACACTCTGAAATCCTCCAATCATTTTGCAGATCTCCATCTCTCCCTCCCATGTATTTGTAACCCTATCAAACCATTACGGTACCCAATGGGTATTCCTGCTGGCCTAATGGAGTTCATCACGCCAATCTCATTAGCTAAACTATATCAATAGAAAGCAGTCAAAGAGGAGAAACACATCAGGATAGGCCAGAGATTCATGTACACGAGATCCTAAGAAATATTTTTTCGTATTATATATATATATATATATATATATATAATTATGGTCACATCTAATCTTAATCTATTTTGGTTTTGTCTAATGAATGCGTGCAATGTCGAAATAATCAACTATTATTTATTATTCTCAAGTAGAGTTTAAATTTAATCTTAAAAACACAAATAAACTTATATAAATATATATTTCCTTATATTTTTATTTTTATTATTAACAATTTTTATTTATTTTATATTTTATAAATTTTAATTGAAAAAAAAAATAATTTGATAAATTTACATAAATAAGTATATTCTTAAATAAAATAATGTATTTATTAAAGCTTTTGTGGTTATTTTGATAATTATTAAGGGAATTTTTATTAAAAGACCACATTGTTTGTATAAAATTATTTATTAAATTAAAATAAAAATTTAAATAAAAATTTAAATACATTTTTTTTAATTGAAAAAAATTATATAGTCAGTATAATACAATAGTTTTAACAAAGAAAGGGTCTTATAATATATATATCGTGTATGTGGGTGTGTGGGTGTGTGTTTAAATGGTTTGATTTTATATCTAAAAATGTTGTTTGTTTAATGTGTGTATGTGTGTGGTGGTAGGTAAGTGACATTCGTGTAATTCTATGAATAATAAAAAGTTAACATCATCTTTAATTGTTACTTCTTAAAGACAATATTTAATTTATTATCAAACTAAATTATAATATATAAAAGCCATAGTCACTCACTGTGACCGTAACGTCATAATTTGGCCACATCAAACTAGATGACATTATTCGACGTGGGTGTTTTAAAAAAATGTTAATTGAATATACATATATATATATATTGCATTCTTTTAAATATTAATTTTATTAAAGATTGAATTAAATTATTTAAATAATTTTAAAATTATTTACTAATTTAATTATCACAAGTTAATTTTTTTTAATTAAATATTAAATTATTAAATTAAATTTATTAAATATAATATATTTAAATTATGAATAATATAATATGTTTATATTTCATTCTTTTAATAGAATTTCTACTTGGTTTTTGAATTTGTTGATAAACTAAGGTAAATGTACCAGTCTTGGACCACTGTACCAGTAATGGGCCATTTGATAGATTTATGATCAAATTAAGCTTTTTAATTTCAAATTAAACTTGAGATATCGATAAATATCAAGAAGAGCCTTTTTCGGATTGCTTATCAATGCAACAGAGACCAATCGCTGCATTTATATTATAATTATGAATTTTTTAAAACCCGAGGCAAGCGTTCTTGCATTTTAAGGTTCGTTTCTTATGCAAAACGTTAAGGATATGCTTCACTTTATTTTCAATATAATTATGTTTTATTTAATAATAATTTCAATCCAAAAATTCAATTCAATAGTTGATACTACAAATTATATTAATTAGTTTCAAATATTTAATTTATGTGATGATTATAAATTACACTTTTTAATTAACCCCTTTATTTGGTATTTATTATGATTTAGATTGAGTTAAAAGAAAATTTAAAAAAATAAAAAAATTATTTATGATTCTAACCTAAAATGAATAATAAATAATTCTGGGACATGGTTGGCTTTTGAATCTTTTTGGAGTAACTAACGTGCCACAAAATTGTCATGATTTTTTTTTCTCCACTCAAATTGAATGTATAATCGAATATTTTTGTACAACTTCTAACTATCCTGTATAAAAAAAGGTGTTATAATTTTAAATATTAAACTTTATACCAAAAAAATAAAATGATTATTAAAAAATTTGGAATTTATTTGTGATAAAAAATATAGCTTTCTAAAAATTGGTTATTTTTTTTTTTAAATTTTATTGTATGGAAATTCTTTAATTGATTTTAGTTTGTAGTTTTTAGTTGTAGATAATGACGAAAAAGCCAAATTTATATATAATACCGTGAACCAGTTACATTTTCTTGTTTTGATAATGTTATGTTAAATTCTAGAAGAAAAAAAAATTGCGATTCTTGCACTATTCTTCCTGCTTAGTTAAGCTTGATATAAATTTTAAAAAATTAATTTTTTTTTTTAATAAATATTGATAAAATTTACAGCATAAAATAAGAACATATAACAATATTCTGGTAATATTTCTCATCGCCCGAATCAATTTTAAGTTTATAACTTCACAATTTCCCAGACAAACAGACATAAAAAACACAAAAGTCATATTTGGATTCTCCAGGTCACATAAAGAGTGAAAATTTTAAAACCTGAACAATGCGATTTGTACGGCAACAACACGCAATGACATGAATAGAAGTCGAAACGGTATATACTGTGTTTATCATGAATGTTTCTATACTGCGAGGCAATTCAAGCGATATTTCAGTAATAAAGTATACAATTTGCCGGTTTCATCTACTAAGATATATATAAATAAATATTCAGTACTTCAAATTTCATAAATTGTAATTTTAATGTGAATTGTTCAATTTTAATTCATTTCTATTGAAAAAAGTTATAATTATTAAAAAAATAATTTTGTCTTTATGCATGCCATGAATTTTTTCAAACATGCCATAGGTTCGCCATCCCTGTTCTAGGATATTCACCTGTAATTTTACCAAATGATAAAATGGCTTTAGTATATGTAACATAATTGAAATTATTGTGATAAATTTAACGATTGTTTCAAAATTATAAATAATTCTAAACAAACTATTGTAGTGTATTTTAATGTTGCCAACCACTATTCGATTTTGATTCTAATTGGTAGTTGATACAAGATGGGACTTCACTTTATCTTTCTTTAACATACAATTATTATAAATATATATATATATATATATATATATATATAAACCTCTGACTTTTGTACATCCTACGCAAGGACAATGCCTGTCAAGTCGGTTATATAAATGATGAGGTGTCCTATGATCAGTAGAATGAGTCGTATCAACCTTTACCTTGATTTTCTTGATCGGAAGCGCTACTTTTTATCAAGTAGCTTTTCCCCAATGTTGTTCCCGGAGGCTGGGTTGACTCCGTCCCATAGACCCCAGCTAGAGAAATTCCATTGCCAGACCCGGGACTTGAACCCGGGACCACGAGAATGTGAGTCAGCGACGCTAGCCTTTTTTTTTTAGAAAAATGTGTTTATTGAGCCAAATTACAGTTATATTTACAATGAACAAAATCCCCAAACACATTGGGATTTACATATTATTTACATTTGATTAATAACATTATACATTTTATGTATATACGTTATTATGCTTAAATTATTTATACACTAGGAAAGTAATTGTTTTTAATATATAATTATTAAGTTTATATAATCTTATTTTTTAAAAATTTTCAGGAAAAATTGGCTTTATAAAAACCTGAAAAAAATATATTTTTTATTTAACTTATCACTACTTGAATTTTTTTAATTCTTTTTTTTTTTTCCTTTCCCCTCCTTTACATAAATTAAGATATATAAAAAAAGAAAAAAGAAAAAATTAACTTAATGTTTATTAATAATTGCTAATATAATAAGAAAAGAAATAAATTAACTTATGCTACAATTTTTATAATGATTATAATATGAATAATAAGATTCAATCAAGAAAGAAAAGATAAAAGAAATCAAATAACGGATACATTTCTCATCCTCTCTTTTTCAACTAGTAAACTTATTGATTATCAAACCACCAGTAGTTTTTATTATTTAACTTTTCTTTTTTATCCCTATCCGAGATCGCACGACTAAATCTATAAAATCTATACTGGTCCTGTCCGTCTAGGAAGGGATCGTATTTGATTCTTTTATCATTACTATTTCTATACACATGATAAATTATAGGAATATTATTAGAGTCTTGTATATATCCCTGGGCATCTAAGAAAGGAAATGCTTCTGGTGGAATAAATCCCGTTTCTAGAGTTTTTTTATAATACTGGTCGTGTGGAAGTGCCGCACCCGAAACCAAACTATTTTCGTCATTATTTACAATTCTGCTATAAAATTTTCTTATTAATTTAATAATGAAGCAATCTATTCTATTTAAATTCGCCAGATTGTAGATTGTTTCATTATTTATAAATTTCTGATAGCTGGTTTCTCGAGCCCTCCACATCCCCAGACAAGCTCTTAAGCATTTCCTTTCAAACACACGAATTTTCTCCATTGTTGATGCGTTTTGGTTGAACCATATACTTGAACCGTATGTTACAATTGGTCTAACACATAGGTTCTTAAACTTATGTACTCCACGGACCCCCACTTGAAAAATTTTTTTTTGACGGACCCCCATCACAACTTTAGGTACTTTACGTCATTTTATTAATTAATTTCTGGCTTACGATCTCATAAGGACAAGGATATATGATGAATATTTCTAACAGTGATTGGTGAATAACGATTTTTTTGCATATTGTAGAACACATTTTATTAGAAATTATAATATTGAAGAAAGAAAATACAAACATTGTCATAGCAACAAATCTCACAAATTATAATGGGTACTTACATTAAATTCATATAAATATTTTATAATTTTTTTCAGAAAATATTAAATAAGAAATATTTCAAAAAATAACTGCATCTATCTCATTAAATATAACTTACATATTTAATGAGATGTATGCAGTTGTTTTCTTGAAACAAGAATCTCAATATCTGGCTTAATATTGGAAACTTTTAATCTAAGATCCGGCTCTACATTTAATTTGTTTCTATATTTAGACTTAATATAAAATAGTACCGAAAAAGCTTGTTCGCATAAATATGTTGTGCAGAATGGAATCAAGTGTTGAAGTGCTTTATTTGCAAGCGCAGGATAATCTGACCTGAGAAGTAACCAAAAGTTGCTCAATTCAGTTTTGTTAAATTTTAGTTTATAAGTTGTATCACATGATAATTCCACGAGAATATCTTGTTCAGGTGCAGATAAATGTTTAGTATTTGTAATTTCCATATTAAATGGATCTCTGATCCAGTTATTGCAAGGATCAGGAGTAGAAAAATACTTCCTGAAGTTGCTTTTCAAAGTAATTAAATGTTCAACAAATAATTGACGCGTTTGATTAAGCAATTTTTCACTGGAGCTTTCTATGAAATCATTGAGAGTTGGAAAAGACTCATATACACCGTTCTGGATGCGTTTCGACCACAAGTCGATTTTTTTAATCATTGCTTCTATTTTATCTTCAACTTTAAATATATTTACAACAGTACCTTGCAGGCTCAAATTAAGTTCGTTCAATTTTGTAAAAATATCAGTCAAGTAAGCCACCTTAGCTAACCAGATAAAATCATTGAAACATTCGGTCAGTTCAAAATGCGCATCTATTAAAAACAATCGTATTTCATCTCGAAGCTCAAAAAGGCGAATGAGTACTTTCCCGCGGGACAACCAACGTACATCTGTATGTAATAATAAATGTGTATGTTGACTACCCATTTCCTCACACAAAATTTTAAAAACTCTGGAATTAAGTGGACGAGCCTTAATGAAATTGACAATTTTAACTACTTCGTCTAATGTTCTTTTCAAATCTGGTGACATATTTTTGGCTGCTAATGATTCTCTGTGAATGCAGCAATGATTCCAAACAACCTGAGGCGCAACATTTTTAATAAGAGCAATCAATCCAGTTCTTGTACCTGACATTGCACGAGCACCATCAGTGCAAATTCCAACACATTTTGGCCACTCTATTTCATTTTCGGTTATAAAATTATTCAAACTGTTAAATATGTCATTAGCTGTCGTTCGTGAAGGTAGTGAATCACAAAACAATACATCTTCTTGTATTTGATTTTCAAACTCATATCTAATGAAAGCTAACAAATTGGCATTATTAGTGACATCAGTACTTTTATCCAATTGTAATGAGTAATAGTGACTTTTGCGCACTCTCGATATTAATTCTTCTTTTATATTACATGACATGTCTTCAATCCTATTCTTAACCGTATCATTTGATAATGAAATCAAATTTATATCGTTTGCTGCTTTAGTTCCTAACATTATATTTGTAATTACTTTTGTAGCAGGAAGAATTAATTGCTCTGCTATATTATGCGGCTTTCCTGCTTTAGCAATAAGTAGAGCTACTTCATATGATGCCATTACTGCTTTCTTACTCATACCACCAGATCCCGTCTTTACCATCAATTTCTGACTTGAATTAAGTTCTTCTTTTTTCATTTTAAAAAATTCGATAGACTTACTAACATGCTCGCTGTGCTTTGTTTGTAAATGACGTCTGAGATTAGCAGGTTTCATACTTTCATTGGATAAACTTTCCTGACATAGAACGCAGACTGGTCTTTCCACATCATTGTTGCAAATATAAGTAAATCCAAATGATAAATAATCATCCGAATATTTTCTAGTTTTGCGTTTCTTGGTAGAGTTTGCTGTTGATGCCTCATCATCTGATTCTTTCCGTTTCTGTGTTGAACCAGTTTGTAGCCAACGATCCATTTTATGGAGTAATTTATTAACATTGAACTACAATAATATAAATATAATATAAATATAATATAACTATAACGAATTATTATTTACTAGCTATGTTTTAATATGATTTTAAATGAATGTTTTAATATCATTTTAAATGAATGTTTTAAATCATTTTAATAAATGTTTTAAATCATTTTAAATAAATGATTTAATATCATTTTAAATGAATATTAATTTATATAATAAATATATTTCGTAATTTGATTCTAAAATATTATTAATTTCGTAATTTGATTCTAAAATATTATTAATTTCCTAATTTGATTCTAAAATATTATTAAAATAAATATTTTTTATTCATAAAACTAACTTATACTTACATCTCAAAAACAGCCTTTCTGGGAAATTGCAAAATGTGTTTAGTGTTTTTATAAAATAATGATCATGCAAATTACACTAAAAATTAAAAAAAATTATTAGCTATAATAAACTATTATTAGCTATAATTTAATTATAATTAATTAAATTAATAAAAATAATTTAAAGATACAACTCGTTGAGAAATGAACTTATAATTAACATTAATAAAAATAATTTAAAGATACAACTCGTTGAGAAATGAACTTATAATTAACATTTGCTTTAAAACTGTTTAAAACCCCAGAGTGGACGCTGACAATTTGGGTTTTTCCGGGTAAGACTGTCCCCTCCCCTGGTTTTCCCCAATAACAAAGTGAAAGAAAATTCCCTTATATGCCTCCCCTTCCGAGCCCCTAAGAGGGGTTATTTTAAAGGAACAATCGAAAAATGATTTTAAATGAATGAATGGATGAAAATTCAAATTTTATATATAGTTTTTTATATATGTTTATTTATTCACAAAAAATTAATTGACATAATTATCAATTTAATAAAATAAAATAGTATTATTAATAGTATTAAATTATAGCCGTAATTCTCTAGGAGGATATAGTTAAACAATGAACTTTAAATATTTATATATGTATATATTTTTACGATGATTTTTTTCCGAGGACCGCGGACCCCCAGTAAAGGCTTCGCGGACCCCCAGGGGTCCGCGGACCACAGTTTAAGAACCACTGGTCTAACAAATAAACTATAGCATTGAATTTTTATTTTTGGCTTTAAATACGGACTATAGAATAGCCATTTTAACGACATGAATGCTGCTCTGGCCTTGGCTAATTGAATATTTATGTGATTTTTGAACATTAGTCTTTCATCTAAATGTACGCCTAGATAACGAACTGTGTTTTTATGGGGAATGACCTGACCATTTATATTTATGTGAAAATTTTTCCAATTCTTTTTTAAATTTTTGTTTCCATTATTAATAGTTGGCCTAAATAATATTGTTTCACATTTATTTAAATTTATCTTTAATTTCCAATTATTATAAAAAGTAAAAATTTTGTTGCCTAAAGATTCTAATTTTTGTTGAATTTCATCTGTTTTTTTCCCAGAAATATAAATGATCAGGTCATCCGCAAATGCCAGTGCATTCAGACCTTTCTTAACATTTAGTTCATATGCTGTTAGAATATCACTTATAAATATATTAAATAGAACTGGCGAGTTTATCGTACCCTGTTGTAAACCGTTAGCGACGCTAGCCATCACACCCTGTGGCGCCTTTATATATATATACTAGCTTTATCAATGGGTCTCATACTCTCAAAACTCTCAATACTTTTTTGAACTTTTGAAAGATTATTTCTTTATTAAAATATTATATATATATATAGAATATATATAGATATCAATCTCTAATATCAATATTTTTTCTAAAGTATATATATAGTGTGTGTGTGTGTATGTGTAAGAGAGAGAGAGAGAGAGAAAGAGAGAGAAATGGGAGGAGACATGAATGAAAATGAATCATTAGAATCTTACCTATTTCATTTGAAAATCACATTAAAGGTATAAACTACCTCTTTTGTTTTCCTTTCAATTTTCTTTTTCTTTTTAATTTTTTTTTTTTTTTGAATATCTTAGCATTGAATGAATGAATTTAGACATGCAATTCAAACTTAACTATTATAATTGAATTATCAATGCATTTTAAATCAGAACTAATGAAAAAAAGTAACTTTTAAAATAAAATATTTTACTTAATTCAATTAATTTTAAAATAAATTATAATAATTCGATATACAAAAAAGTAATGTGTTTATTACTCAAATTGATAATCATTCGCGTAAAATAATTATATATTTAATAATAGTGAATATTTTTTCTTTGTCAGGACATTAACATTCATCAATTTTGATTGATCTTGTCAACTAGGCTTAAAATAATGGTAACTTTAAACAAAATTAAATAAAAAAAAATTAATTTATTTTAATATACGGTATGTACTACTTACAGTGGCGGATTAAGTTGATTGAGGGCCCCGGGCGGTAAAATTGAAATGGGCCCTCTGTTATTTACAATTATAATTGAAAGACAAATTTTGTTTATATTATAATTTAGGCTGTTTTATACTTACATATATGTAGTACTTATGTAATAAGAGGGAGTGTCCTCCCCTAGACTTTCCCGCATATAAATAGGTATAAAGAGTTGTGAATGAATATTTAGAATGTGTAAACTTAGTATTGATAAAGAGCCAGTTCGTATTAGTTTATGGGTGTCAAATTTGATATTTGGTAACATTTATATATATATATATATATATATATAGAATAAAGTGCTACTTCCGGTTAACTGATATTTTAAATGTAAAAAAAAAACAGATATGGATATAATATAAATATTTTTAATTTTATTTTGTTTATAATATATAAGGGCTGGCTGTGACGTCATGAAGTGCTGGGTGACGTCATATAATTTTAAATTAAGAAAAAACTAATGAAGATGATTTTTCTCGAGGACAAAACCAATACAAAGTGCATAACACGTGGAGATATGTCCTCATGTGAAATTTGGTGTGAAAATAACCCTTTCCTTATTATCGTCGATCGCTAATACTACCACTTCCGGTTTCCGGATTTGCACCAAAAGTTGATCAATTCATCCCACTGATGCATTAAGTAAATATACCAAATTTCATCAAAATCCGTTGAGCCGTTCAGGCTGTACACATCTATACGGACGGACGGACAGACGGACGGACAGACATCATACTAAAAATACTTTTTTCTGTTAAGAAAATGCATGATTCGTGGAGATATGTACCTAAAAATATCCACAGGTGAAATTTGGTGTGAAAACAATACCTCGCTTACTATCGTCGGTCGGTAAAAAAGAAACGCTACTTGTATAGGTAAAATGTCACTTCCGGTAGTCAGATCATGATGAAATTTGGTATCTCAATTTTTTTCATATTTTTAAATCTATATACAAAATAGGAAGCAAATATCTCGAAGCAAACTGGTACTTTACTTGAAAGGTAAACGCAACCAGTGTAGGTAAAGTACCACTTCCGGTTAACCGATTTTGACGAAATTTTGATAGAAATCTACAAACTGTGAATAATATCGGTGTACCAAATTTCGAAGTCCTAGCTTGATTAGTTTTTGAGTAAATTTGCTTACAGACATTACATACATACATACATACATACACACACACAGACATAATTCGAAAAATGGTATTTTCCGACTCAGGGAGGTCTAAAACGTCAAGATCTATCGAAATCTCGAAGTCGAAATTTTTGACGATTCCAATACTTCCCTTATACGAAGTATGCGGGAAAGTAAAAAATACATAATTTTTACTGTGGTCGCCGAGACCCAAAATTGATTATTTTTTCTTAAGTTAGTCGGGGTTCAAACAAGACCGAATAAAGATCTGTATCAAGAATAACTTGTTTTATTTAAACTCCGATTAACCATAAACTCAACAGTTTATTTAAATTTTTTTTAAGGAAATATTTTTATTTAGGTTTCGGTGGGCCCCGGGCGGCCGCCCGGTCCGCTCGGCGTTTAATCCGACTCTGACTACTTATATAAATGTTATTAAATATTCGTAAAATCAATCATATATAATATACCTTCATATAATAAGGTATATATTATTATTAGTATTTATATAATATTTATGTTTTATATATTATTATCTTTTTCCATTAATCTTTCCCTCAATTAGCATATGTTGATTACCTACTGGCTATTTTTATTCAAAAGAAGAGATTAAGATTAACATAAACGTGTATTGAACTAAGAATTTATCTAACTGACATTCAAATCATAGGTGAAGACTTTTTGAAAATGATATCTAAACAAATAAAACGATTCACTTTATTTTTAATGACCTAAATGAACATAAACAGAAAAAAATATTAATAATATAATACTAGATCCTTAAATTTTTTTATAATCCACAAAAATACTATTATTTTTTTCTTGTTGTTTGTAACTAGAAATAAATGTTTTAATATATTATTTAAATTTGAATACGATTCGTAAAATAATATCGAAATTGGAGTGTTTTTTTTTCATAATTGATAATTGTTAATGTTCACATTAAGAAAATATTTTAAATTGATTAATATATAATTTTTATATTTTGAAATTATTTAAACTTATTTAACAAATTTTAATAATTTATAACAGTGATTCCCAAACTGAGAGCCGCGGCACCCTGGGGAGCCGCGAAAAAATTTTCTAATACTTGAAATTTTTGGTTCTAAAAAAAAGGTAAGATGATTGTATTTTGTGGGGAAACTTTTGAACATTTTCGATTATTTTTAAATTTTATAACGTTTTTCTCAACTTCACTTGGCGTCTGTCTCCTTGTCTCTGTGTCTGTTCACTCTTTTGACAAATTGAAATCGATTTTTCATTGATTTTTTATTGAGATAAACTTTTGAAAATTTTTATAGATATTTCATTTTTCAATATTGTTCTCTAAAAAAAAACAAATAAAAAAGGTCAGATGATTTTGCGATGCTCTGAAACATTTCCGATGGAGGGAAGAAAAGTTTTCCAATTTTTCAAAAGAGTAAAAATTTATATAAAAATCGGATGTATTAAGGGAGCCTCGGAAAAATCCGATTATTTAGGGAGCCGCAAACCAGAAAAGTTTGGGAACCTCTGATTTATAAGTTTCATATACCTCTGACTTTGTACGCCCTACGCAAGGACCACGCCTATCAAGCCGGTTATATCAATGAGGTGTCCTATGATCAGTAGAACGGGTCCTCTCAACCTTTACCTTGATTTTCTTGATTGGAGGCGCTATCAAGTAGATTTTCCTCAATGTTGTCCTAAGAGGTTGGGTTGACTCCGTCCCATAGACCCCAGCTAGAGAAATTCCCTTGCCAGGCCCGGGACTTGAACCCGGGATCATGTGAATGTGAGGCAGGTTCGCTACCCGCATACCCAATGGCGCCTTCAAGAAGTAAAAAATATTTAAAAAAAAATTCATTATGACAATAAATATAAATTATGTATGAAAAATTCAATATAATATTGAGAATAAAAATATAATAATATTATACATAAATATTTTCTTCTTAATTTGTGTGATCATCCAGAATTTCAATTAGATGTAGTTATAAATAACATTTAGTTATTAAAAGTCTTAATTTATTATGAAATATTATAAAATTCAAGGGGAATTTAATCTTAATAATATTATAATGGATATTAAGAACAGTCAAGTATATAAAATAAATTATAAATATAATTATTAATCTCAACTTATAAAAAATAAATAAAAATAAAATTATTTCTAATATATATAATAATTAACAAACAATGATTAAACTATTAAAGATTTATTTTAATGTTTAAAAGATAAAAAATAAAAATGAAATGAAAATTGATTAAAAAATAAAGATATTGAATAATGATAAACAAATTCAAATATAGAATATATAATTTGTATTATCAAGTATTGATATTTGAACTTTTGGTTTGAAATTATTATTAAATAACACATAATATGATGAAAATAAGGTGAAACCTATCCTTAATGTTTTGCATAAGTAACTAACCTTAAAATGCAATAATGCTTACCCCCCTCCTCGTGTTTTAATAGATTCACAATTCTATTAAGCCTAGTTTACACGGGCTTAGTACTTGTCATTAGTTTAGGGGTGGGCAAATACTTTTAAGCGCGGGCCAAAATGAAATTTTCAAAATGTTTTCCGGGACGGAGGACCATATTTCGAAAACACTAATAAAAAAAATGTATCTTTTATTTTTTTTAGAGACATATTGAACGAAAAATCAAAATAATAGCCAACTTTTTCAACGGGCCGGCGAGCGTTCAAAAGGCCGAATTTTCCCACCCCTGAACTAATGACAAGTACTAAGTAAACTAGACTTAATAAATGCAGCGATTGGTTTCTGATTCATTGTTAAGCAATTCTTATTTATAAAATATATTTATCGATATCTCAATTTAATTTGAAATTAAAAAGCTTATTTTGATAAATAATCTATCAAATGGTCAATTATTGTCACAATGGCCCACCTAATATATGTATTTGAGCAGCGGTCGGGGGACCGGGGTAAATTACCCCAAATCGGGTAAAAATGAAACTTTTGTGAGTAAAAAGTATATATTTTTAATTTGTAATTTTATAAACCTGTTAGTATTTTTACAAATTAATTTTTTAGTTATTGTTTTCTTTTCAAAACTATCATGGGGGGGGGGGGCTCTTCGCCATTGGGTAATATCAAAATACACAAAAATATTTTGGGGTAATGATTAAAAAAAAGTTCCCCGACCGCTGTATTTGAGCAATTGATATAAAAAATGAATATTAATAGAAAATATTATATATATTCTTAATAATGTGAAATATTATTTAGTATTTATTCAGTAGATTTTATTATATATTTGTTTAATAAATTTAATTCGAAATTTTCAACTTTTACTTACTATGATGTAGGTATACCATTATTTAATTTAACCATATATTATTTATGTAGTTTTTACTTAATATTACATCAATAATGTTATAAACATTTGTTTATTTTTTTATAATTAATAAATATATAAATTGTAGCATTTAGATATGATATACATATATATATTTATATGTTGGTTTAGATTTCCGTGAATGTTATTATTATTATTATTATTATTATTATTATCAGATTTATCAGGGATATAATCAGGTATTTTTATGAGATTGTTTTCTCGACGTTTCGGCACCCATTTTGGCGCCATTTTCAAGAGATTATTTAGGTGGGAATATTTTTGGGATTGTGGATCTTAGTCTTTGTGACCAAGGGTTAATATCGGGATTTTGGGTTGATAGGTTGGGTGGTTTTGTACTCACTGCGATGCTGTAGAGCTTCGAAGAATCCTGGGCAATCCTGAGAGTGGCACACGTCTGCACTGGACAACAGCCTGAGGCCAGTCTCAAAAATATTCCCATCTAAATAATCTTTTGAAAATGGCGCCAAAATGGGTGCCGAAACGTCGAGAAAACAATCTCATAAAAATACCTGATTATATCCCTGATAAATCTGATAATATATATATATATATATACTTACAACACTCCATATTATAACAAATAGGGAACGTCTCGTATATTTATTTAAATATCATAAAATGATTATTGATCGATATAGATATTCGTAATATGTACTCCATAAGTAGTATTTTTAATATAGTTTATGGTTATTGTCATGCAAAGGAAAAAACGACATATACCTACCAACGAACAATTATATGCAATTAAATATTAAAAGTTGTAACTACCTATCAATGCATGACTTAGTCAGGGTCAAGTTTATAGTTTGTTTTATTTTTTTTTTTTTTTTTTTTGGTTTTCTAAAAAAATAATTCTATAAATATAGTTTAAGTATATGATTAATATTGTAAGAAGTTTTTTTTTAAATATTTATTAAAATCTTTCACTTTCAATTTACAATTTGATTTGAATTACATAAAATTTTTTTCAGTATTCTTAGTTTATTATTATTATTATTATTCAATCTATCTCTGTGGCTCTAAGGAACTCGAAAATTCTTGGCCGCTTCATGACGTCACAGCCACCACTTCCTCTTATATCTTATCTCATTATAAATAAAAGAAAATTAAAAATATTTATGTTATATCCATATTTGTTTTTTATTGTATTAATAGATACATTTAAATTATTTGAAATATAATATTATATGGTAGATATCACATACATTCGACTGTAATTATATATATATACAGGCACGGCCCGAGCTCTTATGGCGCCCTAGGGCAAGGGTCTAAAGTTCGCCCCATATGTTTTAACAAGCAAAAAAAAAAGAATCAACTAAAAAATTTTTGTTTGTTATTAAAAAAATATTTTTATTTATCTTCCTAAAAAGGAGATATCTTGGTATGATATCATTATATTTTTAAAAATGTAATAATTTACTACTTATTTTAAATAAACGCAATTTTTTTATTGCGTACCATAATTTTTTATTTACTATTAAGTCTTATAAGCCCTGATATCTTGCGAAGGATTAATTTTTTTTTCATAATGGCGCCCCTGCCAGCCAAGCGCCCCGAGCCATGGCCTTACTGGCTCGGCTCTAGGGCCGGCCCTGTATATATATATAGAAGATAGATTGTCAAAATATGTCAATTTTTAGAATTGTGAGTTCCAAAGAAAATAAAATAATATAAATATAAAAATTTTTTATAAAATAACGTTTTTCCAATGGACTAAAAAGAATAAAATAATTTTTCTATAAGCCTGACAAAGTTTATGGATGAATTGCTTCATATTTAACGAAAAACGTTGAGCGCATTTAGTTTAATTTATTTATATGAACAATCAAGTCAAATTTTTGTAATAATAAAAATTTTATTAAACACATGAAGTGAGAAATTTTTTTATCATGCAATAAAATTGATAGTTTAAGAGCTAAGAAATTAATCTTTTATTATTTTTCACTCTAATATACTTATATCAAAGTATGTATCAAATTTTAAAATAATTTTTATATTATCAATCAAATCCAAAATGATTGATTATATTTGAAGAAATAATGTTACTTGTTAATTAAGTGTTTTAGTGTGGTATAATATATCTTAGTATAAATATATGAATTATAGCTCTATAAAGGAAGTTAATTGCATAGAACTAAATGCGTGCAACTTTTTTCGTTCAATATGAAGCAATTCATCCATAAACTTTGTCAAGCTTATAGAAAAATTATTTTATTCTTTTTAGTCCATTGGAAAAACGTTATTTTATAAAAAAAATTTATATTTATATTATTTTATTCGTTTTAGTGCAATTTTAATATGATAAATTTATTTAATATAACAAGAGAAATAGAAAAGATGAAGTTATACGAAAATTTACACAAATTGAATAAAACAAAAAAATATATTAATCTTCCAAAATTGATTTGATGCATTTATGTTAAGTAAATGCTTTTATTGAATAATAATTATTATATTATATTTATAAATAAATATTTTTTATTAATATGAGATTTTATAAATGTATTTATATATAAATACTAGCTGCTCAGAGCTCCTTCGTCGCTCTTCACATCTAGACGGGGGCTCAGCCCCCTGTACCCCCTCGAGTGTCCCTATTCTGAGCTATAACCATCTAACTCCTACCCTGTCCCATCTCTCTCACGTTCCTTCCTACATTGTCCACCCTGTTCACAATTGGTCTTCCACACAGACGTTTTCCAATCCAACTCCCCACCAATATATTTTTCCTCTCCCATTCTAGCCATGTGCCCTGCCGATCCCAGCCTTCTCTATTTTATGACCTATATCTAGAGATGCATAGAGGTCATGCAATTCCTTGTTATGCAGTCTCCGCCATTGATAATCCCCTTTGATAATAATTTCCAGATTGCAACCTCGATTTAAATTCTTTGCAAATATTATTCTCTCTGATACTAATTATTTTGTCTTATCACTATTAATTTCAAACCCCATCAATTTTCCTGCCTCGATTAATTTTTTTATGCTACTTTAAATGTTATTAATTTATTTAAAAAAAATCAAACTAAAAAAAATAAAAATAAAATATAAAATTAGCATAACACTAAACTACTATAAAAATAATATTAAAAAATATATTATATATTAAAATCTTACGTGAAAATTCAATTATGAGATCAAATTTTCTTAATTAAAATAATTTACTCACATAATCTTAAAAATTAATAGTATTAAATTATAGCCGTAATGTGAATGTTTTCAAACTTTAAAAGCCCAATAAGATCAATTGAGATATTGTAAATATCAATAGATATATAAAAAGATTTTTATCTGCACATTGCTCAGAATTTAAATTACCGCCAAATTATCGCCACCAGCGCCTCTATGATCTAGTATGGTAACTAAACTATTTTTAATTAATTAGCACCCCCTGGACACACCTTAGCAATTAGCGGTTTAATAAAAGAAGCCTGACATGCCCTGAGACCTGCTGAATATGCATAAAAAATTTCATAAGAATCGGTCCAGCCGTTTCGGAGGAATTTTATATATAAGATATATCCACTACCCGCCTATACTATATTCTTTATAATTTTTTTAAAATTTTTCTAATTCAAAAATCGAAAATCGGGCTTCGAGGTCTGGTGGCCAGCCCCTTTGTGCTTCCGTGTAAAAAATTCCAGGTCCCTGCGTGCGATAGATTTGGCTGGAGATCTCGGTCAGACAAATGGACAGACAGGCAGACAGACAGACAGACAGACAGACACATTACACTTGCTCTTATTATGTAAGAAGATATACATTAATAAATATATAAATGTATATTTTATAAATATTTTTATATATATATATAATGTCTTCATAAAAAAAAGGTTATTTTGTATTGTTTTGTTTCCTTTCTATCGGGGACATATATAATGTATAATAAGTTGACCTGTGGCCAGGTCCGAACCGACCGACGGTTTGAAGTAAATTAATTTCCAGCTACAGAAACAATTTCAAATAATTTTAATATATCTATTAATGTAATAAAAAATAGATATGGATACATAAATAATAAATATAAACATTTTTAATTTTATTTTATTTATAATATATATGCAAGACCAGGCTGTGACGTCATGAATGGCTGGATGACGTCATATAATTTTAAATCAAGAAAAAACTAATAAATTTGATTTTTCTCGAGGATAAAACCAATACAAAGTGCATGATTCGTGGTGATATGTAAAAAATCTCCACATGTGAAATTTGGTGTGAAAACAATACCTCCCTTACTATCGTCGGTCGGTAAAAAAATAAGATATTTTCTCTATAACATGTGATTGGCGATACAACTAATTAATAAGAATTCATCATTAATTTTAATCCTATGAAATATTTTTAAATACATTCAAAATGAAAATCTATCCTGAAATAAATATTTATGTTTAAAAATCCGTTGAAAAAAAATTAATCGGTGCACTACAAAAGGAGTTAGTTACTAAAAGTAATTAATCGCTAATTAATTACAATTAATTAATTATAATTCAATTAGGTGTATATTTCTTCTATACCTTCTAGGGATCTATTGAAATATCTATATAAATTTTCAAAAGTCTAACTCAATAAAAAGTCGATGAAAAATCGATTTCAATTTGTCAAAAGAGCGAACACAGACAGACAGAGAGACAGAGAGACAGACACCAAGTGAAGTTAAGAAAAACGTTATAAACTAAAAAGCATGGAATATATTGGGTAAACTAAAAAGAGAATCTTTTGTAATATTTTAGACGCCAAGCGGTGCGGCGATGGCCTCGCCGGACGGCGTAGACCTCGGACCCTGCTCCTCCGTGGCTGGCTGCTCTCGGGGTTGGTGCGCCGTGGAGGCCGCGGGGACGGACGACTGTCGGCCCGCGGCATCGGCAGAAAGCGTCTAGTGGTGGCGGCGCTACGCCCTGCCGGCCCCCACAGGCCGCGGCGGCGGCGGCGCTGCTGGCCCAGGCGGCGGCACCCCCTCTACGCCTGGGCCGCAACAAGCAGCCGCCACGCGCCGCGGAGCGGCCCACCGCGCCGCAGCTGCGCACCCCTCGCCCAGGACGGCCCTGCACGAGGCACCCCGATACAGGTAAACCACCATCCAATCCACCTGACCAACTCAATATACTCTTGAATGGAAATCAATCGTTGAAATCACAATTTAGCCATTCAATTAAAAAAAAAAATAAATAAATAAAAGTTACATTTCTTTAAAGAAAGAAAGAAAACAAAATGTATTAATAATATAATAAATTAATTAAATAGGATATGTTTTAAAATAAAATAACACTTACGAGAAATACTTTTATTTTGTAAATACATATAAATATATTAAAATTATTATTTTTTTTTTTGGAAATCTATTTCTGCAAATACAGAACATGAAAGTTCACAATTGAATAAAACACTGATAAAATAATGGTTTTATAGATTTTACATTATAATAACATGAACTATAATAGGTATCCTTAATTTAAATTTTTCTCGAATATAAATATCCTTTGTGATTATATTGTAGTACTCTTCAGACACTATTAATTTATTTTCCTGCATCTTTTATTTGTTACATGCTATCTATAATTGAATTTCTTGAAACTTCAAATATATATAAATCGTCCTTGTAACCTAATACCTAATAATTTATATTTTGTCATTATATTTCGTTCAATTTCTCTTTTGTTTAATCAGACTATCTTACTAACTTCCTATCTAATATATTTGATTTAATAATGTTGACCGAGTCGGCATTGATATTCTCCTAATATTTTTGCTAAAAGTTCCCCCACTAACATAAATTAATTCTTCCGATTTCTCATCTGTGTTCCCAGTGTTATATTATTTTTCAATTGTCTCATTAACATTTCTTTCTCATTAAATATTGATTCCTTTAAATTATAATAATTATAATTATATCTATCGTAAAACTTTCTGTTTTATTATGTAATAACGGATTTTTAATAATTTTTAAAAACAATTTTCACATCTATTCATAATTTTATTCATGTCTGTTAATTATTAATTATTATCATTCTTATTTAAATGTAATTGTGTTCAGTAACATACAAAATCTCTACAGTTGTTTTTGTGTCCCTTTTTCTCTATCATTTATTAAGAGAAATTTATGTTGGGGAGGCGGGGGGGGGGGGCATGGGGTGGTCCGGGGTCTCCCCGAGAAAAAAATTTGACAAAATAAATTATTTATTTATTCATAACGTTTAGACTATATTTATACGTAATTTAAAGATGTTTTTTTTTCTTTTTGGCTCTCAGTTACAAAACTAATCACTTTTAAATTTATTTTTTGCAAAAAGTTGGAGGGGAGGGGGGGGCGTGACCCCCCCCCCGGCCCGACGCCACTGTTTATATAGTATAATAATAGGTAAATACACATATTTGACTAGAAATTAAATAAAATGTTAAATATATAGATATGGTTTAATTATTTTACTACAAATTGAATTTATCTTATATATATAGATATATCCTTTTTGTTAATGATATTTATTCATTTTAAATATAAATTAATGAAGCTTTAGATTTGATTTGTAATCATAATAGTCATATGAATTTTTCATCAATCATCATCATTTCATTCCCATCAATCATATTACGTTTCCAATTAAAAAAAAGCAAAAATTATTATTTTTTTTTATTTTATATAATAAATATAAAATCATTCTAATTTTTATATCATATATACAACACACAGTAGAGGTTTAGGTTAAAATGAAAAAGATTAAATAAGTAAATAATATTATATTTGTGGCGCAACCAGGGGGGGATAGGGTTTTAACCCCCCCTCCTCCTTCCCCAGAAGAGAAAAAAATTCAAATTACTATATATTATGTACTATATTACAAATAGAAAAGAAAAAATATAACCCTTCACTTTATTTGAAAAAAAAAATTCTTAAAGTATAACTTAATTTTAAAAAGTTTTAACAAAAATAAAAATTGCATATTTTTTTCGTACAGAATTTAATATAAGAAATAAAAAATTATTTTATTATTTCTCCTAAATCATAAATAAATAAGTTGAGCTGTGGCCAGGTCAGAACCGACCGACGGTTTGAAATAAATTAATTTCCAGCTACAGAAACAATTTCAAATAATTTTAATATATCTATTGAACTAATAAAAAACAGATATGGATATTAGATAAATATTTTTAATTTTATTTTATTTTTAATATATAGCTGAAGTAGCCGGCGTTGCCCGTGATCATAATAAGGAGACTGTGACGTCATGAAGGGCTGGGTGACGTCACATAATTTTAAATTAAGAAAAACATAATGAAGATGATTTTTCCCGAGGATAAAACCAATACATTCGTGGTGATATGTAAAAAAATCTCCTCATGTGAAATTTGGTGTGAAAATAACCCTTTCCTTCCTATCGTCGATCGCTAATACTACCACTTCCGGTTTCCGGATTGGCACCAAAAGTTGATCAATTCATCCCACTGATGCATTAAGTAAATATACCAAATTTTATCAAAATCGGTTGAGCCGTTCAGGCTGTACACATCTATACGGACGGACGGACAGACGGACGGACGGACAGACATCATGCTAAATATACTTTTTTCTGTTAAGAAAATGCATGATTCGTGGAGATATGTAAAAATCTCCACATGTGAAATTTGGTGTGAAAACAATACCTCCCTTACTATCGTCGGTCGGTAAAAAAGACTTAATATAAGATTACTATATCATTGTAAAATTTGACTATTATTTAAATATAATATAAATAAAAATATTACTCAAATTCTAAATATTTTTTATTATTAATACATTAATTACTATTTTCATAAAAATTATGAAGGAAAGACTAATTTTTTCAAAATATCCTGCCATGGGCGGACGAAAAGCTTTCGAAATCTTAAAGTTTTTTTTATAAATAACTCCTTTATTATTAAGTTTAGGTAAAAATGAATATAATGAAACTTTTAGTAAATTCGATTTCATATAAATTTAATACGATAGTATAATTCTCATAAAAATCGGTATTTATTGAGAAAATCAATAAAATGTACTTTGACACCTCTTTAAACTACCCTTACCTTACTTATGGTCCGATCTTGTCCCAAAACAATCCAATCCCAGCCCATTATTCCCAAAAAAACATCTAAATATCAAATTTCAAGACAATATCTCATTTTGTTTAGACGTAATCTCGGTAACGAACGGCCGGCCGGCCGGTTCAAAAATTTTTTTTTTTGCAGTTTTGGATTCAGAACCCTCTGAAAAGTGGAGATCTAAAAAATCTCGGAGCAAAAATTTTCAAAATTTTCCGACCATCGTATTCATTCCACGAGGAAAGCTAAAATGATTTACTTATAGCTGGAAAAAAATATTTTCTTTCTAAAACCGTGAATACGAGTAAATAAAAGACAAAATTAAATTTTTTTACCAGATTTTGTAAAATCAGTGTTTCATTTACAAAACTTTTTATATATTTAATTAAAAAAAAAATCTTATTTAAAATTTGTCTTTGAGAGAGGGCGGGGGGGGGGGGAGTGGGGATCCCGATATAGGAAGGTGGAGCGGCTAGTCAACCCCCCCCCTCCCAGGATCAAATCCTGGTTGCGCCACTGATTATATTATATAAAGTAGGCTTGACTAAAGTGTGGTCCCCGACCCAAAACCCTTTGAGATGCGGCCCAAACCCAAATTATGAAAATATTTAAATTTTTTCAATATGTATTTAACAAAAAGGTAAAATGATTTTGGGATCAGTCTTTTAAATATTTCCGACTTTTTTTTTTTTAAATTTTTTTTCAATATGTCCCAGAATATTTTTTTTTTTTGCAATGTGGCCCTCGAATGGTCATAGTTTAGACACCCCTGATATAAAGAATATTATTATTGATTAAGTAACCAGAGAAGCAGGTTGTGCTTTAAGCGTGCAAACTTATTTTTATAAATTGTTCAACCTGAATCTATCCAGATATTCTATTCTATTAATAATTAGAATATTATAAAAATTTAGTTTTTATTTTTAATAATAAAAACTAAAACCCAAAATATAAAAAAACAAAATTAAAATTTCACTCTGTATCAGTGTTCCATCTAAACTGTGCGCGTGTGCGCGCGCACACAAGTTTTAAACATAGCGCACATGAAAATTATTCGCGCGCACAAAAAATTTACTACTATTCTTGTATTGTCTTTTTTTATATACGCATTTTGAAATTGCCGCTGAAAAATTATTTTGGAAAACACTACACACTTATAAAAATGTGCACACACAAGTCACGAAAAATTAGAGGGAACACTGCTCTGTAAACTTTACCTTGAGAAAATTCTCTATAAATATTTTCGTAATATTCTTTTTATAAATTTATTAATAATAAATAATTTTACGAATAAATGCTGAATTGTGAAACATATATAATTAGTAGAAAATATTTTGAATGATATGATTAATTTCAAATTATATGTTAGATTATTTATAAAAGCAAAACAATTTATTTAATAAAAATAAATATATATAATTAAATACAATGTACAGAATATTAGAAATAAAATAAAAATAAAAATGAATTTATGCCATTGGGCGATCTGAAAAAAAATTCAAAAATTTAAAATTAATTTTTAATTTGAGTTTAAATTCATAATTAAAAAAAAAGGTTAATATTTAAAATATTTCCACTTACTCTTAAAATTGATGATTTATTTTTATATTGGATTGATAATAGATGAGGAGATGATGATGATGATGATGTATAATTCTGAAATTAAGAAAAATAATTATTTTTAAATTTTTTTTAAAAAGTATTTGTTTTTAAAATTCAGTAATAAATTGATTATTTACATTAAATTGACTATCTTGAGAAAT
Organism: Labia minor; assembly: GCA_963082975.1. Classification (NCBI taxonomy): domain Eukaryota; kingdom Metazoa; phylum Arthropoda; class Insecta; order Dermaptera; family Spongiphoridae; genus Labia; species Labia minor. Next base: position 87,586,495 of record OY720345.1, read on the forward strand.
ATGTATCTAAAAAAAGAGAGAATAATTTGTATTATTAACAAATAATCACAATATCGTCCAAAATATTAATAGTTAAAAAAAACATTTTATTAAAAAATTAAAATTATTATTCAAATAAAGATGCTTACGTGACTATATAAGAAATATTTTTTAAACGATTTTGTTCGTGTTGCCGAAAAGATAATTATTTGTAATTCATAAATCTAAAAAAAAATTTTAAAAAAATTTATAGTATAAATAACAAATATTAAAATTTGAATTAACTAAATGAATGAAATTTCAATTTCAATAATAATAAAATAATAATAATATACTTACATCAATAAAATTAGGGTATATTATAATTTTTCGTAACTATATTAAAAAAAAAATAAAAAATTTTATTAGTAAATTTACTTTATTTACTATAAAAAAAAGAGTAATATATTCAATATTAATACGTACACAAATTTCCCATATTATTGGTGGGTTTACGTTCTGAAAAATATGAAAATAGCAAAAGCAAATTATTAAAGGTATTTCAATAAAAATTATTAAAGAAATAATAAGTTAAGAAATTGATGATTTTTTTTTACTAACTTTTATCGCATCAGAAGCAGAATTTCCGATAATCTCCATCTGAAACACAAAAAATTCAATTGTTATATGTTCTATTTTTTTAAAATATTTACATTTATTAATTGAAAGTATATTCAAATATTTTTTTTTTATTTGTTTCATCCTATTTTATTTCTATTTTTAATTTAATGTGTGATTATAAAGACTAAACATATTCTTAATATTTTATAGAATTCAGGTTGGTCTCCCAAAGTGATTGGCGCTTAATCGTTCTTATTTGTAATTTTATAAAATTTCCTTTTCTATTATAAAATATTCTTAAAACATTAATTAATTGCATTGCTAATTTAATATTAGATAAAAAATAAGAGTTCAAAATAGAAAAATAAATATCAAGTATATTGATGATTTGTTTTTAAAAATGAATGAAAATGTTGGTTTCAATTAAGAATGTTTTTCATAAAAGAATGAATCATGAATCCATTTCTGTTGTTTAATCTTATCAATTTTTACTTCATTCTAATTTTCTATCCTATCATTTACTATTTTTAATGGTCCAATCAATACATTGAATCACTTACTTCTTCCGCCTCCTCCCCTCTTCCTCTCTTGCAACAGCATAATTTTTTTAAAGTCTTAAATAATTTCATGATTATCCCTTTATTTTTATAGCGTGGACAGCGAATCCAAGGAAACAAGCCCTATTTTTACTTTTTCAACAATGCGATTTGAAAATCTCCTTGGTCCCCCATCCATTCCTATTCCAAAAGATTATTTACTTTTCTAAGTAATAATAAATACAAGTTATTTTTCTTATATAAATAATGTAAAATTTTATTAATATTTAAGATAATTTAAAAATTATTATAAAAATGATAGATTCTGTCTTTTCTATTGAGAGACTATTTATATATTAATCTATTAATTACCTACTGATTAACTTCATAAAAACTTCATCAAAAATGGTTTACTATTTTTGAATATTTTAAATATTATATATATTATATTATATATTATTTTCTTTTTCTTCTATAATTTATATATATTTTTTCTGTGGTAAAATACAGAGATATAGTTAATATAAAAAAATTATCTAAAATAAACAAGCTATAATTATATTTATTATTAAATTTGGATACATTTCAAAATAAGTATTGTAATCAATTTATTACTGGGCAAAGATTGAGAAAGATTAGAATTATATATTATATCAGTGGTGTAACCAGGGGGTTAGGGTTTTAACCCCCCCCCCCCCCAGAAGAGAAAAAAATTCAAATTGCTATATATTATGTACTATATTACAAATAGAAAAGAAAAAATATAACACTTCATTTTATTTGAAAAAAAAAAATTCTTAAAGTATAACTTAGTGTATAAAAAGTAAGGTTATTTTATTTTAAAAAGTTTTAACAAAAATAAAAATTGCTTATTTTTTCGTACAGAATTTAATATAATTTAATTAATAAAATTATTTTATTATTTCTTCTAAATCATAAAAAACAAAAGAGTTAAAATAAGATTACTAGATGATTGTGAAATTTGACTATTATTTAAATATATATTAATATAAATAAAAATATTACTCAAATTCTAAATATTTTTTTATTATTAATACATTAATTGCTAATTTCATAAAAATTATGAAGGGAAGACTAATTTTTTCAAAAATCCTGCCACTACGGGCGGACGAAAAGATTTCGAAATCTTAAGTAGTTTTAAATAAATAACTCCTTTATTATTAATTAAGTTAAATGAATATAATGAAACTTTTAGTAAATTCGATTCCCTATAAATTTAATACGATAGTATAATTCTCATAAAAATCGGTATTTATTTAGAAAATCAATAAAATGTGCTTTGACACCACTTTAAACTACCTTACCTTACTTATGGTCCGATCTTGTCCCAAAACAATCCAATCCCAGTCCATTATTCCCAAAAAAAACATCTAAATATCAAATTTCAAGACAATATCTCATTTTGTTTAGACGTAATCTTGGTAAACGAACGGCCGGCCGGTTCAAAATTTTTTTTTTTGCAGTTTTGGATTCAGAACCTTCTGAAAAGTGGAGATCTCAAAAAATTTCGGAGCAAAAATTTTCTAATCCTCATTCCATGAGAAAAGCTAAAATGATTTACTTCTAGCTGGAAAAAAATATTTTCTTTCTAAAACTGTGAATACGAGTAAATAAAAGACAAATTTTATTAATTTTTTAACAAAGATAAATTTTATGTACGTTTACATAGAATATAAATATATTTATTAATTTTAGAAATTATTATTAATTAGATTCGTAAAGTTATTATATTATATTATAATATATATCATTGAATGTTGCTTGTGGTTAATATTGTATGTAACTTTGCAATAGCCATCACAAAATATTAAACTTTCTCAAATTCCTTCAACCGAAATGAAATGATTTTAGTGTATTCAACTTGAAATTCACAGTCCTCATTATTTAATATACATTAGTTTTCGAATGATAATGTGCTAACACATTCAACCAATTGATGAGGTTGAAATTCAATGGCCACAACTTGCCTCTGCCTCCAAGCTATATATTATATATCTGTACGATTTTCCTCCATCTCAAGTCTTTATATTTGTGGTTGCCTCAAAGCAAATTGATATTTTTGTTATTATTTCAATAAAGTATCAAATTGAATATTAATTAAAATAAAATAAAATACTTAAATGTGATTATTTTTTTGTTTATCTCCAAATATTTGAAATAAGTTGTACTTATATTCTTAGATAAAGATGCCGTTGGGTGAGAGGCTAGCCTCGCTGTCTCACATTCACATGGTCCCGGGTTCAAGTCCCGGGCCTGGCAAGGGAATTGCTCTAGCTGGGGTCTATGGGACGGAGTCAACCCAGCCTCCGGGATCAACATTGGGGAATGGCTACTTGATAAAAAGTAGCGCCTCCGATCAAGAAAATCAAGGTAAAGGTTGATAGGACTCGTTCTACTGATCATAGGACACCTCATTGATATAACCGACTTGATAGGCGTTGTCTTTGCGTAGGACGTACAAAAGTCAGAGGCTTTTTTTTATATTCTTAGATATATATTTTTTGTCAATTTTTTTTCTTTTGATAAAAATACTAATATTATCACTAGATTCATTACATTTTTATTAATAATAGAGATAATTAGGGTAAACGTACTAGTAATTGACCATTTGATAGATTTTTTACCAAAATAAGCTTTTTAATTTCAAATTAAGTACGAGATATCGATAAATATCCAAAAGAGCCTCGTCCAGATTGCTTAACAATGAAACAGAGAAATTAAAAAGCTTTTTTGATAAAAAAATCTATCAAATGGTCACCAATGGTACGTTTACCTACGTACCCTATTTATTTTAATAAGTAAAACATCTATCTATCTCTCTGGGTTCTTGGCTGCAGCACCAGATTTCTCCAAGTGTTCCTATCCTGAGTCACTTCCATTAAACTCCTACCCTTTTTCATCTCTCTCACGTCCTTTTCTACATTGTTCACCTACCGGGTCCTTGATCTTCCAATCAGCCTCCACACCAATTGACTTTTCGCCATTCTTTCCTCTCCCATTCTAGCCACGTGCCCTGACCACATCGCACCCTTCTAGATTTTATAACCCTAACTAGGATGTATGGAGATGCATAGATATTATGCAATTTCTCGGTATGCAGTCACCGTCATTCTCCGGTGGTTACCCAGTAGTGTATTGGGAGAGGAACGCGGGGGAAGTACGTTCCCTTACCTTTTTTCAGAACCGGAACGCGTTCCAGTACTTTTACATGTCCCGACAACTCCCACTTAAATCTACTGTTAGAATTTCTTTTTTTGTGTTCGTTAATGCTTTGTATAGTAAGAATAAGAAACAATAGTGTGTTAATACTATTCCTTTCTGTCACTAAATATTTTATCTTAGAACTATTAATTTTTCTACCGTTTCTTTGATTGTGTTTATCGAGCATCCTATTATATTTAAATCGTCCGCGTGTCCTAATACTTTTTTTGCCTAATTGGATTTCGTTTGATTTTTCCTCAATTGGTCTAATTACGTATTATAATGTTATTTTAAATAAAATTACTTAAATAAAAATACTTGTTTTAACCCATTCCGAATTTCGAAAGTTTCTGACAATTGATTCCCGTAACTTTCTTTATTACTTTCAAAATAAATAAAACATTAACCATTCAAATTTGTTTATTATTCTTCAAAAATATACATATACTTATGTATCTTATAAAATATGTATATAATATTTTCTATTTTCTATTTTTTTTATTTTTATTATCTCGCCAGAGATAGTATTGCGATCACGAAAATTTTCGATGTTGAGATTTTGATGTTTTTATACGTTTTGTAGGTTCCTGTATCATTTTCACTAAGGTTGAGAAAAAAGTCTGTGTGTGTATATGTATGTATGTAGACAAGATTACACAAAAACGGTTTGAGCTAGAAACATGAAATTTGGTACATGGGCATTATTCAAAATTCGTAGTTTTCTATCAACATTTGAGAAATGTAACTCAACCGGAAGAGGGTCATTACCTACAACGTTTTAATTTTTTTTTCTTCTAAAGTGACCGTAAAAATATAGATATATGTTTGATAATTTTTTACATGATGAAAAATTGTATAAAACTGCTATATATAGAATTTCAGCTTGATTGAATCGCTGAAAGTACCAGGATTAATTTTTTAACACTACAATTAATTTTAATTGATAATTTATAATTAATTAAATTTAATTTAAATATAATATATTATGTTAATTAATCCAATTCAAATTGCGAGATAGTCGAGTGGAGACACTCCAGCTAATTTTAATTAATTTAAAACATCCGATACAATACACAAAGCATAGTTTTACATTTCAAATAGAGAATTAAAAATTAGAAGTAAATATTCACTTTTTAAATTTTCTTTTATTTTCTATTTTTCAACATTTTTGAATAGGATCTCCTTTTTTTTAGGAGATTTCCTCTCACCATTTATTCATTTGCCAAGGCAAGCTTTTAAGTAGCCTTTCTGTTGGTTGAGCCCTTTGAACCTATTGTCCACTCTCCTCTCCTTCAAACTGTCAACATTAAAGGCAAAAGTTGTCGCTTATGCTGCATTGAGAGCTTAAATAAAACAGCGGTGGCGCAGGTATTGATCCCTGGGCGACCGCGAAACAACGCGATGCTCAACTGAGCTTGCAACTTTCCCTCAAACCCCTCACAGCCATCAAAACCCAACTGGTGCTGTTACACTTAGCTGAACAGAAAGAGATACTCAAACTAACAACTTGCTACCCAACCACTCAATTCAATTCCATCTTTAAAAATAAATTAGATGATAAAATATTTCAATGTTAACATAAAAAATGGAATTATCATTTAAAATAAATGTAATATACTTACTTACATCGCGTATGATGGTATTACCTACGAGTATATTGAATTGGTATCAAAATCTACAATAAATTATAGATTATCTTATATATTAATAATTAAAGAATATAAAATATCTCTTAAAAAAAAAAAAAATAGAATGATTAATAGATTCAGACTTGACACTTGTATTTGGCAATGATAAATTGTCTATGGTCTTTATTTACTATTCTCGTAGAATTTACTACAGGAGTATACAGGAGCGTAACAAATCAATTATATTTTTTTATTAGTGGTGTTGAAGAGTATTTACAAAATTATTTTAGATTTAATAAAAAAAAAAAAAAAACTCAACCGTTTTTTCAATTATTCAAACCTACATGTAAATCAATATCATTATAATTTTACAATCTTAAACAGATTAATTAAAACAAAAAAATATAGATATCAATAATTTTAAACTTTGATTATATTTGAAGAAATAGTGTTACTTGTTAATGAAGTGTTTTAGTGGGGTATGTATCTTAGTATATATATATATGAATCATAGCTCTATAAAGGAAGTTAATTGCATAAAAATCAAATGAAAACTAAAAGCGCCCAACGTTTTTAGTTGAATATGAAGCATTTCATCCATAAACTTTGTCAGGCTTATAGAAAAATTATTTTATTCTTTTTAGTACATTGAAAAAACGTTATTTTATATAATTTTTTTATATTTATATTATTTTATTCTTTTTAGTGCAATTTTAATTTGATTAATTTATTTAATATAACAACACAGAAATAGAAAAGATGAAGTTATACAAAAATTTGCACAAATTGAATAAAACAAAAAATAAGTTGACCTGTGGCCAGGTCCGAACCAACCGACGGTTTGAAATAAATTAATTTCCAGCTACAGAAAATAATTTTAATATATCTATTAATGTAATAAAAAACAGATAGGCATACATAAATAATAAATATAAACATTTTTAATTTTATTTTATCTATATATATAAAGGAGAGTGTTTGTATGTATGTATGTATGTATGTAATTTGTTTACTTTTTTGCTGTCATAGAAACAAACAAAAAAGAAATTTCCTACTTAACCGACACTTTACCGGTAATTTAGAATTATGAACATCAAAAAATAAGAAACGATTTCTATGAAATTACATCACAATATTCTTATATATCTCTATGGTAACATAGGCTATAGATTTTATTAATATCTAATTCTAATCAATAACCGCAGAATTTAATTTTTTAAAGTTTATATAGTTCTCCGTGTTGTTCATTCAAGAGCCAGGCGTGGCCCACTGACTGGCGGACTCATTTTACACAATGTATATAACTCTAGCAATCAAAGAATTATTATAATATTTAACTTTTTATTTTAAATTCTAATATTCAAATATCATTTCAATTAAATAATTTATTCTAAAAGTTCTCATTTTAATCTATATATATAAAGGAGAGTGTTTGTATGTATGTATGTATGTATGTAATTTGTTTACTTTTTTGCTGTCATAGAAACAAACAAAAAAGAAATTTCCTACTTAACCGACACTTTACCGGTAATTTAGAATTATGAACATCAAAAAATAAGAAACGATTTCTATGAAATTACATCACAATATTCTTATATATCTCTATGGTAACATAGGCTATAGATTTTATTAATATCTAATTCTAATCAATAACCGCAGAATTTAATTTTTTAAAGTTTATATAGTTCTCCGTGTTGTTCATTCAAGAGCCAGGCGTGGCCCACTGACTGGCGGACTCATTTTACACAATGTATATAACTCTAGCAATCAAAGAATTATTATAATATTTAACTTTTTATTTTAAATTCTAATATTCAAATATCATTTCAATTAAATAATTTATTCTAAAAGTTCTCATTTTAATTAATATAATAAAATATTTAAATCATATTTAACTTAAATTATTTTGTATTTATTCTTTCTATATTTGAATACTTCTTTTATTTTAAGGGAGGGAATTAACTATGATCTAAAAAAATTAATAAATGAACTTAATAATAAAAAATCAAATAAATCCATTAATTTAAATTAATACTATTAATGAATGTAGATATTGTTAATTTATCTTTAGTTTTATCAATACTTTTATACCGTTAATTTTTATAAATTGTCTCAAGTCTCTAACTTTGCATTTTCTAAAATTTTATTATAATTAAAAATATTCAATAAAAATCAAGCAATGAAATTAAAATATCAAAATGAAATGATCAAGAAATATTATACTCTATTATAACATATACAATACTTATAAACTATAGGCGGAGGAAATATTAGACGATATCATTGCGGGTTCATGCCAAATCGATCAACATTAATTAAGATATTTTCATTATGACAGATATTAAAAAAACCGCGAATTCAATATCTCTGTTCACTAATTATTTGTAGACTTTAGTAAAACCTACGCATGACTCAATAGATCCGGATAAACTTTTTCAAATTTTGATCTTAAAATTTATCTTGAAGGTAGTAAAGAAAGAGTAAGATGCGGAAATCAATTGTAAAATATTAGGTGATTCAGACGACTTAAATATAATAGGAGATTCGGTAATTGTGCAATTACAGATAGCGAGGAAAAATTAATCGAGGTAGGAAAAGAGATGAGGTTTGAAATTAATAATGATAAATAGGAATATTTAGAAACAAACAGGAGCAGTATTAACATACAAAATGTAGAATTTGAATATGTAGAAAAATTGAATGTAATCACGAAGGATAATAATATTTGAGAAGAATTTAAATCGAAGTTGCAATCGGGAAACGCCTGTTATCATGCAGTAAAGAGGCTTATCTCATCAAAATTATTATAAAAGGGAATGAAAATTAAAATATATAAAACAATTATTTTGTCTGTTGTATTATATGAGTGTGAGACATGGTCTATGATCTTAGGAGATGAGAGTGGATTCAGAGTATTTGAGAATAGGATTCTCCCCAGCATTTATGGGCCAAAGATGAGGACACCAGGGAATGACGTAAGAAAGATGGAACAGAGGCTCAGGATAAGGACACTTGGAGAAATGTGGTTATAGCTTCCAAGAACTTTCGAGTAGATAGTTATAACATATTCAATAAAAATATATATAATTAATTTACTGATTAAATTAAAATATATTTTAAATAATCACACAATAAGAAATGAATGTTTTATGTTATACATTGATTGAAACAAAATGGATGAAAACCTTTTACTACTTTCAACCAAATACTATGTACCACTCGGGGGTACAGGGGGCGGAGCCCCCGTCTAGATGTGAAGAGCGACGAAGGAGCTCTGAGCAGCTAGTTTATAATATATATGCAAGACCAGGCTGTGACGTCATGAATGGCTGGATGACGTCATATAATTTTAAATCAAGAAAAAACTAATAAATATGATTTTTCTCGAGGATAAAACCAATACAAAGTGCATGATTCGTGGTGATATATAAAAAAAATCTCCTTTAGTGTGAAAATAACCCTTCCCTTCCTATCGTCGATCGCTAATACTACCACTTCCGGTTTCCGGAATTGCACCAAAAGTTGATCAATTCATCCCACTGATGCATTAAGTAAATATACCAAATTTCATCAAAATCCGTTGAGCCGTTCAGGCTGTACACATCTATACGGACGGACAGACGGACAGACGGACAGACGGACAGACGGACAGACGGACAGACGGACGGACAGACATCATGCTAAAAATACTTTTTTCTGTTTAGAAAATGCATGATTCGTGGAGATATGTAAAAATCTCCACATGTGAAATTTGGTGTGAAAACAATACCTCCCGGTCGGTAAATATATTAATCTTCTAAAATTGATTTTATGTATTTATGTTAAGTAAATGTTATTATTGAATAATAATTATTATATTATATTTATAAATAAATAATTTTTATTAATATAAGATTTAATAAATGTATATAGAATAATGCACTCATATTGTCTTAATAAAAAAGGTCATTCTTTTCTTGTTTTTTTCTATCGGGGACATATATAAAAAAAGGACCTTTTCTCTATGCCATTTGAAGGGAAACCTTCCACTACTTCATCGACGCTAGTGCTGATTAATAAGAATTCATCGTTAAATTTAATGCTATAAAATATATTTAATTACTATCAAAATGAAAATCTATCTTGAAATCAATATTTATGTTTCAGAATCCGTTGAAAAAAGAAATTAATCGGAGCAATACAAACGGAGTTAGTTACTAAAAGTAATTAATCGCTAATTAATTACAATTAAGTAATTAATTATAATTCAATTATATTTCTTCTATACCTTCTAGGGATCGATTAAAATATCTATAAAAATTATCAAAAGTCTATCCCAATATTAAGATGATGAAAAATCGATTTCAATTTGTCAAAAGAGTGAACAGACAGAGAGACAGACGCCAAGTGAAGTTGAGAAAAACGTTATAATTAAAAAATAGAGAACTTTGTCATAATTTTAATAATATTTAATTATTCAAAAGTTTTTATTAATAAATCATTAATATTCATGTAAAAATGATGCTTCTCATTGATTAAAGAGATTAGAATATCCTATTATATTAAACTACCGCATATATATATGAGTAGATAGATAAAAAATCAAATGTATATTAATATTAATATCATTTAATTGAAATTTAAACGAGTAGAGACATTGAGGGTAGCTTATTTTCCAAACTCGCCCCCTTTTTTTTAATTTAAAATGATATAATATAAATTCTTGCTTTTTACGAAAATTTTAATTTTAATATAATGATAGTGAAATATATTTAATACATTAAAATAAATAAAGTAAACCTGAATAGAACTTGAATATTAATTAAAATGATAAATTTATATTACACTTTAGTGTGCCGCGAGATTATGAGGCTCTTAAACATTTCCGACTTTTTTTCTAAATTTTTTCACAAAAAAAAAGGTAAAACGTTTTTGGGACTAGGCTTTTCAACATTCTTTCTAAATTTCTTCAATATGGTTCTAAAAAAAAAAATTTAAACCGTTAAAAGTGTGCCGCGGTAAAAAAAGGTTGAGAATATAAAAATTAATTTCATCTGTATATATTTTCTTATTAAATTTTATTTTATCTAGATTCTAGATTAAATTAATTCAAAAATAAAATAAAATAAAATAAAAAAAAGTCAATATTTTTTTTTTAAATAATAAAAAAAGATTCCATTATGATAAAAAAGATAAATGTATACATTATTTTAATATCATAAACATTTTCAATGGCTAATAAATATTTTATTTATTTATTCTGTGTTAAAGATTTAATTGAAATAGAGATTGAAACTGTTAAAACATTTACTTACCAAATTTAATGAATATAATAGTTTATATGTATAATATAACGTAGGTATTTATGTAAATAAAATTTTATCATTATCATTTTCATACATAATCTGATGTGTCATTAATTAATTAATTAGTTAGTGATTTAATAAATAAAAGTTTTCTATTTTTATTTTTTTTTTAAAACATTTAGAAGAACAAGATTTATTGATAACTACATATTTGGTATGATATATAATATGTACATCGGTGCAATAATTAACTAACAAATTGGAAATTTTATATTTTTCATCTTTTATATAACATTATACGAGTAATAATATTTAGTTAAGCTTTCATATTAAATTTTGTTGTAAAACTATTTAAAATAATTATATTTAAACTTCTTTCAGGTTGATTATTTTGTTTTTTTACTATGTCGAGAGAGACCAACTTTTTGATGACGAGATTTTGATGTTTTTATACGTTTTGAAGGTCCCTGAGTTATTTTCACTAAGGTTGAGAAAAACATCCGTGAGTATATGTGTGTAGACAAAAAACGGTTGGAGCTAGAATAATGAAATTTTGTACACGGGCATTATTATTCAAAATTCTTAGTTTTCTATCAATTTTTGAGATAATTAAATTTTTTATCATGTTGACTGCCAATCACGCGCTAGAACGTGACGTGGTGCCATCAACAAAGAGTCAAACACGCGCTGATTTAATAAATATTATTTATTAATTTTAATTTATAATTTATATAATTAATTAAATTTAATTTAAATATAATATACTCTATGTTAATTAATCCAATTCAAATTTTCGAGATAGTCCAGTGGAGACACTCCAGATTTTTAAATTTAACTGTCTATTGTTTTTCTTTCTCTTTTTCAAGAATTTTTCAGCATTATGTTAAATTTCTTTCTATCTGAAATAGCTGAAATAGCAGAAATATGGAATTATTTTATTAGCATTTGCAGATTATTATGGATTGTAATTCTGGCAATTATTTCATAAGTATAAACTCTTTGTATATCGTTTTTTTTTTATTCAATTTTTCACAACCGTTTTCCCAATTATTTTTACTTTTATTATTATTTGTTTACATACTTTTTATTATATTCTAAATAGTATTATAATTTTTTTTTTATTAAAATTCATTAAACCTATTTATTGTTATTATTATATCTATTCGATATATTTTCTTTGAATTCCATTTATATTATATTTATTTTAAACCAATATTCACATTTATTTATGACTTATATTATTCGGGCACTTGGAAATTCATTGCAGTATATATTTTTCTTATCCCTTGTTAATTTTTATTTTGTGTATTCTTTGCTTCCCCTCTGATATTATCCACTGCTGGCTGTACTACTAGCAACCTTTTAAATATATAACCACTCTATTTTTCATTATCTATATTATCTTTTATTTCAATTTTTTTTGCACATGTTCACAATGTACTGTTATCAATGGAATGACAAGAACAAAAAATGTATATTATTATTATTATTATTATTATTAATCTAGAAAAAATTCCATTTTTTGTTTAAAAAAATTAAATTTTGAAATATAATGAAAAATAAAATTTATTTATTCTTTATTTAATTTTTTAATTTATAGTTATAGTTTATTTTAATTGGAATTAGTGGAATTAAATCTGATAGGTCGTGATGAAAAATATCCATGTATGGATTAATGTATTAATTCATTTTCAATTTTCTGAATTAAACCATACTTTTACGATTAAAATTATAAAAACTTTCATTATTTCGATATTTTTTTTTATTAATTTAGTTTTTGTAAATTACATTTTTTAATTTTTAAACGAAAAGGATAAATTATCGATTATACTCATCTCATTTTTTCATACTGGTATATTTTTGTTTTATGACATACCCATTTAGAGAACAGATCTTCTTCACTACAATTCCAAAAGCATTTTTCCATCAGTCTCTTTTCTCTATTTTTTTTTTTTATTTTTTTAACACATTCTTTTATCTTTCGTTTTTATTTCGCGGTCCGAATAGAAATGAAGTTGGGATAATGGAAAATACAATTCTAGAGTAAGGTTTAAAGAATTTCTGACAAAAATAAATTAAACTGCGTAGTTATCTGAAACCAATGGTCAAGAGAAAAATGAATTACCTATCTTTTGTACTATGATACTATTTCAAATAGAATGAACCTAAATGAAAACAGAATCTTAAGTAAAACGAAACTTTTTGGTGCTAACTTTTTGAACTGGTAATCTTCGGCCGCCAGCAATCTTTTTTTTAAACGGAGATTAGCTTAACCTTAAAATTCATTAATACCTACCTAAATTATTAGGAAACAATTTTACCAGTTTACTGGTTGGACTCAAATACCTCTTAAATTATAAGGAATATTTATATCGTCACCCAGGTGATCCGAAGACGACAAAAACGAGGTATTTATTTTCAATTTAAAAAAAAAAAAAATAAATAAAAACACTGGAAGCTCTCCAAACGATAATTAATTCAACTTACTCTGATTTTCTCAATTAAACAAGAAAATATTTATTAAATAAAACGAATTCACAATTGATTTTTTGATATATTTATAAAAATTAATATTGTAATATATATATAATTATACAAATGAGCAAAAAATTAGTTACAACAATATAAAAGTAATCTTAACAAATTGTAACAAATTAATTAATAACAAATCTAAATAATATAACCATAATTTGAGGTCGTTCAATATGAAAACAAAGAAAATCTTAACCAGTGGACCTCAGATAAACAATATTTCAAATTATAATTTAGAAGTGAAATAACAAATTAATTAATACTAATTTCAATACCTGGGCAGAGATAATTAAACAAAAGGATAATTTATTAAACCTTAAATGATGGTTTTATATTTCCAAAAACATAATCGAAAAGATCTTCAGATGGGACCTTCCTTCTCGATAGACCAAGGCAAATAGTGGCAAATAGGGCCGAGATATAAATACAAGAGCTCAGAACGAAAGGCATAAAAACAAGAAGGCAAATAAATATTCAAATTCTTAGTCCCGTGTCACGTGACTGTGTTTGTCCCCTTCGCCCGTAGAGTTTTCCAAAAATTTTAAATAAATAATTTCGCTTAAATAATGGAACTTACATTAAACGTATAATTTAGAGTTTAATGATTAAAAAAAAATAAAAAATAAATTTGAAAATTATTCTATGTATTATTTCGACTAATAATTTTCATACTACGAAAAGTTTACCTTTAAATTAATCATTTTAGTTTAAAGAAAATGAATTTGTATAAGCATATTATTTCATGATTTATTATTATATAATTTAATAATAATTTATTGAAAATTCCAATTTAAAAAGATGAATTGTACTAGACAATTACTAATTTCAATTGTGAATGTTTAATTCAACCTCAATTTAAAATACAATTTCCAATATTGCCAATATTACAAAAAAAAACAAACAAACAAATATGTATTAATAGTATATGAGATTGGTAATTTATCTAAAAGCAAAATAATTACCGACCGACGATAGTAAGGGAGGTATTGTTTTCACACCAAATTTCACATGTGGAGATTTTTACATATCTCCACGAATCATGCATTTTCTAAACAGAAATTTGGTATATTTACTTAATGCATCAGTGGGATGAATTGATCAACTTTTGGTCCGTCCGTCTGTCCGTCCGTATAGATGTGTACAGCCTGAACGGCTTAACGGATTTTGATGAAATTTGGTATATTTACTTAATGCATCAGTGGGATGAATTGATCAACTTTTGGTGCAAATCCGTGAACCGGAAGTGGTAGTATTAGCGATCGACGATAGGAAGGGAAGGGTTTTTTTCACACCAAATTTCACATGAGGAGATTTTTTTATATATCACCACGAATCATGCACTTTGTATTGGTTTTATCCTCGGGAAAATCATATTTATTAGTTTTTTCTTGATTTAAAATTATATGACGTCATCCAGCCATTCATGACGTCACAGCCTGATCTTACATATAAATATATACATATATTATAAATAAAATAAAATTAAAAATATTTATGTTATATGCCTATCTGTTTTTTATTAGATTAATAGATATATTAAAATTATTTGAAATTGTTTCTATAGCTGGAAATTAATTTACTTCAAACCGTCGGTCGGTTCGGACCTGGCCACAGGTCAACTTATTTTCTAATGAATGAATGAAAATTCTTTCAAATAATATAAAATATATTTATTATTATCTTTGGGTATAAGTAATTAAAAAAATATAAAATTTATTAAATATTAAAAATATTATTAAGTGTCTGTTAAATGAAATACTGGAAAGTATATTTATGGATAATAGAGGGATAGCTTTGATAAAATTAAATATTAATTGGAAAATCGGTGTTATAAAATGTTCTAGTAATTGATATAAGAACAACTCACGCGGCTTAAAAAGAAGAGAATATTTAATTTAATTTGCGTATTCTCGTTTGTAAATTAATTCTACTTGGAAGAAGGAAAGTCTATCGTGAATAAAGGAAGGAAATTGGATTGGTGGTTTCTATTTGAGATCCATTTAAACATATTCTGTTTTTAAATGAAAAGAGAAAAGTTAAATTATATTAGAACATGATTAGAATAATTTCCATTCTTTTTCTTTTTTTCTTTTAAAAAGAGCAATATATTTTTGGGATAATATTTATATTTGATTAATTTCTTTAAATTGGGGATGGTTGGCGATATCACTTGGGGAACCCTTCTACTTCGTTCATTTTTGTTCGTTCCATATATCCTGGCACTAATAGCTGAAGAAGACCCTGCATCATCCCAAGTGAAGCTGCCGACTATAAAAAGGAGCTGTTATCTCGCTTTTACACAAGAGACAGTGAGATCTTTGAATCCCAGACGTGCCTTGAATTGGCAGACGAATAGATTTCTCTTCGTATATGCATTTCGAGGGGGATGAGGGTTGAGGGATGTTGGTGAAGAGAGAAGAGGGAGTAGGTGGAGAAACGAAAATGATCTTTTTTGCTTTTCACAAAAAAAGTTATCTTTTAGTACAGATAATAGAGGAAGTTATTATTATTTAAAATATTTGTATTAGGTCTCATCAAAATATTATTTTATTATTATTATATATGTAGGTAGAATGTAATAAATTCTACAAAGAATCCTATTCTCAAATACTCTAAATCTACTCTCGGCTCCTAAGGTCATAGGCCATGCCTCACATCCATATAATACCACCCGCAAAATAATTGTTTTATATATTTTAATTTTTTTAAGCCCATTAAATAAATTTCTATATTATGTGAGTATTTATGTAATTAGATTATTACAAAAATTAAGGTAGGCATAAGATTTTTCTTTTAAAAACAGAGGGGCGCTTGTTCAGAAAGGTTGGAAATCTCTCTCTCTCTATCTCACTGACTTAAATAGATAATAGGTATATTACATTTTTTTATGACCACAATATTTCATAATTTTAGTGCTTTATTTTAATTTAATCCAATTGATTAGTTTAAAATTGTGAAATTTCTCCCTAATTTGTATTTATTTATTTAAAAAAAAAAAATAAGCTGGAGTGTCTCCACTCGACTATCTCGCAAATTTGAATTGGATTAAATAACATATATGTATTATATTTAAATTAAATTTAATTAATTATAAATTATAATTTTTAAAATTAATAAATAATATTTATTAAAACAGCGCATGTTTGGCTCTTTGTTGATGGCACCAGATTTGCAGTGTTAAAAAATTAATTCTGGTACTTTCAGCGATTCAATCAAGCTGAAATTTTATATATAGCAGTTTTATACAATTTTTAATCATGTGAAAAATTATCAAACATATATCTTTATTTTTATGGTCACTTTAGAGGAAAAAAATCAAAACGTTGTAGATAATGACCCTCTTCCGGTTGAGCTACATTTCTCAAAAGTTGATACAAAACTACGAATTTTGAATAATGCCCGTATACCAAATTTCATTATTTTAGCTCAAACCGTTTTTGCATAATCTTGTCTACATACATACATACATACATACAAACACACAGACAGATATTTTTCTCAACTTTAGTGAAAATGATTCAGGAACCTTCAAAACGTAAAAAAAACATCAAAATCTCGATATCGAAAATTATTATCTCTGGCCAGATAGTAAAAAAAATGTTTTAAATTTGCATGAAAAAAAAATGAATATTAAATCAGAAATTACAATATATAAATACTATATAAAGAAAGTATTCATTCATACTGTAATAATTGGAACATTAAATAAAATAAAAGATAATATATATAAAAAAGGATTTGCATTTTATTATAAAAATTCTAATTGAAAGACAATTTTGAGATTACGTTTCTAAGCTTTTTATCTCTAATGAGGTATGGAAAGTGAAGTTTAAATTTTGAAACTGTTAAAATGTAATCTCAGCAAAAGTTTAATCTTTTTGTAATCCATATTATTTAAATTAAAATCACATTTCTGAAATTCATATTCTTCTTTTATATTTACTTATAGAATAATCTAATCGAATGATTATTACATTTCATTTTTTTTATATATATATTTTATAGTGAAAATATATAAAAAAAAAAAATTTAGAACTTTGATTTTTAAAAGTTGCAATTATCGTTCAAGAGAATACAATTCGAGGGTAACTTATTATTGTATACAAATTGTAAGTAATAGCAACATTAATTTAATTGATATTGAACAACAAAAAACCCTTGCTGAAATATTAAGACAAAACAGTTCTGTAAAGAAGGGTACTTTTTATTTTTGCATTTAAACATGAAAAACCCAAAAATATATTCTATTCCTGATGTAAATATTAACTTATAACTTTCATCGCAGCAGTGGTGTATTCGGAGGGGAACGTGGGGGAACGACGTTCCCTTACCTTTTTTCAAAACCGGAACGCGTTCCAGTACTTTTCATGTCCCGACAACTCCCACTTAAATCTACTGTTGGAATTTTTTTTTAATATTTTGTTTAGTAAGAATAAGAAAAAATAAAAACTTATATGGAAAAAAATAGTTTGCCACAATGCGTTCCCTTACTTCTTATTTTATCAATACATCTCTGCATCGCAGACAAATAAATGTTGTAAATATTATATAACGATTGGACTCGTTACTTCAATTTTCATTCAATCTCAACAAAAATTTGAGCAAGTAAAGTAGTGGTGTTGCTTGTAAAGGACTCACAACAGTAAATAACTCTCATTGCCTCTCCGCTATGTACGATACGATATACACGGTGTGGACAATAACCAAGGTGACTGGTGCTGTAACTGCTTTTCACGGCGCTACACCTAACATATCAAAACATAATTAAATAGGTATACCAAAAAAAAAAAATCAGTTTTCTATTGTTGATACTTTTTCAGAAATCCAATATTTTTCAGATCAACTTTTTCTACCTTGTCACAAAGAAACCATGAATCCTACACTCCAAATTCGCGCTAACTTCAAATTCAGTTTCTAGCTTAGAAAAACAGCCACAGAAACATTTGAAATGATTGTGCCAGTGGCTTGGCCCCAAAGAGAGAAGCGACCCAAAAATCCCCAATAAGCCGGACTGGCTTCAAAAGAGTCGAGCGAAGACTTTTTTGACAGTTTTTTTTTATTCTAAAGGCATTATTCATCAAGAATTCACTCCCCAAGGGCAGACGGTCAATGGAGAATACTATTTGAAGGTCTTGGATCGTTTGCTGAAGAGAATCGCTCGAATTCGCCATGAGTATCGCGAGCAAGGCTCATGGAGGTTATTGCACCGAACACAACGCTTCTGCGCACAAGTGCCTAATTGTGACCGAGTTTTTGGCGAAAAATGGCGTTGTTCTTATCGCCCATCCTTCCTATTCCCCTGATCTAGCCCCAGCTGACTTTTGGCTATTCATTAAACTAAAAATGGCCATGAAGGGAGAGCGTTTTTCATCGGTGGAAGAAATCCTGAATTTCGTTACCGCGGCCCTAAAGGGGCTCCAAAAAATGACTTCTATTTATGTTTCAATTTATTTTACAAAAGATTTGAAAGATGTATCAATGAGGAAGGGATGTATTTTGAATAATCTGAAATAAAAATTATAAATTTGTAACCCGTTTTGTTTTTATGGACTCAGCAGTTGGTTATTGTATACGACTAACTTATATTAACCAGAAACAATTGTCAAAACTCATTGAATTACTTACAATATGTGTTCAATATACCTAATATCAATTACATAATATTTACATTAAATTATGAATATAAATTATTATAGTAAAATTATGTAGGTAATGTTTAAATATTCATATTAATATTAAGGATACAGCCTTCAAAATGAATTATTAATGTGTTGGAAACATTTAAAATAAATAATTTTATTATTGATAGAGTCAAAGTTTTGTTTGTTTAATAATAAAAGAATACAAAATTTTCTTCTTTCCACCCCCCCCCCCTCTCTCTTTGCCTTTCAAACAAGAAAAAAAAAACTATTCTGATTGAAGTTTAATAAGAAAATCAATTGTGAAAACTTTTAATTATGATTTTAATAATAAATAAAAGGCTTATTTCAAAATTAAATACGCCCACCGATGGATGATAAGTTTGAATAAAGTTTCACTCATTCAGTGTTGTCTACTGTCTACTATATTAGGATTGTATTAATGTACAAACATACCAGGTCGATAACATTGCGAAAAACAAACAAACAAATGTTTAACGTAGTATTTATAAGGTTTGATTTCAGTAAAATTAGATTACCTAGAAATCGGAATGAACCTAAATCATTTATTTAATATATTCACGTTTATGAGGGTTGTTGGTAAAGTTCTCGATTCGACAATGATAATACAAGATTAATGATATTTTCCAAAGTAGATCTCTTTGATGATGTGCTGGCAAATTTCAGGTAGGGTAAAGTATACAGTCGTTGGCCCCGAGGCAGTCATTGGCCCCCTATCACTTAAATACAAATGATAAGAGATTTTTATTTTAAAAATTGCGCTATTAACTATAGTTTTGTAATCGTTAGTTGTATGGTTGTATAATCACTATAGAATACTTAAGCCAATAACTATAACAGGGCGCCAATAACTGTATTTTTTTAGCATTTTTGCGTGATTATTGAAAATGTCATGAGAAAGTGATTTTTTTTATTCATCAAAATGCTCATAGTATCTATGTTTTGCAAACCTAATTTGACACAGATTGTCCTGCAATTTGCCCAGATATGCATTAAAGACTGCTAGGAATTGCTTAAGGGGGCCAACGACTGTATGCTTTACTCTATGTGCGTTTAGTTTATTGATTTGTGTTAAAGTTAACAAATGAAAAATGGTTAAAATCAAAGGGCGTGTAGAAAAGACACCACTGTTAAAATTTATACAATGTAATATTATATACCAGGTATGGCCACACTTGGTGATACTTAGAGCCATATTGAAAAATCGAAAAATGTTTTTTTGTTGTGTCATGACATTAAATTTTTTAATTGAGCCACAATAAACTCAAAAAGAGCCACAGTTTGGCCACCGTGTTATATATATATATACTAGCTGCTCTGAGCGACTGCGGCGCTCTCCACACCTAGACAGGGGCTCCGCCCCCTGTACCCCCTATAACCATCTAACTCCTACCCTGTCCCATCTCTATAGTTTTTATATATGTTTATTTATGCAGAAAAAATTAATTGACATAATTATTAATTTAATAAAATAAAATTTAATAATAAAATTTAATTTAATAAAATAAAATTTAATAATAAAATTTAATTTAATAAAATAAAATTATTTAATAAAATATTAAAATAATAAAAATTAATAAATTTGTAAAAAAAATATATAATACTTAAAAAAAAATGTGCCTTTGCGAGTTTCGAACTGAGAGTGCAAAGTCATAAGATAACGCCTTAGACCAGAGGTTCTTAATCTTATGTACTCTGCGGACCCCCACTTGAAAAAATTTTTTTTGACGGACCCCATTCCAACTTTAGGTACTTTACGTCATTTTATTAGTTAATTTCTGGCTTTCATAAGAACAAGGATATATGATGAATATTTCTAACAGTGATTGGTGAATAACGATTTTTTTGCATATTGTAGAACACATTTTATTAGAAATTATAATATTGAAGAAAGAAAATTCTGCTAAATATGAAGATGTAAACGGTAGCAATAGTTTTCTTGCACATTTCGTTGAATTTGGGTATTTGATCTCTGTTTCCTCACAAAGCCATGCCATCGCTTCTTTTATATTAAATAAAGTTTTAACCGACTCATCATTTTCTCGTGCACCTGTACGATGGCTTTGCGGACCCCCAGTAAAGGCTTCACGGACCCCCAGGGGTCCGCGGACCACAGTTTAAGAACCTCTGCCTTAGACGGTTCACCCACGAACCACTTTTGTTTGCAAGTCTCCTATTACGATATATATATATATACATGTCAAATACATGGCAGTGCCTCTATGATCTAGCATTGTAACTAAACTATTTTCATTTAAATACCTCCCCCTGGACATACCTTACCAATTAGCGGTTTAATAAAAGAAGTCTGACATGCCCTGAGACCTACTGAATATGCATAAAAAATTTCATAAGAATCGGTCCAGCCGTTTCGGAGGAGTATATTTTCAAAGTTTTGTGACACGAGAATTTTATATATAAGATATACAATACATAGTTTAATTTTTTGGATCAATTATACATACCATACATAATTTTAATAACAACTATTATCATTTTTATCATGAATATAAATAATTACAAATTATTCCCAAATTTTATTTATCATCAAAATATGAAAACAAAATGATGAGATAATAATTATTTTATTTTCAATAATATTAAACGAACTAGATAATCGTTTAATTACTTTCTTCAACTTGTCATGAAATTCATTAATTCTCGGTTTTTTTTTCTCATTTCGGTTCTTCTTTTCTACTTTCTTTTACCCTCGTTTACGCCCCCTTCTCCTCTTCACATCTTTATAAAAGAAACTAAAAAAAAAATCTCACCAACTACACTTTTTAACTTAAACTTTTATTTTTTTTTTTTGTTAACTACAAACCCTTGATAAGGTTCTCTTTATTGTAGCCCTTCATTTGCTCGAGATCAAAAATAAGAGTGGATTACTCAAACCACATTCCAGACGGTCGCTTTTTGGCAGGCAACTGGCAGGCAACCCCTTCCCAAGGGAATTTTTCCTACAACCGTCTGCTTTTATACATTCGTATAATATAATTAAATGCAATGCTGCCAGAGAAACTGTCTTTTATTTGTAAACCGATCTGTTTTCAATTGTTTTATATATAGGGTGGCCATATGTACCGTTTTGGTTGTATTTTTTTTTTATCCGTACCATCGGTATAATAAAATTTGTCCTATTTTTAATAAATTATATTAAAAACCAAAATTGTGTTATGTATTTTGAGAAATTTTATAATAACATGTTGAAAGATCGAAATTTGCTGCATCGGAGAAAACCTCTCTACATTTTATAACGTTTTTCTTAACTTCACTTGGCGTCTGTCTCTCTGTCTGTCTGTTCGCTATTTTGACAAATTGAAATCGATTTTTCATCGACTTTTTATCGAGATAGACTTTTGAAAATTTCTATAGATATTTCAATGGATCCCTAGAAGGTATAGAAGAAATATAATTGAATTATAATTAATTAGCGATTAATTACTTTTAGTAACTAACTCCTTTTGTATTGTTCCGATTAATTTTTTTCAACCGATTTTGAAACATAAATATTGATTTCAGGATAGATTTTCATTTTGAATGTATTTAAAAATATTTCATAGCATTAAAATTAATGATGAATTATTATTAATTTAAATAAATTTCATTTTTTTAAAAACAAAAAAATACTTGTTTTCTTAATTTTTTTCTTTTTAAAAATTCTATAATTTATATATGTATATATGATATATGTACACTAGTCTTTGTGTCAAGTCTTTTTATTCTCTGTATATAGTAAATATTTTATAAATAAAATTTACTTTTTCTAATATTAGAAAGAGTTGATAGACTGTGTTGAATTTCACAATTATCCTAAAAATATTACATATTTATACTATTAGTTATTTTAAAAGAAATTTAAATTTTTAAAAAAACTTTAAAAAAATTATTCCTTATGAACTATGAATATTTAAGATTAAGATTATCATTTAAAATAAATAAACGACAAAATATATGAAACAATTTCAAATAAATTAAAAGAACATAAATTTAAAAAAAAAATTGTCATAAAACATTCAGCCTTTAAACGTACGTATTTATGCACCGAAAGACAGAAAAGTATGACCTGTGGATATAACATAATATATATTTCGTAATTTGATTACAAAAATTATTAAAATTAAATATTTTAAATTTTATTTTATTTATAATATTTTGTATTTAAGGAAGCGCTGTCCGGCGTTGCACGGTGGCATTTTTTTATTATTAAAATTCTTATAAATTAAGAAAAAACTAACAAAGATGATTTTTCACGAGGGTGAAACCAATACAGATCGATTTTTCTTTATAAAAATTAACTATTGTGTGAATTTCAAAAAAAAACTTAATATTTAAAAAATACATATATAAATATCATTTTTGTTAGTATAATAAGATATATATATATATATATATATATATATGGAGTCATGACTTTGCCACTTATAAGTAATTAAATTTAATATATATATAATTAGGCTATAAAATATCATAATATAAAATGAAAACAAAATATTATAAAATAAAAAATTGCTTTTAAATCTAATTGTAAAAGAAAATATTTATATATTTATAAATTATATATAAATATATTGATTATATCTTTTTCTAATGAAAAAAAATTCCTTCAATTATTTCTTTTATCAATTGAATGACTAATAAATAAAAAGTAAATAATATTTAATAGCTATTATACACTTTTATTTATAAATGCTAAATGCAAACGGGCACAGCCAGAATAATTCGATGGTTTATTTTATTTCATTGAAAAGCGATAAGCAACTCACTCGGCCAATTCTTTGAAAAATACGAATATTCAAATAATCAAAGAAAAGAAAATAAATAAAAAGAATTTCATTTTTAGTATACATTGAACTGTGAATAAGAAAAGATGCGAAAAATAGCTGAGTGAACGTTATAACAGGTAATTAACAACGATTATATTGTTTCTATTCACTAATAATTATTTTTTAATTATAAATATTAATTAATCATATAGTTATTATTCGTTTAATAAACTTTCTCTAAGAATTGATTTATTAATTATGATTTCAACATAACAAACATTTTTCATATTCATAAACGTTATATAAATACTTTATATTCTTCAATTACATATTACAAGGTGATTTACAAATGATTTGTATTTGATATTCTTTGAATAATGAAGAAAAAACTAAAATAAAATAAGCTGGAGTGTCTCCACTCGATTATCTTGCAAATTTGAATTGGATTAAATAACATATATGTATTATATTTCAATTAAATTTAATTAATTATAAATTATAAATTTTAAAATTAATAAATAATATTTATTAAAACAGCGCATGTTTGGCTCATTTTTGATGACACCACGTCACGTTTTGGCGCGTGAGATTTGAAGTGTTAAAAAATTAATTCTGGTACTTTCAGAGATTCAATCAAGCTGAAATTTTATATATAGCAGTTTTATACAATTTTTAATCATATGAAAAATTATCAAACATATATGTTTATTTTTATGGTCACTTTAGAGGAAAAAAAATCAAAACGTTGTAGATAATGACCCTCTTCCGGTTGAGCTACATTTCTCAAAAGTTGATACAAAACTATGCATTTTGAATAATGCCCATGTACCAAATTTCATGATACTAGCTCAAACCGTTTTTGAGTGATCTTGTCTACATACACACACACAGACAAACATTTTTCTCAACCTTAGTGAAAATGATTCAGGAACCCTCAAAACGTATAAAAACATTAAATTCTCGACATCGAAAGCGAGATAGTAAAAGATGATTTAATATCTCAAAAATCTACAATATATATATATAATGTAAAATTATTAATTTTTTAAAAAATTGAATGTATATAGGTAGATATAAAATTTGTAAATTCAAATATATAATCTTATAAAAATTCTATACACATCCTAAAAAATTGTAATTAATGAAGAGATATTATCATAAATTTATATGTAAGTATGTAATACTGTGGTAGATAGTATTTACGTGATGAAAATTATATGTTAATGTTGTAAATTCTTATAAATTGATGAATATAATAACAAGTAATATACATTATAATTGGAGACAATTATATTATCTTCAAAATGTTTATTAGTGATTTTATCTTGAATAAATCTCAAGAGAAAGAGGGGGGGGGGGGATGTTGATTTGGTTCATTTGGTTCAAATAAAAAAAGAAAACATAACATATCAATTAAATGATTAAAACTTTCATCTCTATTCAATAAGTGGATATTATTATAACATTTATCTTAAGAAAGGAACGTTTATTAAATTTCAAGTTTGTCTCTTCTCTCATAAATCCTTTTCATATGAGTTTTGAAACTTTTAATATTTATATATAGGTTAATCATTAAATTATTAACTTCCTTGGTAAGCTAGAAAATTAAAATACCAAATATGCAATATTAATATATAATTAATCATTCTAAAATGCACACTGTTCAAGTATAATGATAAATTATTTTAATATAAATTCCAGACATTATTATTTACTCTTTGATATTAGTATATACACGATTTTCTTTGAGTTTAATTTTTCTTTGAAATAATTCAATTTTATTTTACATTGATTATTATTGGAATATTTGTACATATAAAACGCGCGATGATATTATATATATATATATATATAAATTAAACTTGTATAGTACATAATAATAATAATAATAATCAGTTGACTATGTTATATTATATTTCAATTATTTATTTTTTATTAATATTAAATTATATTGATCTTAGATATATTAAAAATAAAAAAAACCCTCTGACTTTTGTACGTCCTACGCAAGGACAACGCCTATCAAGCCGGTTATATCAATGAGGTGTCCTATGATCAACCTTTACCTTGATTTTTCTTGATCGGAGGTGTTATCTATTAACTTTTCCCCAATGTTGTTCCCGGAGGCTGGGTTGATTCCGTCCCATAGACCCTAGCTAGGGAAATTCCCTTGCCAGGCCCGGGACTTGAACCCGCGATCATGTGAATGTGAGGCAGGTTCTCTACCCACACCCCCAATGGCGCCTTCCATATATTAAAACAAAACTAAAAAAAAAGTACTTATACAATAATAAAAAATATTTTAATTTAAGTATAAATTAAATAATAAAATTTGAATAGAAAATTAAATTAAATTTCTTGTTCAATTCATTTCTTCATAAATAATTGACTAAATTTTCTCATGATATGTTAAATTAATTAAAATTTTATTTTTTTTTTCTAATATTGTATTTTCTTTATAATACATTCAATAAATTTATTTATAATTTCATTAGATACTATCAATGTCTATACATTAGGGACCTATATTTTTATCGACCGACGATAGGAAAGGAAAATATTTTTTTCACATCAAATTTCACATGTGGAAATTTTTGCATATGTATCTCCACGAATTATGAATTTTTGTTAACAAAAAAAAAAAGTATTTTTAGCATGATGTCTGTCCGTCCGTCCGTCTATAGATGTGTACAGCTTGAATTGCTCAACGGATTTTGATAAAATTTGGTATATTTACTTAATGCATCAGAAGCATGAATTCATCAACTTTTGGTGTATATCCAGAAACCGGAAGTGGTAGTATTACCGATCGACGATAGGAAGGGAAGGGTTATTTTCACACAAAATTTTACATGAGGAGATTTTTTACATAAAAATCATCTTCATTAGTTTTTTCTTAATTTAAAATTATATGAAGTCACCCAGCCCTTCATGACGTCACATTCAGCGCCTTATTATATACTATAAATAAAATAAAATTAAAAATATTTATGTTATATCCATTAATAGATACATTTAAATTATTTGAAATTGTTTCTGTAGCTGGAAATTAATTTAGTTCAAACCGTCGTTTGGTCCTGAGCCTGGTCACAATTCATTATTATTATTATTTTTTTTTTTTGGTTTAAGGTTAATTAAGTGATAATAATAAAACAATTGGTCATAGATATTTTTATCAATTTTCTTAATTTTTATTTTATATATGACATTTATTATTTATTAGATTTTTCATCTGATCTTTAACTTTAACGTATAATAAAAATTAATTTTTTTTCCTTAATTTTATCCTCATTTGAAGCTTCTTGTATTGTTTGTTTTGTTTAAATGAGTTGTGTTGTTCTTGTTCTTGTTGTATATATTAATAAATGCTATTATATATTCACGCCTTGGTTACCATTTACAAGAATTTGTTAGAATATATTGTATTGTTGATGAATTTGCGAGAAATTCTAAATTCTCATGTTTTGCTTGTTAGTCAACCAACCAACCAACCCCTTTTACATCTTGAATACTCATTATTTGAACTAAAAGGTAAATGTAAATTAATCCATTATTTATAATATACATATCATAACTCTAAAAACTAACTTATTAATTTTGTAAATATTCCAATTATTATTATTATTATTTTTATTTTTTTTTGTCATACTTTATAGACACTACAAATTATGTCTTATGATAATTATAAGATTTCTGTAATGTTAACATCATTTAGTGTATCTTTTTTTTCCTGCGAATTTTGAAATCTGTAAAGCTTGCTATAGAAATACGATATATTAACAACAGATAAATTTAAATTTAAATTAGTTTAAGTAAATTATACATTTAGACAAATAATATAAAAGTATCATCAAGTGATAAATTGAAGAGAGAAATAATAATTATTAAATTTTCAAATTTAATCATAAATATTTTATATAATTTTTGTAAAAAAAAAACTGTCTAACATAAAATATTAATTAGTTAGATATGATTAATTTAAAGAGAAAATATAATTAAATAAAAAAAAATATCATATTAATAAAAAAATAAACTTTATTCAAAAATATAAAATATATATATTCTAAAAAAAATTTATAAATATACGAGGGTCATTCAACAAGTACTTAGTCTCACCGCCCGATGGCGCTGCTATCATAAAAGAGTTTTACCATTATGTAGTACATTATTTTACTAGCCTACTGTCAAAGTTTCAGTCAATTCCCCTTCACTAGTTTTGTTTTGACAGCCTTTGGAAGCGAGCGTGTCGATCAGTTGTACAAAAACCATTTTTTGTTGTACAAAACCAATTTTTGACGGTCGCCATCGAAGGAGAAGAGTCACTCTATACAGCATCCAAGCTATCTTTGATTTCGCTGCGCGTTTTCCTTTCCAAAAATAAGAATCTAATCACCGAACTATATTGTTCTTTTTCCATTTTTGTACAACTGATCCACACGCTCGCTTCCAAAGGCTGTCAAAACAAAACTAGTGAAGGGGAATTGACTGAAACTTTGACAGTAGGCTAGTAAAATAATGTACTACATGATGGTAAAACTCTTTTATGATAGCAGCGCCATCGGACGCTGAGGCTAAGTACTTGTTGAATGACCCTGATTAAATTAAAATATATTTTAAATAAGAACACAAAAAGAAATGAATGTTTTATGTCATATACTGATTGTAACAAAATGGATGAAAACCTTTTACTACTTTCAACCAAATACTATGTACCACTCGGGGGTACAGGGGGCGGAGCCCCCGACTAGGTGTGAAGAGCAGCTAGTAGTATGAGTTTTTGAAGATTCTTTGTTTTGATTTCTGTTATGCTGGATTTTTTTTTGTTTTCTTTTGTTTTTCTGTTGTAATTTTTTTTTTTTTTGTAAATCCTCTAGCCCAAATAAGGGGAGGATAGAGATATACCCTGATCTCTTAAATGGATAAATAGATAAATAAAATACTCCAGCTGAGATCTTACATATTTAAATAAATGGAATTTTTTTTTTTTTTTGTTTTTTTTTTGTATTCTTTCTGTTTCTATTTTTAGATACATGGATTTTTAAAAATAATTTAATTTCTGTTATGTTAAATTTTTCTTTGTTTTTGTTTTTGTTTTTTTTTTATTTTTTTTTTGTAAATCCTCTACCCCAAATAGGGACAGGATAGAGATATACTGGGTTGTATATAATCTCTTTAATTAAATAAATAAATAAATAAATAAATAATAGTAGAATTTATTCTTTTAAAATTGTTCTAAAAATGTTAATTGCCAAACGTTAAAATTTTACTATTGAAATATAATATAATCTTCTGTTTGCTATTCTTACGTAATAATTATTATAATAGATGATATTATTCAAATTTTCGAAAATGGAATTGTGGAGAGTATAGTTATCCTTTTATTAGCATCATTAAATCTAAACTTTTACTTTTGATATAGCAACTTTAGACCTGGCGAAAACAAAACACTTTGCCTCTTGGTTGGTATATAAAATTACTTAGCTTATACCCTTATACCCCTATACAAGAATTTTCTTACGATCGATAGTTTTAATCAACTCTATTATTAAATTACTCAATTAAGAAAGAGGAAAGAAAACTTTTTTTTTATTTTTTATTTTAATTAAATTAATAATTATGATTATGAATAGTTTATGGAAATGAATGAACTTATTGTATTGCAATTTTTATATTTATTATCTGAATGAATTTATCGATTTTGTCTGAGAATATAAATACTGTATTTAATATATATATATATATATATTTTCTATGATAGAATTGACCTTGTATTGTTCAACAACATGAAAACTAAACAGGTGTCCATAAATGGAATAAGAAATAGCTGAAAATAAACATTTAATATACATGTAGTATGTAGTATAACACAAGTTGCTATTAAACATAATACTTGCAAACAGCTTTTTTATTTTTTTATTTACTATCTCTGGTGAGATAGTAAAGCGATCACGAAAATTTTCGATGTTTTTATACGTTTTGAAGGTTCCTGAATCATTTTCACTAAGGTTGAGGAAAATGTCTGTGTGTGTGGGTGTGTGTATGTAGACAAGATTACTCAAAAACGGTTTGAGCTAGAATCATGAAATTTGGTACATGGGCATTATTCAAAATTCGTAGTTTTCTATCAACTTTTGAGAAATGTAGCTCAACCGGAAGAAGAGGGTCATTACCTAAAACGTTTTGATTTTTTTTCCTCTAAAGTGCCCGTAAAAATAAAGATATATGTTTGATAGATTTTCACATGATTAATAATTGTATAAAACTGCTATATATAGAATTTTAGCTTGATTGAATCGCTGAAAGTACCAGAATTAATTTTTTAACACTGCAAATCTCACGCGCCAACACGTGACGTGGTGCCATCAACAAAGAGCCAAACATCCGCTGGTTTAATAAATATTATTTATTAATTTTAATTTATAATTTATAATTAATTAAATTTAATTTAAATATAATATATTATGTTATTTAATTCAATTCAAATTGCCAGATTGTCGATTTAAGTCCAGCTATTTTTTTTTAGCAAAAATTTCATTGATATTTTAAAAACAGGTAATTTACTTTAATCAATACCTAAATACCTAATACGTAGTATACGTAAATTATTTTGATTCCACTAAAACCCTTTGCTCCACTACCAAGTTTTAAAATGTATTTTGTATTGATACCTTCACCGCTCGGTGCATTAAATAAATTATTCCTTATAAACTATGAATATTTAAGATTAAGATTATTTAATTTCAAATAATTTAAAAAAACACAAATTAAAAAAATATAGTCATAAAACCATACAGCCCATGCACTGAAAGACAGAAAAGTATGGCCTGTGGATATAACATAATATATTGTATATTTCGTAATTTGATTACAAAATATTATTAAACAAAATAATATTTTAATTTTATTTTATATATAATATTTTGTATTTAAGGTAGCGTTGTCCGGCACCATCTTTATTATTATTAAAATTCCTAATTTAAATTAAGAAAAAACTAACAAAGTAGATTTTTCCCGAGGCTGAAACCAATACAGATCGATTTTTCTATATAAAAATATCTATGGTGTGAATTTAAAATAAATCCTTCGAGCGGTTTCTATTTAATAAGTAAAACAAAATATTTTATTGTTTTCTAATTTTCCTTTGATTAATTTAAATGTATCGATTGTCTTTTCATAAATCAATTTCTATATTTAATTAAATTTAATTTTAGTTATTTATTTGAATTTCATTCAAGGTAACCTGAACAAAAAAAACCCAATATTCAATATATTTGTTAAAAAGAAAGAATGCAAGAGGAACGAGAAAATAATATATCAATATATAAATATTTACCAATATATTAGATATTGGATGAATATGAAATAAGCTTTATTACCTTTTTTTCTGGTTATATATATTAAACCGTCTTTAAGTTTGAAAATTGAAAATATTTATATATTTTTTAATCTAAGGTGTGAGGAAAAATATATATATATATTAATTAACTATATTAGTATTCCTCCATTCCATAAAAGTTTTTTTTTCTTTTTTTAATATTCTAAAAATATTGAATTTAAATTCAATATTAAAAAAAAATTAATAATATTGTACAATCAAATGAAAATATTTTTTTTTAAGATTAAAATGATTTAAAATGAATAAGTAAATGTCATCAGTCAAATTAAGATTGACATTTAATTTTATGCCTTATAAAATAAATAAATATATTTAAAAAAAAATTTAAAATCAAATAATATTTATAGGATTTAGGAAATTAATATCAATTTTCGACATTGTGAAAATATTTGAAAAGAATCGATGCATTAATCATATTCGTTTTTTTTTTTGGGTAGTATAATGTAATTCCGAATTATCTAGTTATTTTGAAAAGACAGTAGTTATCATCCACATTTTCTTTATTAAAAGTTAACTCAATTCAACAATTTCTTGAATATTTAACTTTAAATTATTTAATTCTTTTTCCATAGCTCTTATCAGCTGTAAAGTCCCAAGGGAATTGATAATTCGAAATAATTTTATAACAATCCGAAAGCATGCTGCTTGGAAACCGCCCGACGCCAAAGGCGGAGGGCTGTTTCTTGTAAGCAACATGCTTGAGGTAATTGTTTTAAAATTATAAGTATTTATCAATGCTCGAGAGACATTCTGTGAGAAAATTTTTTGCGATTTTAAATTTGTAAATAAACTAAAAAATAACTAATAAATTACCTATGAGTTTATCTAATAAGTCCATCTCTAATTTATAATTTCTGGTGTTGCAAAAGTCCATAAATAATTTCCAAATGTATTTCTTATTTGATAAAGTATTTTTCGGTGTATTTTTTTTTTAATAATTTCATTAATAGAATCATTATTTTCGTCACCATATCGCAAAAATGACATTTTAAAATGCAAAGGATTACTATTTATTAAATGACAAAAACAGTTTGTTCCCAAAACAACAAGCAAGAGGGATCTTACCAAACGGAGGGATCTTTTCTGTGTAATTAATTGTTCTCTTATTGGCTATTTTTGAACACGTGACTCGGAATCGAAGAATTTGATTGGCTATTCATTTAATCAAAAAGTTTTCAGTTTAATCATCAGTCGGATAGCAATTTTCATTACACTTTTTTACATGTTAGCATTGGATGGAACTATTAATGATTTTATTAATAAATTATACTTACTTTAGCTTTTCTACTGACATTTATTATTATATGATAGAGAGTTCCAGATACGCACAATCACTATGCCTTTGTTACTTGATTCAGCACTTTTTATACTTCCAGTTTCCAAACTTGTTTTGTAACTATTCAATTTTCACATGTTTTGTAATTTTGTGACTTGCCCTTTTAATATATTTTGAGATTGTTATAAATATTTCTATATTTAATTTTAGAAGCATTTTCCAAAAAAAATTTGCAAGGTTTAAAATTGAATTTCTTAATATTTTTAATCCAAGATTTAAATACTTGAAAACTTTTGTTGATGGATTCAATGGATTTTTTGTTGGTTTGCCTCATGATGATAAATAATTTAGCTAGCTTGCTAGCATCTGTAGTTAAACGATTCTTGTAAAAATCTTGTTGCTGTTTTTTAGGTTGAATATATTCATGCACTAAAACTAGCTTATCTATCTACCTTTAATAAAAAAATACTTGAGAGTGGTTTTAAGATGACTTTGGTAGTTTTCTGGATCAAGTTTACTTTGTTTATTGCTTTTAGCCTTTTTAGGAATTTACATTTTCGAAAAATTATTTTAAATATTATGAATGTTTTCAATTATAAGATCATTTTTCACTTATTTAAATTCCATACTTCAATGGGTATGATCGTTCTAATATAATAATGGATGCAATTAATATTTTGAAAAAAAAAAAAAAAAGTGAAAGCTTTTTTTTGTTTAAAAATCTCTAATATCAATTATAAATATTACTTTCTCCGCCCGGAAATAGAGTAGGTATACATTTAAAAAAAATAATATGGAGTGTCTCCACTCGACTATCTCGCAAATTTGAATTGGATTAATTAACACATATATTATATTTAAATTAAATTCAATTAATTAAATTATAATTTAAAATAAATAAATAATATTTATTAAACCAGCGCGTGTTTAGTTCTTTGTTGATGGCACCATGTCACGTGCTGGTGCATGATTTGCAGTGTTAAAAAATTAATTCCGGTACTTTCAGTGATTCAATCAAGCTGAAATTTTATATACTGCAGTTTTATACAATTTTTAATCATGTGAAAAACTATCACACATATATCTTTATTTTTACGGTCTGTTTAGAGTAAAAAAATGAAAACTTGGTAGGTACTCTTCCGGTTGAGCTACATTTCTCAAAAGTTGATAGAAAACTATGAATTTTGAATAATACCCGTGTATCAAATTTCATTATTCTAGCTCAAACCGTTTTTGCGTAATCTTGTCTACATACACACACACATTTTTCTCAACCTTAGTGAAAATGATTCAGGAACCTTAAAAACGTATAAAAACATCGAAAATTTTCGTGATTGCAATACTATCTCTAACGAGATAGCAAAAATTATAGCAGATTATCGTGAATATAGAAAACAAATGACAACCTTCATTATTATTATTATAGTCTTATATATTAAAAGTAATATAATTGACATGTGTTATATTCTTCTTGGTTTAAAATTTAACGATCAAATATCAAATTTTTTTCTTAGTATATATTCATATTCATATCTTTTTAAATGTTTTAATTAAATAAATTTATATTTAAGATAAATTTATTTGTTAATCATTTAATTTTTTAAATTTTTATATGTTTTTAAAATCTACTAGAAATACTAGAAATATCTAGAAAATAAATTTCATTCGGATGAATTTTAATTAAATGACCGGGAGCTTAGCCGCCGACTCGAGTTCGAGGGTTCAAACCTCGCCGAGTGCATCGATATACAAATAACATAAATATAATATAAATAAATAAAAATAAAAATAAAAATAAAAAACACATCTGAGAAAGCTGGCTAAATATAGATATATTCCGAAAAAGCCAAAAAAAAATAAAATTTAATTAAAAGATGAATATGATGATGTATATGAACTTCACAAGCTTGGGGATCCATGTTCAATTCCCAGACCTTTAAGCGAATTTTCTCTTTAACTGGGATCTTTACGTGCGTGGTCCATCCAGTTTACAATAGCACATTTGGGAAGTTACTTGAAATATTAGAAATAGTGGTTTTCTATCAAGAAAATTTTAGCGATAAAGATTGAGTAGATCTGTTGTACTGATCAAACAACAGCTATTAAGGCTGCTTAGGTTATTTACTATCTAAGTAGGTAGAGAAATTATATTTATTTTCTGAATGATATATAATAAATATTTAATATTCTTCCTGGTGATATTTAGAGTATATTATATACAAATTAATAATTATCTTATCTTATTATGCTAGCTAAAATTGTATATATCTATATATCTATCTATATATCTATTTATCTATAACCATTGGTTCTCAAAAACCGCTCTAACGATTTTTTTCAAATTCACACTAGATATAGTATTTATAAAGAAAAATTGAGTTTTATTGATCACATCTCTTGAAACTTACAGCTTCATTATTAATTTCTTAATTGAAAATTATATATGGGTGACGTAAATGGCATCCATTTTGAAATTTTACTCCCGCCTTTTTTTAATTTTGTATTAATATTTTTTTTATATTTAAAATATTTTAAAATTTATTATTTAATTTCGAAATAAAATTAAAAATATTTATTTTTAATAAAATCTATATATATATTTATTAATCCCGCTTTTTTTTAAATGATATTGTATTAACATTTTTTTATATTTAAAATATTTTAAAATTCATTATTTAATTTCGAAATTTTATATTTAAAATATTTTAAAATTTATTATTTAATTTCGAAATAAAATTAAAAATATTTATTTTTAATAAAATCTATATATATATTTATTAATCCCGCTTTTTTTAAATGATATTGTATTAACATTTTTTTATATTTAAAATATTTTAAAATTCATTATTTAATTTCGAAATAAAATTAAAAATATTTATTTTTAATAAAATATATATATATTTATTAATCTCTCTCAAAAAAAAAACAACAAAACAAATAAATGTCTTTGAAAGATGGTAAAAATATCTTTGTAATTATCAAAAATCATAGACCAGCGGTAAGAACAATTGTTTTTACTCCCCGAGTTCGAAGGATCGAAACTCGCCGCGTGCATTTTTTTTTTATCTATTTTCGTGATTTATTTATTCATTGTTCTTTTATTAATTAAGTTTTAGATAGTTTTATAATTTTTAATATTTTTTCAATAAAATATTATTTAATACATTTAATAATTGTAATAAATAATTAAAGAATTGTATATCAATATTTTTTAAAGGGTAGAGCGAGCTCGGTGTCCCAGGTATTAATATTACCAGCCAAATCCAATAATAATGAATCATTTTTTTTAACTTAAGTACCGAGCCGAGGCTCGGGGTCCCGGTATACATATTTATGTATTATTGAGGACCCCAAGTTCCATGCAATGATGCAACATTTAATAATTGTAATCAATAATTAAAGAATTGTATATCAGCTCGGTGTCCCAAGTATTAATATTACCAGCCAAACCGAATATAATAATGAATTATTTTTTTTTAACTTAATTACCTAGCCGAGGCTCGGGGTCCCGGTGTGATCTTAATATATTGTCAGAATTAAATAAATAATGTAGAGAGAAAAATTATTTAAAAATAGATATTTATTTAAATGAAATAAAATTATTTAATTTACAGAATGAAAATGTCTATAATAATGTCTAAATATTTTTTCGAGCGACAGCTCCGTATCCCAGGTATTAATATTACCAGCCAAACCCAATAATAATGAATCATTTTTTTTAACTTAAGTACCGAGCCGAGGCTCGGGGTCCCGGTACTACGTACTTATTAAAATTGTATTTAAATTTTTGTAATAAAGCAATTAAAATAATAATTTTAATTTCTCATATATATATATATATTCTAAATTAAAATTAAAATTATTAAAGTTTTATTAACATCCAACTTTGTAACATGTTATAATAAAAAGTAAGTGAGAATTATTTGTTGGTTGTAAATTATATTTTGTGAAATTTCTTAGCCTAGATTCAATGTGTTAATTAAACTCAGGTAATTTAACTCACTCAGGTTATTTCCCATTTCTGAGAATTTATATAAAATTAATAAATTCATCTATTAACTTTTTACTATCTCGCCAGATCACGAAAATTTTCGATATCGAGTTTTTGATGTTTTTATACGTTTTGAAGGTTCCTGAATCATTTTCACTAAGATTGAGAAAAATGTGTGTGTGTGTGTGTGTGTGTGTATGTATGTATGTAGATAAGATTACGCAAAAACGGTTTGAGCTAGAATAATGAAATTCGGCATACGGGAATTATTCAAAATTCGTAGTTTTCCATCAACTTTTGAGAAATGTAGCTCAACCGGAAGAGGGTCAATGAAATTCTAAATTGTTTTTTATAAATACACATTAAATTGAATCTTATGTATTAGTTTTCTCAAATTTATTTATAAATACCACACACATTTTCTTTATTATATTTAATTTTGAATAAAGCAATAAATATATTTGAATTAATGATATAAGATCCAGAACAACTATTTAACATTTCTCAGATCATTGATAATTCCATTTGTAGTGGAATTGATTAGATGCATTTGTGAATAAAAATTTTCTTCTTTTTTTACTATCTCTGGCGAGATAGTATTGCGATCACGAAAATTTTCGATGTTGAGATTTTGATGTTTTTATACGTTTTGAAGGATCCTGAATCATTTTCACAAAGGTTGAGAAAAATGTCTCTCTGTGTGTATATGTGTGTGTATGTAGACAAGATTACGCAAAAACGGTTTGAGCTAGAATCATGAAATTTGGTATACGGGCATTATTCAAAATTCGTAGTTTTCTATCAAATTTTGATTTTTTTTCCTCTAAAGTGACTGTAAAAATAAAGATATATGTTTGATAGTTTTTTACATGATTAAAAATTGTATAAAACTTCTATATATAGAATTTCAGCTTGATTGAATCGCTGAAAGTACCGGAATTAATTTTTTAACACTGCAAATCACGCGCCAGCGCATGACATGGTGCCATCAACAAAGAGCCAAACACGCGCTGGTTTAATATATATTTATTAATTTTAATTTAAAATTTTATTTAAATTTAATTTAAATATAATATATTATGTTATTTAATCCAATTCAAATTGCGAGATAGTCGAGTGGAGACACTCCATCTTTTTTACTATAATATTCGGATACAAATATTCATATAAGCATCTATCTATCTATCTATCTATCTATCTAGTTTTATAGTGAAGAGAGAAAATTAATCGTAGAGTAGAGAGAGAGAGAGTATGGTAAGTTCATTATTATTCTGAACATAATTATCTATTTTAATGAAATCACTAGAGGAAACGAGATCATCATCATCACTCATCTTTAGTATAAATTTAATTAATGTACCTATATTATAAAATATACGATATTAATAGATAGATAAATGTTTTAAAATTTATTTTTATAAGTTATTAACATATATATTAAGAAATCAATCAACTAAATTATTACATTTTTAAAAAAGGTTGTAAATTGAAGTAAAGATTACTTTTTAAGATTTTTATTTATTTTAATTAATGTATATATCAGTTGATTACAATTAAATATTTATAAAAGGGTTGTGCTTTTTAGCACGGTTATATGCAGTAGATCAGGCAAATGAATCGCTGAGAAATAATACAATAGGAATGTATTGTTCGGGGTCACTATATACGAACAATTACGAGGGTGAGGTGAAAAGTTTCCGGCCTGACCAAGAAAAACGATGTTTTTAAATTTTTTTTTTTGATATCTTTTTCAACATAATCTCCATCAACACTGATACATTTCTCATAACGGTGTTCTGATTAATAAATTTAATTAATTAATTAAATTTAATTTAAGTCTCATCAACAGTTATGAATCGACGCAAAGATTCGTTTGGATTACGCGTACAGCGCCAAATTGTCGTTAGAAATGGTTTTTCGAAGCAGTTTTGGGTTTAACGTTAGCAAAAGCGGCACCCACGTTGCACACGGCTTTCCATATTCAAATGGTTGTGCAAAATTTTTCGCACACGTTCAGCTGACATCGTACAGGTCTCAGCTATCTTGAATGTTGAAAAATAAATAAAAAAAAAATTAAAATTAAAAACATCGTTTTTCTTGTTCATGCCGGAAATTTTTCAACCCACCCTCGTATTTGTTGATAACAAATGTAGGTGATTGATTAACAATCCCTGAGATAAGCTTATGCAGGTGATACATAAAGAATCCCTGGTCATAAAATAAAATAAAATTTTATCATTCCATAATTATAATAAATAATTATTAAAATATAAAGAAAAATATCTAAAAATTTATCTACTTGATTAGTAATTAATGTAATTTGTAATGTGTTTTTATGTATGTACATATTTTCTTTTTACATATCTATGTACCATCTATATAAGTATTATAAATGATAATATATTTATTCCATAAATCAATTAATAAACATTTTTAATAATTTCAATGAGAAGTTAGTTTAATGATGTTTGAAATTTTCTAAACTAATTCATTGAAGAAAGTATATAAGAGAAAGTTTTAAAACTAGATTTAATCAAAACTCACAATGAAATGTTATTTTAAATAATACTCCTCTATATATATATTAATTAATTGTCCTTCTATTTGATGAAGAATCTATTCTATTCTATTTAAAAATATATTATTAATATTGATTCATTTGAATATACTAGTATATTACATATACTTTAAAACCTACATACTAATATAGTGAGTGAGATCATGTATAAATATGTACACTTATTAATTATGTGAGTTGTTTGAGTTAAATTTATAATATATACTAATTTTTACTATCTCGCCAGAGATAGTATTGCGATCACGAAAATTTTCGATGTAGAGATTTTGATGTTTTTATACGTTTTGAAGGTTCCTGAATCATTTTCACTAAGGTTGAGAAAAATGTGTGTGTGTGTGTGTCTGTGTGTGTGTGTGTATGTATGTAGGCAAGATTACGCAAAAACGGTTTGAGCTAGAATGATGAAATTTGGTACATGGGCATTATTCAAAATTCACAGTTTTCTATCAACTTTTGAGAAATGTAGCTTAACCGGAAGAGGGTCATTACCTACAACGTTTTGATTTTTTTTTCCTCTAAAGTGACCGTAAAAATAAAGATATATGTTTGATAATTTTTCACATGATTAATAATTGTATAAAACTGCTATATATAGAATTTCAGCTTGATTGAATCGCTGAAAGTACCAGAATTAATTTTTTAACACTGCAAATCTCGCGCCAACACGTGACGTGCTGCCATCAACAAAAAGCCAAACATGCGCTGGTTTAATATTTATTATTTATTATTTATAATTTATAATTAATTAAATTTAATTTAAATATAATATATTATGTTATTTAATCCAATTCAAATTGCGAGATAGTCGAGTGGAGACACTCCAGCTAATTTTAATTCTATTCTATTGTAAGAAATTAATCCGGCAATTAATAATTTTAATACTCCTAGAAAATTAGTGATTTAAATCTGTGCCAATATAGACTGGCAAATCAACCAATAATTTAACGTACAAAATACAGTGTTACTTCTTAGCAGCCTAACAGTTTCATTAGGCCTTTTTCTATGTGACATGATCATTCAATCTTAGTTAGCTCCATGTTATATATATATATATATATTACTATCAGATTTATCAGTGATATAATCACTTATTTTTGTGTGGTTATTTAGGTGCGAATATTTTTGGGATTCTGGGTCTTAGTCTGTGTGACCAAGGGTTAATATCAGGATTTTGAGTTGATAGTTTGGGTGGTGTTGTACTCACTGCGTTGCTATGGAGTTCCGAAGAATCCTGGGCAATCTGACTGGTCAGTCTCGGGCTGTTGTCCAGTGCGGACGTGTGCCAGTATATATAATATATTCTTACTGTTTATTAATTAATTAAATATCTACAATTAAGACGTTTGAACTCTCTCAATTACACACAATTTTTACTATCTCGCCATTAAATTCGATGATTTTGACATTTCTCTACATAAAATAACAGTTTTTCAATTAGTATTATTGAGTTATTCAGTATATATAAAAGCAAATCATGGACCGCTCAAAATTGCATCAATTATTTTTGTTGTTTGCTTTGAAGGAATCTATACTGCCGAAGCCCATCAAACAATATTAGAAGCTTATGGTGATACTGTTCCGATATATCTCAAATGTCGGTTTTGGTTTCAACGATTTAAAAGTGGTGATTTTGATGTCAAAGACAAAGAAATTCGGCAATTCAGTGGCGTATTATGACTGACGATGTAAAGTGTGTCTAGTTAAAAATTTAAGGAAAAATGTAAAATTAAAACAAATTTCGATAAAATACAAATTCTTAGAAAATCTCAAGTTATTGAAGGTAGTATCAAAATTGAAATTTATTATACCTAATCATTATTTGGTTGGTTGAATTATTTATATGGATGTCTGGTGACTTTGAAGGATGAGAATACAAGAAACAAAAATTCTTTGTAATAATTATGGGTCGGTCGAAAAACAAAGAAGAGATCATTGATAAATAAGAGCTAACAAAAATTAGTATTAGTACTAAGCATCTCGGAATATAATGAAACACGTGATTAAATTGAGAAGGAAAAGATCAGGAAAACCAATTGAGATATGACCGGAGGGTAGATCAAGGACGTAATTTATATATATTTGTATAATATTTTATAAAGGTGGATGTACGAGAACTGCGGTCAAGACTTTGCGTGTTGTGTAGTATCACAGATTTAGATAAAAAAATAAATAAATAAATGAGCACGATCCACAAATCATCGAAAGTTTTTCCATATTATCATACAATATTTCGTTTAGACCATTAAGTCTTGTCAGATGATATATATAAGATTGGCTAAAAAGTTTGTAGACTAATATAGTCAAACATATTTTACCAAATAATTCAATATACTGTAGTTCCTGTTGAAGGTGATTATACAATTTTTAAAACTATGATTTCACTTTCGTCTCAAAACTCAAAATAGATCTTATGTTTCTTAATCCATGTTTTTCATCCATTGTAATATATATTGCTGGACAAATTTATATTATCGCATCCACTATGCATACTGCTTTTGCATATCCAAATATGCATATCTACACCACGGTTTCTTTAGAGTCTCGATCAACTTCACTTTACGATCATTCAAAATTATTTTATGGACTTTTGATGTTTTCGGCAGTAACAGTGGACTCTTTCGTCTGCGGTGCTCATTTCGTTTCGTTTAAATTTAGCAAACCTCTTTTCAAATGTTGATTTTCCTTGAAGAGAGTCCGGATAATGTTTTTCCAATAAATATTTTATATTCACTATAATATATTAGTACTCACAATGCTTGATCTCATTGTAAAACCAATTATCGGGCAGTTATTAAATTTATCCACATATCTTTTCAATTTAGTAATAACTAAAAATAATTTTGTTTTTGTTATAATACAATTGTGCCATATATAATATATATACATATATAATTAGCTTACAAACATTTCAGCACATATTATTACATATATGAGTATGTGAATGTCAAAATTATTATCAAAAGGGATAAAAATTAAAATATATAAAACAATTATTTTACCGGTTGTATTATATGGGTGTGAGGCTTGGTCTATGACCTTAGGTAACGAGAGTAGATGTAAAGTATTTGAGAATAGGATTCTTCGCAGTATTTATGGGCCAAAAAAAATGAGATCATCGGGGAATGGCGGAGATTAGGACGCTAACGAGGAATTGCATGACCTCTATGCATCTCCAGATATAGTTAGAATTATGAAATCGAGAAGGCTGCGATGGGTAGGGCACGTGGCTAGAATGGGAGAAGAAAGAATGGCGAAAAATACGAGTAGGGAGACCGAATGGGAAACGGCCAGCTTGGAAGACCAAGGACGCGGTGGGTGGATAATGTGGGAAGTTAGATGGGAGACGGTAGGGATTGGAGGGTTGTGGCGCAGAATAGGGATACTTGGAGAAGTGTGGATGCTGCGGTCAAGAACTTTCGAGTTCCAAAGAGCCACAGAGATAAATAGTTAGAACGATATTTATAAAAATCATATATACGATATGTTTATCCGATTTCTACCATTAGTAAAAAAAAAAAAATTGTAAATATTTATTTATGTATAATTTATAGTAATAAATGTTGTAATTTTTATTTTAATCTTTTGTTTTGAATTGAATTGCTTAAAATATTAATTAACTTTGTTAACAATTTTTAGCAATAAAAATTAATAATCTATTTATTTATTTCTTTTTATAATTAATTAAAAACTCTTTTTACAGAATGGTTGGTCAAAAATATAAAAAGACATTTCATTTGACATATTTTCTCTATGGATGCCTTGGGAATTATATAATCATATTTTTAATTAAAAAGAGTAAAGAATGTTTCGTTTATTTTCTTTATATAAAAATTACATTTACTCATTTAATATGGATTTCATATATTAATTTGTTTTTAAATTCATTTAAAATTCAATGCTGTTTATTTTTCATTAAATAAAAACAAAAACAAATGATACTTTACATTTATAACTTTTTTTTTTTATTTAGTATGTTTATATAGTTTAGGTAACTACTCGTAGTAATCATTTATGACTTTCTTAAAATTATGTATATTACATAAGGAAGCATAAGAATTTTAGAAAGGCACAAAAAAAGGTTGGGAAAACTGAAAATTATAAAAAGCATATAAAGTATAATAATAAAATAAATCTGGAGTGTCTCCACACGACTATCTCGCAAATTTGAATTGAATTAAATAACATAATATATTATATTATTTAATTAAATTTAATTAATTATAAATTATAAATTAAAATTAATAAATAATATTTATTATAAATTCTATATATAGCATTTTTATACAATTATTAATCATGTGAAAAATTATCAAACATATAAATTTATTTTTAAGGTCAGTTTAGAGGAAAAAAATCAAAACGTTGAAGGTAATGACCCTCTTCCAGTTGAACTACATTTTTCAAAAGTTGATAGAAAACTACGAATTTTGAATAATACCCATGTACCAAATTTCATGATTCTAGCTCAAACCGTTTTTGCGTAATCTTGGTTACATACCTACACACATACACACACAGAAATTTTTTTCAACCTTAGTGAAAATGATTCAGGAACTTTCAAAACGTATAAAAACATCAACATCTCAACATCGAAAATTTTCGTGATCGCAATACTATCTCTGGCGAGATAGTAATTATATTAAAACATTACATGTTTCTAATAAATTTTTATCATTTAATATATGATATGTACTACGAACTGTAGAGATATTTGAAAATGTAGAGGAGATAACTGAAAAATGGTGGGGGAAATTATATATTGACTTGGATATCTGATTTTTAAAACACTACGAGGTTTGTTCAAAAGAAAGGGTGAGTTTTGAATTATTTAGAAAAGTATTATTATTTATTTATTCATCAATATCCATTCTGTCCCCTTGAAAGTAATTCCTTTCAGATATAATGCACTTAGGTCAGTGCTTCGTCCAATTGTCAAAACACTTCTGAAATGCAAAAGCGAATTCCGATTCCGACTTTATCTCATCAATTGTGGAAAAACGCTTTTCTTTCATTAGTCTCTTCCGTTTTGGGAATAGGAAAAAAGTAACAGGGAGCCAAATCTGGTGAATACGGTGGTTGAGGCATGATTACAGTGTTGTTTTGGACCAAAAAATCACGAACAAGCAATGAGGTGTGAGTTGGAGCAGAAATCATGATTTTTTGTTCCACAATTCCGTTCATTTGAGCCGTATTGCTACACGCAAACGTTGCATAACTTCCTTGTAGTATTCCTTATTAACAGCACCACCTGTTGGCAAGAACTCTTGATGCACCACACCACCTTTACATTTAAAGTGCGTTGGAGCACTTTTTTTCCATTTTTAACCCAAATTTTAATACACATTCTTTTATCCATTTTTTTTTTTGAAGTAAAAAAATCGAAGAACACACAAAAACGTGACTAACTTTTTCAGTTGTCAAAAAAAAAACTACTAATCCAAAATGATTGATAATTGCAACATATGAGAAACATATGTACCAACATAACAAAAAAAATTTC
Organism: Labia minor; assembly: GCA_963082975.1. NCBI lineage: Eukaryota > Metazoa > Arthropoda > Insecta > Dermaptera > Spongiphoridae > Labia > Labia minor. The sequence goes on from OY720345.1 coordinate 87,631,444, forward strand.
GATAATCGAATGAATACAGCCCGTGAAAAATTCAAAATTCACTTTTTCTTTTGAACATACCTCGTGTGTGTGTGTCTGTGCGTGTGTATATATATGTATATCAGATAAATATCAAATAATTATATTATATAGATAAGTTATTTTTCTTTAAATAATTGAATTAGTTGATGTTGAAAATGAAAAAAGTAGAGTAAGTTGTTTTTTTTTTAATTTGTTTATTAAATCATTATCTAATCGATCAAGATTTTGAAAAAACCCATTTTTTTTTATTTTATTACTCCGTTACTCTTTAGGATTTATTTGGTTGATATGATTTAGCTTGGTTGATGAAGTGTAAAGATTTTTTGATTTAACTCTAATCCCACCGATATTTGACAACTTTTTATACCTTTCTTCTTTACTGTCTATCTTTCACCTTTCGATTTTTTTTTTTTGCCTCCTTTTTTTTCGTCACTTTTTTAGACGTCCGGTTGATTATCTGAAATCATCTTATCATTCATATTTGTCAGCATGTTAAAAATTAATAATTCAATGTGGAAATTCAAATGCAGATTAATAATCCAATGGTTTACCTTAGTCTTCAAATTGATTTATAACCGGTTGATTGAATTTCTTACAATCTTGCCCCCTTCGAGTGAGCCTATCATCTTTATTTCTCTATTTACTTTTTTGATTTGAAGAATTTATTTATTTATTTTTTTTAATCATCCATCACTTTTCAAATTTTAATAATAATTTTCTTATTTCTGAATTCTTGTAAATACATTGAAAAAAAATAATATACTTTATTTATTCGTGGATTTAATGATGATATGAATGGAAAGAAAGCAGAGTAGAGTGTTTGTGCATTCCTCAAGTTACCAAGTTTCACACAATAATATATACATATAATAAATTTTTTTACTTTTATTTAAATTACATCTCACCTCAGGATTATATTAAAAAATCTGGAGTATCTCGCAAATTTGATTTGGAAAATTAATATATATATTATATTTAAATTAAATTTAATTAATTAAATTACAATTTAAAATAAATAAATAATATTTATTAAACCATCGCGTGTTTGGTACTTTGTTGATGGCACCACGTTACGTGCTGGCGCGTGATTGGCAGTCAACGTGTTAAAAAATTAATTCCAGTACTCAATCAAACTGAAATTCTATATATAGCAGTTTTATACAATTTTTAATCATGAGAAAAACTATCAAATATATATATATCTTTATTTTTACGGTCAGTTTAGAAGAAAAAAAAATGAAAACGTGGTAGGTAATGGTAGGTAACCCTCTTCCGAATAAGCTACATTTCTCAAAAGTTGATAGAAACTACGAATTTCGAATAATGTCCGTTTACCAAATTTCATGATTCTAGCTCAAACCTTTTTTGCGTAATCCTGTCTACACACACACACACACACACGCACACACACGCACACACACGCATATATATATACAGACATTTTTCTGAACCTTAGTGAAAATGATTCATGAACCTTCAAAACGTATAAAAACATCAAAATCTCGACATCGAAATTTTTCATGATTCCTACTATCTCTGGCGAGATAAAGTAAAATAAAAATAAATTAAAAAATATAATTTATTGAATAAAAGGAATAAAAAATAAAAGAAAATTTGTATGGAGATAAAATATATATAATTTTTTTTTTTTTGTTCTATTTAATTAATTACAAATTGTAATATATTCTATAGAATTCTACTAGATCAATAACATTTTGATCATTACGTTTATTATTATTCTCATTTATTTATTCATAAACCTTCGAAATTAAGTCAAATATTAAATATTAAATAAATATATCTACCAACGATATATAATCATAACGTATAATATTATATATCTACAATATTGTATATTATATTTGGTATATTACGTAATTTAACAATCTATTTATTAAGTATATCGATATTATAGATATTACTTTTATAAATCAAATAAAATTGATTAACACTTGAATTCATAGAGAGAACGTAATTTTTTACAAATATTTTAGGGAAAATACTACTTTTTAAAATATATGAAGGATAAATTTATCTATTATATATAATTTTCTTCATTTTCTGATTCTAAAGACGAATCAATTCATATTTCATTGATATCTTAATCATTTTCATTGAATTCATAGAAAGCGCGTGATTTTTTACAAATATTTTAGGGAAAATACTACTTTTTTAAATACGAGTGATAAATTCATCTATTATATATCATTTATATATATTATAAATATTATTACTATTATTATTACTTCTTACGACAATACGAGTATCAATTTTTTTTTGTTCATCAATATTTTAAAATTTATATAGTAAAACGTGATAGGCGTATAAGTATTAGTAGTAGAACTTTTTGTGTAAATCTTGTGTAGTTTTAATCGATTGATTATATCTGTTGTTGTTTGTTGTTGTAGATGTCCTGACAACGGCAAACGGGGCAGCCGGATGACGGCCCCGGAAGACGACCTGGCTGGCGGTGGTTGTGGAAATGGTGGTATTGTTCGACGTCCGCAAAGCCCGTCCACCAATTCAGCCACCGAGCGATACTTGCTCCCACAAGAGCGGTATCCCTGCCAGGGGCAATGCTCCTCATCGGGCGCCGGCGACCCGCGGTTCATTCCCCACGACACACGATACCTTTATTGGCGTGGAGGCGCCGGCGGAGGTGGAAGTGGCCCTACCGGTCCCGACAATGGCGCTTATACCAATTTCGATCCTCCACCACGGGGATATACCTCAACCGGATATCCGGAATCGCAACACCCATCGCGTTATTCCAGTTACGCCACGGGCCAAACACCAACACCTTACGAACGATATCTACCACCTCCGCCGGTACAATATTTACAACAAGGAGGTTATTTGGAGCGATATGCAGAACAACGGTACGAACGATACCAACCACCACCACCCGATCGGTATCACACCGGTAAGCAATCAAAATACTTTTTATAATTATATTTCATTCTTTTACACCATTTACATACATTTTCATTCACACACTCATTTCTATTTACCTCGCTTTCCACATTCTCATTTACCTCAATCATTCATTCATTCATTCAAATTACTCGTATTATAAAACTTTGACCAAATTTTCATCATTATTCATCATTAAAAACCAAAAAAAAGTCTTACAATTGAGCAATCGATTGATTCTCTCTTCATCAAAATATTTTAATTCAAATATTTAGCAAACGTGGTATTTGTCACCTTTAAATTTTAATGAAACTTCGCCAGTTGATTCTTTGATTAATTTTAAGAAACATTTTATTCTTAGGCAATTATGGAGTAAACTTCTCTAGTTTACTAGATAAAAAGGATTAAAATTTGACAGATTAGCTGGTCGAAATGTGCAGCCATTAAGTAATGTTTTATTGACTAATTCACTAATTATTCACTTATTCACTAATTTTCGTTTTTGTTTTCGATTCGGTTTGGATATAGAGAAATTATTTAATTAATTAATTTAAATTTTTAATTTTTCTATATATTCAATCCGAACTAAAAAAAAAACAACGAAAATTAGTGGCGCCCTCTGCTGATCAAACGGATAAAACATGGTAGCTAAACAGAATATCATTCGGTTTATATCCAAATTTTTATCTCGAAAGCTAGAAGTTTATCCCAAAATTGCCTAAGGAAAAAGTTTTTTAGAATTAATCAAAGAATCAACTTCAACAAGAAGTTTCATCAAAATCCTAAAGGTGATAAGTATCATGTCAATTTTTCGATTTTTAATTTTACATTTAATTTGTATGAAATTTTAACATTCTAATTATACATATTTATATGTAGTACATATATAATCTACTGTAGATATATTTGTACATTCAAGTGCGTTGAATTTTAAAATAATGTTAATCTTAAGAAAAAAATAAATAAATTAAAGATCAAGACACTGAAAATGTATTTGTATATATCTCTACGTACAAAGACAATTAAGAAAACAATAAGAAATAAATAAGATATCCTTCCTACAGGTCCAGTTTTATGGATGGATGATGTTCCCTCTTTCGGGGTTTTTGAATTCAACTCCCTCTTCAACTATAAAAACTAATAAAAATGGTAGGGGCAAATAAGTAGGAATACTTTTTTAATAAGTGTATTTATTCTTAAAAAGTTGCACAATTTATTAATAACTAAAAAAAAAAAAATTGCAAATAAATTGGAAGGTTGAGTTACCTACAATAAACAAGTGAAAATATATTGAACACATCAGAGAAGCTTTTAGAAAGTTTAGTAAATGAAAAAAAACCGTCTTGAAATAGCACTGGAGACGTTGAATGCTATCCATAATAACAAATATAGATATAGAATAGATAGGTCCAGTATCATTGCCATAAATACGCCTACATACGCCAAGACTTGATAGAACATACAGCTCTTAAACGTACGTATTAATGCACTAAAAGACTGAAAAGTATGGCCTGTGGATATAACATACTCTTAATATTTATTTCGTCATTTGATTTTATTTATATTTATAATATTTTGTATTGAAAGAAGCGCTATCTGACGTAGTTGCTGACGTCATTTAAATTTCCTATTTTAAATTAAGAAAAAAATAACAAAGATGATATTTTGAAACCAATACAGATCGATTTTTCTTTATAAAAATTATCTATGGTCAAAAAATTCTTCGAGCGGTTTAATATATCAAAAATACAAATATTTATGGTATATACAATTTTTGCTAGTATAATAAAATAAGATTAATACAACTAAAATAATTTTATTATAAAGCTTTATTATTGTGTGGGTATGTTTTATCTAAACACAAACTTATGATCTTCACTCAATGAAGATTAGAAGCAGAAGGAGCATTGCTACACGACTCATGTCTGAGGTGCCAAAAGGGTGGGAAAGCCTTGTCAACTTAAAAAATTTAAATGTTCCTTAAATGTTCCTTTAAAGTTCTATACTACCATTTATATTCAAAAAGATTATTTATTTATTTATTTAATTTAATTTTTAAATTCACGTCCGTTAAATGGGAATCTATTTAATCTCTAATGATCAAAACATAACAATAACCACACACCCACACACACACACATAATAAACATCCATTAGGATAAAGTAAATCTAGACTCTGATGAAACATCAAACACAGGTGGACTACGCAGTAGAAAACCGAGAATTGTGACATTTGTTGTTTTGTCGATGATCCTATCTCGTGCACTCAAGTACAAACATTTTGAGAAAAAGATGGAGAGAAGGTCGGATATCAGCACAACCTATAGAACAATACCAACAAGTTTTTTTGTTGTTTTTTTGCTATCTTTGCAATTGCAATAATTAAGCCAATAAATTTAAAAATGAGAAAAAAATTCACTTTTTTATATGATGAACAATTCACCCTTGAATTATTAAAAAAAAATTTCGAGATAATATTTTCTACGGTACATTGACTTTTCAACGAAACTATTTCAACGTAATAGCAAATTCATTTAAATACATCACCAATAGATTCTTCTTCTTCTTGCTACGGCTTCTCCTTCAGAAGTTTGCCGATCAGTCTGGCTATTTTCACCCTTGAAAACGCAGCTCGGAACAATTCCGCCGAAGACAGACCAAACCACTCCCTCAAATTTCCGAGCCAAGAGATTCTTCTTCTCCCGGGTCTTCTTCTTCCTTGGATCTTTCCCTGTATTATCAACCGAAGAAGATGGTATCTGGTCCCCCGACAGACATGACCCAAGTACTGCAGTCTCCTTCTTTTTACGGAGTCAAGAACCTCCTTTTCTTTGTTCATTCTCTGTAGGATTTCTTCATTTGACACTTTATCGACCCAGGAGACTCGAAGCATGCGCCTATAGCACCACATTTCAAAGGATTCAATAGATTAGAAGGTCCAATTTTCAGGTCCACTAAAACCAAATCGGACCCGCCTATATAACATTTATGTTAGTTAATAATTATTATTAATAGTCTTAATAATAATCTTGAATTCATTAAGAGAGTATTGCTATATACGAGGGTCATTCAACAAGTACTTGGCCTCACTGCCCGATGACGCTGGTATCACAAAATAGTTTTACCATCATGTAGTACATTCTTTTACTAGCCTACTGACAAAGCTTCAGTCAATTCCCTTCACTAGTTTGGAAAAATGGAAAAAGAACAATATCGTTCGGTGATTAGATTCTTATTTTTGAAATCATTATTTAAATCATTTAAATCAAAGATCGCTTGGATGCTGTGTGCGGTGACTCTTTTCCTTCGATTGCGACCGTCAAAAATTGGTACGATTTTGTTCTTTTGCCATTTTTGTACAACTGATCGACACCCTCGCTTCCAAAGGCTGCCAAAACAAAACTAGTGAAGGGAATTGACTGAAACTTTGACAGTAGGCTAGTAAAATAATGTACTACATGATGGTAAAAATATTTTGTGATAGCAGCGCCATCTGGGGGTGAGGCTAAGTACTTATTGAATGACCCTCGTATTATTTATTTAATAAGGAAGTGGAAAGTGATAACATATGATATTAAGTTAAAATTTTAATAAAAGATAAATTCACACATGATATAATAATATATATATATATATAAAGAAGATATTTCTACACCCAATTAAGGGAGGGGGGTAAGGGTGAATTTATTAACGAAATAAAATAATTAATCTTTAAAATTTGTATTTAATAATTAATATTTTTCTTAATTGAAAATTGATGCGTCGGTACTTTTAAAGTTGGTCTACAAAGTTGTTACAAATTATAATAACAAATTAGATTGTGCACAAATGAATTCTTAGAAAATATTCAAAGTTCAATTTATAACTTTCAATAAACAAATTTATTTTATATTTCACTTGAAAAATTTTCTAAATTTATTGGTTATAACGTTTTTTTTATACACTCTGTAAGGAAATGTACGAGTATATACACACATTCATAAATCCGAAAAAAAAACTCTCTTCCTATCTTCTGTGTCTCTTTACTTGGTTGATATATGCAATCATTTTTTCATGCAATATCAGGACAAACCTAAATCCATTCCTCTTCAAACTAATAAAAAAATATTTATCGTTTTGATATTATTTAAGTTAAGAAAGTTTTGTTTTACCGTGGTTTACTTAAAAAAAAAAACAAAAAAACAAATTTTATAGCACACTTTTGTATTTTTTATGTTTTTAAATAAATATTAATCTAATATATGAATGGTTCTTTTATTTTAAAAGCTTATTTAATATTGGGGGCAAGGATGGAATAAATTTATACACGCTTTGCATTTTAGCTATTGCGATTTCGCCAATATCGTATTAAGCTTGAGATGTTTCCGATAAACAACCAACCCGATCAATATAAAAAGTTGATGATAAAAAAAAAAAAAAAAAAATTATTCCCTATTAATATTTATTGATAAACATTAAAAAAAAAATCTTATGAGAATTCAAATTAAGATTAAAAAATTGTGATAAGAATATTTATTATATATGTACGAGATTAAAAAAATCAATATTTTAAAATATTCTTTGAAAAATTTGGTAAAAACAAATAGACCCTGGTTAATGAAAAATTTCATTATGAATATTTGAATATGCTCGTGTTTTTTTTTTTTTTTTTTTTTTTTTTTTGAAATGATATTTACAAAATGAAACTATTGTTTACATTTTACTTTATTAAAAATGTATATTCCTTTTTAAAAAAAAAGCTTTTGTGGTTATTTTGATAATTATTAAGGGAATTTTTAATAAAAGACCACATTGTTTGTATAAAATTATTTATTAAATTAAAATAACTGTAGAACGTTTCGGCTGCTTATTCTGCAGTCGTTTTCAAGTAATCGTAAGCTTGCTCCGATTCAAGCGGACTGACTTATGATGGAACACGTCATATCTTGATTATAGAAATAATTTACTATCTTTATTGTAAAGACATAATGCACTGTCATACGCTTGCTTTGACAATGACTACTGACTTCATGGTGATATTCAAAATTGGCGTCAAAAATTGGCGCCAATATCACTGCCTATATAAGAGCTGACGTGTCCCATCATGAGTCAGTCCGCTTGAATCGGAGCAAGCGTACGGTACTTGAAAACGACTGCAGAATAAGCAGTCGAAACGTTCTACAGTTATTTTAATTTAATAAATAATTTTATACAAACAATGTGGGTTTTTAATAAAAATTCCCTTAATAATTATGTATATTCCTCTTTTTAAAATATCAATCAATATTTTCAAATATAATTTAAAATATAGGTTTATAAATGGTATTCTAAAATTAACGCAAGATTTGAATTTGCCGCCATTTTTGCTAAAAATTGTTGATAACCCTGAAAAAAGAACAGTTTGATATCCGAGAGTTTAGAGTTATAATTTTCATTTTTGAAAATAATGAAAGTTTGGCGGCCGTAGTTCGAAAATTTTCGTATTTGGGGTTCGGAGGACCTACGCGTGATTGGAGAACGACAAATGTCACTGTTTGGTGCGAATTTTGGGCAGAAGGCATCAATGGATCAGATTTTTTGAAAATGGAGCAACTGTTATTGGCGCTCAATATCGCGACATGCTAACACAATTCTTTCTGCCGAAAGTGGATACTATTGATGAGGTTAATATGTTGTTTCAACAAGACGGTGCGACATTCCATATAGCTAAAGAAACAATTCAATTACTGCATGAGACATTTCCTGGTCGTGTAGTCTTTCGTTTCGGTGATGATAATTGGCCTTCTAAATCAAGTAATTTAACTCCATTAGATTTTTTCCTATGGAGATATTTGAAGTCAAAGTTCTATGTCAACAAACCCACAACCACACATGCATTACAACAGAAAATCAACAAAATTCTGCCACAATTATGCAGAAAGGTAGTGAAAAAATTTCGACCAAAGGATCTATATATGCCAGCAAAGCAGTGGAGGCCGTTTGCCCGATAACCCTATCGTTTATACTTTATGATTCAATAAAAAATAAAAATCTAAAGACTAAAACCTCTCTTTTATATTTAATTGAAGTTATACTTCTTTAGGCGCGTTATGGAAAATTGATGGGGAGTGAAATTTTAAGATGTGTGACACGAAAAATTAACAGTTTTTTTGTTTTTCCAGAAAAATAAATTTTTATTTGCCTGAAGTAGGATTCGAACCTACCATGTCTCTCTTCGACTACGTCATAGCGCTCAAAACAAGCGAGCGCTCTACCCACTAGGCTATGACGAATCCCCAACATTATTATCTTATTTTAACCATATATGCCATATATCCCATGGATAGATTATTAACAATTTTTTAATTAAACACAAAATATGAAGAATCTTGTTGAATTCTTGATGTCATATCTAATCTAAGGTGTGTAGAAAATTATAATAATTCCAAGAGTATATATATATATATATATATATATATATATATATATATTTCAATCTAATACCAGACCAAATAAATAGATAGATAGATAGATGTCAACATTTCGTTTCATTTGTGTTGTTTCTAATGGACCGCTTGAACATTTCATTTCGAATTATATATGTGTGCTAATAAATTATATTCAGTAGTGATTTAAATTGAATATTTTGATTGATATTACTTACTATTTGTGAATATTAGTGAAAACAAAAAATGTGCTTATATACTTTTGAGGTTAACTATCCGTATGTATTATTTATTGATATAAATTAATTATTTAATATAATTAACACTAAATATTATTAAATTATTAATGTTAAATACTTATTATTATATATTATTATTAATAATATATTATTATATTATTTAAATTTATATTAAATGTATATATTAAATATATTTTATTATATAAATATATTAATTTTCAATTTTTTTTTAATGATGCCAAAGAAGTATAACTTCTCACGCGCGTACATAAGTACACGCACCGCTTTTTTAAATCTGCGTTAATTTTGGGACACCCTATATTTTCCAACAAAAATCTATCTATCTATTTTTATGGCTCTACGGAACTCGAAAGTTCTTGACTGCAGCAACTCCTGCCACCAGACTGACTCTTTCCCAACTCCTTCAGGCCTTCTCTACATTCTAACTTCACGGTGTTGTTAGTTTGACTTCTGGTCGCTTTCCAATTGGTTTCCCTACAAACAAATTTCTGTCTTGTTGACAGAGGTAGAGTTGAATTCAAAATAATATGCGGGAAATTTAAAAAAAAACAATCATTGACTATATACCTAAAGGATCTTTAAAATTAGATAATTTTCAATTGATAAATTATTATTTAAATCATTTACATTTTTCATCATAAAATATAATATAATATTAAATTAAATTTCATTTTATTGAAAATTTTAAGTTTTTTTTAATGATATATATTTATATCTATATCTAATTAAAATTATTCATTCTATCTGCATTGCGATAAATATTCTCAATTTATCAACCTATATATAAATATATATATATATATATATATGGTATGGTATGGTAAACATTAAAGCCAGGCCAGGGAAAGGATTTGGTACTGGAAAAGGAGCATACGATGTTTTTGCTCGAAGGGTTGCTATGGTTACGTTCATCCGCTGTGAATTATCGCCTGTATAGAGAAGGATTTTTTTTTTTTTTTTGGAAAGATGATAAAAAAAAACTTCTCTTGGCGTCACATAGTAGGAAGCTTCTAACCCGTGCTTTCCGAAAGCACATCTTGGAGATATCCTCCTACCCACTTTACTAATTGTGCTGCTTTCAGAGACATTTAACACATTGCAAGATTGTTTTCATTTATCAACAAAAAAAAAAAACACAAAAATAATAATGATTTTTTGAAACATTTTTATATATTTTTTTTTTAACATTTTTATATAGTAAAAATACTGTTCTCTTCTTTAAAATATTTAAAATATCATTTTATCAGAGATTAAGATTAAATTAAAAACAAATCCTACAATTTTGATTTTTTTTAGATCAATTGTATTAACTTGAAAACATGATTCTATATACTAGTATTAGAGGGTTATTATTCCCGGAGTATTTTCGTTCGGGAAATTTAAAAATGCATTTCCCGGGATTCCCGGAAATTATAAAAAATACTAAATTTGTGGTGGAAATTGTAAAAATTTTACGAAAAAGTTAAATAAATGTTGTTTTTACTAAAAAATAAAATAAATTTAATTCAAAAATAAAAAAAAATTCAGTAAGATATAATATATAATCATCAAAATATAAAAAAAACATAATTAGAAAATAACATTTTAGAAACGAGAGGCAATCAAGTGAAATGTCGCCTAAAACAGAGAGAAATGATTAGTTATTCCTTTTTATTTTTTTTTCTTTCTTTGTGGTTTTTTTTTTTTTTGAATTATTTTCGATTTATTTTTTTTTGGCATTTTTTATGTATTTCGTTTTACTTATTTTAGTTTTTCTTTACTGTATATATCTAAAAAGATGGAAATCTGAAACTCTGAGTCGGTGATTATGTGTGCCCTCAATTAAAGACATTTATGATCGTTGATTACAGAGTGTTAGTTATTATGTAAATATGTAAATATGTTTTGCTTTTTTTTTGTTTTTGTTTGCTTTTTGGATGTTTTTGCTATTTTTTTTTGTCACCACCCAAAAAGGTGGATTGAAATAACATACAGAATGATTGTATGTAAGGATTGATGAATAAATAAATAATAATATTTATTTATTTATCAAAAAATATAATTATGTCTTTACCTTACTCGCTCTCAACGACAGCTTATTTATATTAATTTAAGTTAAGGGGCAGGTGATGGAAAGGGGTTAATTTGAAGGGTGTAAGGAAAATTACTCTCTTTATTATTATTACCTATTCAAGAACTATTTTATATAAAACCCTTACCAAGGTGTCAGGTATGGCAATTAAAACAGACCCAAGCTTGTGAAATCGAATTTTAAGTCTAAAAGTTGATTGACAGTTATAACTTATGCCAATTTCTATTACACGTGCAGATATATAACTATATATATACAAAAAAAAAGTTAAATACAAAATAATTTGGCAATAGTAACTGCCTTCTGCCAGAGTTCACTGTAAAAAAACTCAAAAAATAGAAAAATTATAAAGAAAAATTAAAGGGAGAGAAAAAAGGAAAAGGAAAAAAAATATAACACACAAAAAAGACAAATGGATGTATGTAAACTTGTATTTTATATTTATTACAATTATTTTAGATAATAAATAAAGATTTCGGTATCAACATCATAATCAGCATGAAAAATAATTTGTTTTGTTTTCCCGGGACACGGGGGGAATAAAAATTGAGGGGTTTTCCCGGAAATTCCCGGGAATAACCCTCTAACTAGTATATTCTGATATGTGCTCGTGAAAGGGTACCTTTACAAGTCTTTGAAAAGTAAATAATGATAAAAGATAATAAATTTTTTTTTTGAGAATTTATAGTCCCATGTGTCTTTTATTCTAATCAGATTAAATGTATTATATTATTAAAAACAATACGATTTCTATACGTATTCGTTCTATAAATGACAAAAGCTTATATGACAGATTTGTTTAAGAAATTTAATTAAACAAATTTATAACTTTTCAAAGTGATGAGCTTAATAAAACAAAAACAAAAGATGTTATTTCTGCATTAGTAGCAAAATCTCATTAGTGCAAATAAAATTTATAAGGAGGACAATTTAGCATGTTTAATTCTAAAAAAAAAATTAGGAAAACAATTTGAATTGGATTCTGGATTTTGTTTTTTTTTTCTTTTTTCAAAACACCACAAACACCGTACAAAAATGATATTTCTTTCTTGTAGGACACTAAACTTCTTCAAGGAATAATAAACCTTTACTATTACTATTTTACGAGTGATTCTATATAATTTCTTATTGTGTTCAGTGATGTATTGGTAAAAATAAGAAGTAAGGGAACGCATAGTGGGAACAAAAATAAAGTCCTATTTTCAGAAAACTATTTTTTTCCATATAAGTTTTTATTTTTTCTTATTCTTACTATACAAAATATTTACGAACACAAAAAAAGAAATTCTAACAGTAGATTTAAGTGGGAGATGTCGGGACATGAAAAAGTACGGGAACTGAAAAAAGGTAAGGGAACGTTGTTCCCCCTCGTTCCCCTCCTATTATACCACACGATCCTTGTTTGTATATCGTATACTTACTTATGTTGAAAATTATCAAGACTTTATTTAAGAAATTATCTGACAAACATTGTGTAACTAATGTTCTAAATTATTTTCAAATGTATAATTAAAACAGATTCTTTCTAGACAATTTAAAAAATAAATAGAATCTTCTATGCGAGTATTATCGAACGATTTGCATTCCAACAAGAGATATGATATCTAAAATGAGATCTTATCTAGTCAACCTGATATTGAACATTTTATTTATTGAAATAGAAATTATTTTTTTTTATCAATTCCCTAATAGTCATTTGGTATTAAATGTTATAACGGCCGTAAAGAATTGAAACGTCATGCAAACCCATTGATTATCATCATCATTATCATCATCATCAAACTGTTTTCTGTCGATAAAGTCAGATTGAGCTTACCGGCATAAATAATCATGTTATTGACGTTGCTTCACTATTATTAGAATATTCACCAAAGGAATCCTTAAATAAATCGTTCAATCAAAGTTCAAAGGAATTCAAATTTCTATCGAAAACTTTTGCTTTAAAATTCATTTCAACCAGGAGATAGAGAGTGAGAGAGTGAAAGAGAGAGAAAGAGAAATTTCGGGAAGAATAATTTACTGATTATTGATTAAAAGATTTAATCAATTTGCCTCAATCAAATCTAAAAATTAATTATGTTTACTAAATTACAAAAATCTGAAAAGTTTCCGACCTGACCAAGAAAAACGATGTTTTTCAATTTTTTGTTTGTTTTATTTTTCAAAATTCAAAATAATTGAGACCTGTACGATGTCAGCTGAACGTGTGCGAAATATTTTGCAAAACCATTTGAATATGGAAAGCTGTGTGCAACGTTAGACTAAAAATTGCTTCGAAAGACCATTTCTAACGACAATTTGGCGCTGTAGGCGTAATCCAAACGAATTTTTGCCTCGATTCATAACTGTTGATGAGACTTAAATTAAATTAAATCAAATTTAATTAATTAATCAAATTTAACTAATTAAATTAATTAAATTAATTAGAACATCGTTATGAGAAATGTATCAGTGTTGATGGAGATTATGTTGAAAAATATAGCAAAAAAAAAAATTTAAAAACATCGTTTTTCTTGGTCAGGTCGGAAACTTTTCAGGCCACCCTCGTATATACAAGGTGTGTCTAAAAAGTTCGGTGAATGGTATGATAAAAAAATTAAAAAGAGAATGTTAATTGTAAATACTTTTATTAACCTTCAAAATACTCTCCATTAGCCACAACCCACTTCTGACAACGTTCATATAACGCTTGAAAACTGTTGGAGAAATCTTGATGTGGAATCGTTCTCAGAGTAGCCGTCACAACGTTCAGGTCGGCAATCCACAAGCAGGACTAAATATTTATTTATTTCACTTGAATATAAAATATTTTATGCATTTTAAAATAAGAAAAATAAAAAACAAGATTGTTATAATAAAATTTAGTATTTTAATATTTCAATTTCTTCAACTTAATAGATAAAATAACAATTAAATATAAGATTTTCGAAAAATTTCCAAAGACACTAATTACATTATCGAAAAGTTTTATAGAATATAATTAAAAACATATAATAGAATAGTGAAGAGTTGAGGTGAGAGGAGTTTACAAGATAATGTTTAGTTTCAGGAGGCATTGAGTTTATAATGATAATGATTCAACATTTTGTAGAGCCATTAGTGAAACGAGCATCATTAAATTGAACACATGAAAATAGTTTAAACAGAAATTGCTTAATTTTATAAAAAACAAAACAAAACAAAACAAAAACGATATCACAAGATATATATAAATCAACAAACTGATTAGAAAATCAATCATTGTTCTTATTGACAATAGACATTTAAATTAATTAAAATAATAAACTAATGTAAATAAGTTGACCTGTGGCCAGGAGCAGAACCGACCGACGGTTTAAAGTAAATTAATTTCCAGCTACAGAAACAATTTCAAATAATTGTAATATATCTATGTATTAATGCAATAAAAAACAGATATGGATATTACATAAATATTTTTAATTTTATTTTATTTATAATATATAATTAGGAGTTAGCTATAATGTCATGAAGGGCTGGGTGATAAATTAAGAAAAAACTAATGAAGATGATATTCCCGAGGATAAAACCAATACAAAGTGCATGATTTGTGGAGATATATAAAAAAAATCTCCTCATGTGAAATTTGGTGTGAAAATAACATTTCCCTTCCTATCGTCGATCGCTTCCGGTTTTCGGATTTGCATCAAAAGTTGATCAATTCATCATACTGATGCATTAAGTAAATATACCAAATTTCATCAAAATCCGTTGAACCGTTCAGGCTGTACACATCTTCTATGCGGACGGACGGACAGACATCATGCTAAAAATACTTTTTTCTGTTAAGAAAATGCATGATTCGTGGAGATATGTAAAAATCTCCACATGTGAAATTTGGTGTGAAAACAATACCTCCCGTACTATCGTCGGTCGGTAAAAAAGAATATTTATTATCTCAATATCTAAAAATTAGTAAATAACTATTAAAAATTAGTCAAATTTTGATGAATTAATATTAGTTAGAAACTTTTGCATTGAAATATTATCTTTGTGAGTGTTTGTTTTTATACATGTGAAGTACTTATATACTACATATATATATTATATGTACATTAAAATAAATGTTGTACCAATTGATACAATTATATGGACTTTTAATATCCTAATTTAAAAAAAAATATATATTAGTTTTGTTATTTGGTTTATTAATGACGTCTTTCGTGGGTAGTGGCTAGAATGGGAAAAGAAATAATTTGTGAAGACGTGGAAGAGACCACAAGAACACGGTCGGTGGACAATTTAGAAAGGGACGTGAGAGAGATGGGAGAGGGTAGGAGTAGGATGGTTGTGGATCAGGATAGCGACACGTGGAGAAATGTGGTTGCTGCGGTCAAGAACTTTCGAGTTTTCCACCACATTTTCATTTTTTTTTTCTCTAAACTAACGGTAAAAATAAACATATATGTTTGATAGTTATTCACATGATTAAAAATTGTATAAAACTGCTATATATAGAATTTCAGCATGATTGAATCGCTGAAAGTACCGGAATTAATTTTTTAACCCGTTGGCTGGCAATCACGCGCCCACACGTGACGTGGTGCCATCAACAAAGAGCCAATCATGCGCTGATTTAATAAATATTATTTGTTAATTGTAATTTATAATTAATTAAATTTAATTTAAATATAATATATGTTAATTAATCCAATTCAAATTTGCGAGATAGTCAAGTGGAGACACTCCAGCTTATTTTGAATTATCTTTCAATTTGAAGTTTGGGGGTAATTATTAAAATTTTCTTCTTAAAAAAAAGTTTCCTTATATAACTATTTAATCTAATTATTATATTTGAATTAAAAAAAAAACAAAACAAATAATAGGTATACAATACATATAGGATGTACATTTTATGTAATATCTACGTAAATGAGGTTAAGAACAGAATAGAAAGGAGATATTGATGAAACACATTTACAATAAATAACATAATATTATTATTTACTATAATTAAGTAGGTATATTTTTGTACATATATTTTATTTCTTTTTTATTTTCTACAAAAGAATTTATTTTTTTTTCCGCAGAGAATATTCTATAAAATCAACTCAAAACTTTTGTTTTATCTTTGAAAATAAAAAAAGAAAGGCATCGGGGTCATCTGTCTTTCTTTCTCGCTTTTCAAACCGTTCCGATAAAGAAAAAAGATTCATCGCCAGCATCTATAGTTGTCTTCGTTTTTCTTTTTTAAAATAAAAGATCGATTTTTTATTCACGCCAATTTCCTATGCTACCTATATATATTATATATACCTATATATATATATATATATATATATATATATATTGTATATATGGTATATATTTTAAGTACAAGTACAAAAACATCTACCTATATCTAACTTATAAATAAATAGATAAATCGTTGGGATGAATATTAAAATGTATAAAGGAAATAAAAAGTAGTTTCATTTCTATATTTGACTGAAAAACAAGTAAGAAATATGGAATTTCAAAATACAATGCAATTTTCTTGAAATAAATCAATTTCAAATTAATTGATTGAGAAAGAAAATGATTTCCATTTATGTGATAAACGGGAAGCTCCAGGAATTTGGATGAAACTTTGCCAGTGAATTCCTTTTTTAATGCCAAAGAAACCTTCCTTATGCAATATTTCTCGGTCTCTTTTAAATTAAGAGAAATTAGCTGGAGTGTCTCCACTCGACTATCTCGCAATTTGAATTGGATTAAATAAGCTAATATATTATATTTAAATTAAATTATTTATAAATTATAAATTAAAATTAATAAATAATATTTATTAAACCAGCGCTTGTTTGGTTCTTTGTTGATGGCACCACATCACGTGTTGGCGTGTGAGATTTGCAGTGTTAAAAAATTAATTCTGGTACTTTCAGCAATTCAATCAACCTGAAATTTTATATATAGCAGTTTTATACAATTTTTAATCATGTGAAAAATGATCAAACATATATCTATATTATTACGGTCACTTTAGAGGAAAAAAAATCAAAACGTTGTAGATAATGACCCTCTTCCGGTTGAGCTACATTTCTCAAAAGTTGATAGACAACTATGAATTTTGAATAATGTCCATGTACCAAATTTCATTATTCTAGTTCAAACCGTTTTTGCGTAATCTTGCCTACATACATACACACACACATACACACACACATACACACATACACACATACACACACACACACAGACATTTTTCTCAACCTTAGTGAAAATGATTCAGGAACCTTCAAAACGTATAAAAACATCAAAATCTCAACATCGAAAATTTTCGTGATCGCAATACTATCTCTGGCGAGATAGTAAAAATTATTAAAGTTTGCATATAAATTCATTAACATTCAATTTAGCTACCATGTTTTATCATTTGGCCAGCAGAGGGCTTCTCTAATTTTCGGGGTTTTTTTCAGTTCGGTTTCGATATATGAAAATTAAAAATTAATTAATTAAATAATCTTTTTATATCCAAACCGAACTGAAAACCCCCCCGAAAATTAGTAAATAAGTGAATAATTAATGAATTAGTCAATGGCTGCTCATTCATAACTAGTTTATCTGTCAAACTTTAATAATTTTTATTTCGTAAACTAGAAGAGATCGAGAAATATTGCTTAAGGAAAGTTTTTATGAAATTATAAAAGGGATCCACTGGCAAAGTTGAAGTTTTGTAAACAATTACCAAAAAAAAAAATAATTTTAATATTTTATTATTTGAAATTATTATTACTTAATTACTTACTTTATTTACTAAGCAATTAGGCTGAACGGGCCACAATTCTAATCAAATCCATTTTATATCGTAGCCAGATTATTTCTAATTTCACCTGAAGTCCTCTATGATGTTCACCTCCTAGTATATACACACATTTTCCAACTCCCTATTATACCGTCGTCTCTATTTTGAGTTGCCAGCATCGAATATAGGATTCTCAAAAGCACTCTTTAAGTTTAACACTCCATATCTGACTTGTAGATACTTATCTTAACAAACATGCTGCCATGCATCAATCTAAATGTCCCCAGATCCATCGTCTGAGACCAGAAAACTCATCCTCTCGCTAGTAGAAGTTGATCTCCACTTGTCATAGACACAGAATCTCACTTTAGTATTATTATATATTCTTTCTTATTAGTGTTCCTACTTTTTATTTCAACTTGGATGGTAAAATTTTCATTAATCAGAAATTACTCTTATATTATTTCTAATTTCACCTCAAGTCCTCTATGATGTTCACCTCCTAGTATATACATATTAACATACTTTTTTATTACTATTATTTATGAAATAATGCCGTAATTCATTTTATTTCCGATAGTTTTTATGTCATAAAAGTAAATAAAAAAAAAAAAAAGTTATATTTATATCATTCATTAAGATGAAAGTTAATCTGTTCTCTCGTATAATTAATCAAGATTTATTTGGAAAATTTAAAATTGATATTTCAATTTATCAACAAAATTATTTTATTATAAATGAGTTGCATGTGTGTATAAAGATACGAACTTAAAAGCAATGGTGTATTGGGAGGGGAACGCAGGGGAACGACGTTCCCTTACCTTTTTTCAGAACCGGAACGCGTTCCAGTACTTTTTCTGGTCCCGACAACTCCCTTTTAAACCTACTGTTAGAATTTCCTTTTTTTGTGTTCGTTCATATTTTGTATAGTAAGAATAAGAAATAATAAAAAAAATAGTTTTCTGAAAATAGGACTTTATTTTTGCTCCCACTATGCGTTCCCTTACTTCTTATTTTACCAATACATCACTGGAACTATATATATAAATATTTTCTGTATTCAATGAGAGATTTCACAAATATATTTATTATTGGTTGCACCTAACTGAATTATTATAAAAACAAATTTATGAAAAAATATTCCATTTCAATGATTTTTAATTTAGTGAATGAAAATATTAAAAGGAAAATTACACGATTCGAATTTTAATTACATTTAATTAATTAATGATCTGTGTACTTATAGGAGGAAAAATTCTTATTCTTGATTGTCTATAAAGTTTATATATTAAAGTTTTATATTGATTGATATTCTAAAATTCTAAATAAATAATAAATACTTATATAAATGAATATTCATATAAATTATTATTTAATCGATATATGTATATACATATTTATTTTATATTGTGATATTTAAATTTTAATGTTAAATGATGATTTAATGCGTTCCCTTACTTCTTATTTTACCAATATATCACTGCTTAAAATATAAATACTCAACTAGTTAACATAAAAAGTTTATTTTCTAAAATTAAATCATTTTTTTCTTTAAAATCTTAATAATCACAAAATATTAAATAGTATTTTTTTTTAAATAATAATAAAGTAAAAAAAAAATGTAAAATGTTTATGTTAAACAAAAATTAAGTTGAATTGTTATTATATACAATGAATAATATTTATTTTAAAGAAATTTGACAAAGATAATTAAAAATATTATACATATTTTAATATTTTTTCAATAAAATGAAGTAAATGTTGAAATGTTGAATATTTGAAATATATATATATAATTTCTGTAAATCTTTATTGCTGACTGTATAGATTTTCCAAAGACCCTTTTCGAATAGTGAGCGAGTGAACAAGCGAGTGAGTCATGTAATTAACATGTGGGTGGCAATGTTAGACGAAAGGGAGTCAACTTTCATTGATTAAAACTTGACAAGAAATAGAATGGAGGGAGGGTGAGTGGTGTGAATGCTAAAATGGAAATTAAAGCAAAAATTTAAATTTCAAAAAGTAAAATAAAAAAACAAAATTAGCTGGAGTGTTTCCACTCGACTATCTCGCAATTTGAATTTTTGATTTGATTACAAATATTATTAAAATTAAATATTTTAAATTTTATTTTATTTATAATATTTTGTATTTAAGGAAGCGCTGTCCGGCGTTTTCTAATATTAGAAAGAGTTGATACACTGTGTTGAATTTCACAATTATCCTAAAAATAATACATATTTATACTATTAGTTATATTAAAAGAAATTTAAATTTTCAAAAAAACTATGAATATTTATAAGATTAAGATTATCATTTAAAATAAATAAACGAAAAAATATATGAAACAATTTCAAATAAATTAAAAGAACATAAATTTAAAAAAAAATGTCATAAAACATTCAGCCTTTAAACGTACGTATTTATGCACCGAAAGACAGAAAAGTATGACCTGTGGATATAACATAATATATATTTCGTAATTTGATTACAAATATTATTAAAATTAAATATTTTAAATTTTATTTTATTTATAATATTTTGTATTTAAGGAAGCGCTGTCCGGCGTTGCACGGTGGCATTTTTTATTATTAAAATTCTTATAAATTAAGAAAAAACTAAGAAAGATGATTTTTCATGAGGGTGAAACCAATACAGATCGATTTTTCTTTATAAAAATTAACTGTGAATTTCAAAAAAAAATCCTTAATATTTCAAAAATACATATATAAATATCATTTTTACTAGTATATTAAGATATATATATATATCTTTTTATATATGATTTTGCCACTTATAATTAATTAAATTTAATATATATAATTAAAAACTTTTAAACTAAAGGATTTTTTTTTCATTAGAAAAAGATATAATCAATATATTTATATATAATTTATAAATATATAAATTATTTTCTTTTACAATTAGATTTAAAAACAATTTTTTATTTTATAATATTTTGTTTTTATTTTATATCTTTTTCTAATGAAAATAAATTCCTTCAATTATTTTCTTTATCAATTGAATGATTAATAAATAAAAAATAAATAATATATATTTTATAAATGCTGGAGGAAAACGGGCACAGCCAGAATAATTCGATGATTTATTTTATATTTTATTTCATTGAAAAGTGATAAGCAACTCACTCGGCCAATTCTTTGAAAACTACGAATATTCAAATAATCAAAGAAAAGAAAATAAATAAAAAGAATTTCATTTTTAGTATACATTGAACTGTGAATAAGAAAAGATGCGAAAAATAGCTGAGTGAACCTTCTAACAGGTAATTAACAACGATTATCATGTTTATATCCACTAATAATTCTTTTTTAATTATAAATATTAATTAATCATAGTTATTATTCGTTTATTAAACTTTCTCTATGAATAGATTTATTAATAATGATTATTATAACTTTTTTCATATTCATAAACGTTATATAAATACTTTATATTCTTCAATTACATATTACAAGGGAAATTACAAATGATTTGTATTGATATTCTTTGAATAATGATGAAAAAACTAAAATAAAATAAGCTGGAGTGTCGCAATTTGAATTGGATTAAATAAGCTAATATATTATATTTAAATTAAATTATTTATAAATTATAAATTAAAATTAATAAATAATATTTATTAAACCAGCGCTTGTTTGGTTCTTTGTTGATGGCACCACATCACGTGTTGGCGTGTGAGATTTGCAGTGTTAAAAAATTAATTCTGGTACTTTCAGCAATTCAATCAACCTGAAATTTTATATATAGCAGTTTTATACAATTTTTAATCATGTGAAAAATGATCAAACATATATCTATATTATTACGGTCACTTTAGAGGAAAAAAAATCAAAACGTTGTAGGTAATGACCCTCTTCCGGTTGAGCTACATTTCTCAAAAGTTGATAGACAACTATGAATTTTGAATAATGTCCATGTACCAAATTTCATTATTCTAGTTCAAACCGTTTTTGCGTAATCTTGTCTACATACATACACACATACACAAACATACACAGACATTTTTCTCAACCTTAGTGAAAATGATTCAGGAACCTTCATTATGCATAAAAACATTAAAATCTCAACATCGAAAATTTTCGTGATCGCACGAGATAGTAAAAAAGCTCAGAAAGGAAATTTGACAACTAATATATAAATAGTATTTGATCTATAGATTTTGCAGTTTATCTGAATCATTATTATCAATACAAACAAATGATTGCTCAATTTTTTCGTAATGTTCCCATTTAACAGATAGATTATCTCAAAACACAGCTAAATATTTAGAAATTCATCTAGATAAAGAATAACACCGACAAAAATCACATTTTAACAAAAAAAAAAAACAACCAAGAGCCAATAACCAGACTTACAAAAACCATGTGACAAATAGACCCTAGCCATATCTTTATTGGCACTAACAGTCTGTTCCTATCTATAAGTGTATATATATAAACCGGTATCCTTATTTCTCTTTTTTGTATTTCTCAACCGCTCTCCTACTTGCTTACTTTGCTCTTCCCTATCTTCTTCCTTTTTGACAAACCAACCACATAGTTAAGTATCTAGAGAAAGATAGAACAGATGTAAAAAAAAAAAATTTGAACCAATTAATTATATCATAAGGAGCAGTTAACTTATTAATTTTTTAATTAAATTATTTATCAAACTTGAACTTGAAATCAAAATTATTTAGCTTTGTTTCTTAATTAATATGAAATATTCTTTCTTAAAACGCTGACTTTTGAACGTTCTACGCAAGGACAACGGCTATCAAGTCGGTTAAATAAATGATGAGGTGTCCTTTGATCAGTAGAACGGGTGCTATCAACCTTTACCTTGATTTTCTTGATCGGAGGCGCTACTTTTTATCAAGTAGCTTCCCAATGTTGATCCTGGAGGCTGGGTTGACTCCGTCTCATAGACCCTCGCCATGCCTGGACTGGAACCCGGGACCATGAGAATGTGAGCCAGGTACACTACCTCCCACCCTGTGGCGCCTTTTTAATTCTTAAAATTTTATTTTCTAAAAATATTTATATAAATCATATTAAGTGTAAATAAATTAAATAATTGTATAATTGTATATATAAAAAAAATAATTTTGTTTAAATTGTTTGTAAATTTGGCTTGAATTCTTTCGCTTAAATGATATTGTTGAGAGATATTATTTTCTTTGTGTCATTAAATTACACTCACGTATTATAAATAAGGTTCATCCGTCCTCTATCTTTATTCTTCAACCTCAGATTTCTAATTTTAATAAAACTTATTATAAAATCATTATAAATATTATTATATTATAAATATTATAAAATGTTCCCTATTTTTTTTAATTTTACCAATTAATTTAAATTGAAAATTTCATTTTAAATGTTTGCCTTCCTAAAGTCGTTCTAATCTTTTTCCACTGTGATATTTTATATATAAAAATTTTCACCGACATATCTATCTAGATGAAAAGAAATGGTAGAATGACACTCTCCAATATCAAAGGCCATTTTGGTTCGACATACAGCTAGAATAGATAAATAGATCGTTAGAGAAAACAACGCTACGTTCCCATTCTCATGTTACAACTAATTTCTCTCTCTCTCTTCTCTCATATCACCATGTAACTAAATACAGAAGAGAATTTAATTTAAATTTAAAATAATAAAATTATCATAAATATCATTTAAGAAAATATTGTAAAATTTAATTTCTTTTCTCTTTCGTTAAATTTTATAAATAAATAATTAAATAAACTTAATGTGTAAAATAAGGCGCCATTGGGTGTGTGGGTAGCGAACCTGCATCACATTCACATGATCCCGGGATCAAGTCCCGGGCCTGGCAAGGGAATTTCCCTAGCTGGGGTCTATGGGACGGTGTCAACCCAGCCTCCGGGAACAACCTTGGGGGAAAAGCTACTTGATAGCGCCTCCGATCAAGAAAATCAAGATAAAGGTTGAGAGGATCTGTTCTACTGAACATAGGACACCTCATTGATATAACCGGCTTGATAGGCGTTGTCCTTGCGTAGGAAGTACAAAGTCAGAGGTTTTTTGTTTTTTTTTAATGTGTAAAATTACGTATATATAAATTTAATATAAATTTCAATCATTTTCAAATAAATTCATACTATTTAAAATTAAATTTATTTAATGGTTTAAATTTTTAATACATTTAATGAAAATACTTGATATTAAACAATAAATCATTTATATATGTTTATTTAAAATCTTAATTTTGTTTTTTTACATTTTTATATTTTTTATTTTTTAATAATATTCTAATATATATACATATATACATATATATATATATATATATATGTATATATATATATATATAAAATATATTTACTTCGTTAATTTTATATAAAATGATTAATGGAGAGGCAATGTAAATGTTAGAAAATGTACTAAAAATCACGACACAAAATTAGTAAAAATGTCGTCGTGTCATTAATTTCAATGAATTATTTCTATTATAATAATTATCATTTTTATATATATTTTTTTTAAAAAAGTTGTTTTTATATTTTTAGTCTAATTAAACGAAATGTATATATTTTATTACGAGAGTGAATCAAATATAAACGAGAATTTTTTTTTATTCTAAAATAAAAAAAACAAAACAACAGCACATATTTTCCAACATAGTCGTATTCCTACTATTCTTGGAGAATTCATTTTTTGTTAACCCAAAGGAAGTAACTTTGGTTTACAAATTACAACAAATGTCTTAAGATAAACCCAAAACTGTGACTTATATTTATTTATTAAAAAAAAATTAGCTGAAATAAATTTAATTATAAATTATTCATTAAAATTAATAAATAATATTTATTAAACCAGCTCATGTTTGGCTCTTTGTTGATGGAACCAGGTCACGTGTTGGCGCGTGAGATTTGCAATGTTAAAAAATTAATTCTGGTACTTTCAGGTATTCAATCAAGCTGAAATTCTATATATAGCAGTTTAATACAATTTTTAAGCATGTGAAAAACTATCAAACATATATCTTTATTTTTACGATCACTTTAGAGGAAAAAAAAATCAAAACGTTGTAGGTAATGACCCTCTTCCAGTTGAGCTACATTTCTCAAAAGTTGATAGAAAACTACGAATTTTGAATAATGCCCGTATACCAAATTTCACGATTCTAGCTCAAACCGTTTTTGCGTAATCTTGTCTACATACCCCCCCCCCACACACATACACACAGACATTTTTCTCAAACTTAGTGAAAATGATTCAGGAACCTCCAAAACGTATAAAAACATCAAAATCTCGACATCGAAAATTTTCGTGATCGCAATACTATCTCTGACGAGATAGTAAAAAAAAAAATAAATAAATTGCAACTTGAAATATGATAAAATCATTATAAATCGATCATTTATTGGGATGATACGCACGTTCAGTAACTCACCATTACAATCATGAAAACGGGAATTTATTGAATAATTTTTCTAAATGAAAAGGATGGGAAAAGTTCACAATTTATAAAAACCTAATTTTTAACTTTTTTCCAAAGTTTTTCTTAATTATCATTTGTCGAGTTTGTACCTAAATGGATAAATTTTAATATTGGCATTCATTAATTAAATTAAAATTTAATAATAATATATAAATGTAAATGTATAGATAAAATAAAATATTATGTAGGTATAATCATTTTTTTTATAAATCCTGTGTCAAGATTCAACATTTCAATTCATCCTCGTTTATTCAAAGCGAAAACGACAAATAAAAATATCAAATAAAAAATTTTTAAAATAATAAAATAATTTAAGATATTAAAAAATTATGTACATTAAATAGATAAATATATAGATGTACCAAATTTCATGATCCTAGCTCAAACCGTTTTTGAGTAATCTTGTCTTCATATATACACACACACTCACACACACACACACAAAGACATTTTTCACAACCTTAGTGAAAATGACTCAGAAACCTTCAAAACGTATAAAAACATAAAAATCTCAACATCGAAAATTTTCTGGCGAGATAGTAAAAAAGAAAAAGAAAAATGCAATCATCTATGATTACCTACTTACTCTCTACTTAGCCTAGTAACAAAATTTCCCCCAATCTCAATTTGGAATAAATCATTTTAGCTATTCTAGTTATTTATGCCACTTTTTTTATTAGTTTTATTAATAAATAAACTTGACATATTTTAATTAAATTTTATACATGTTATATATTTGTTAAATAAAAAGCATAAAGAAGTACTATATATGGTAACTTTTGTTCTTGAATTCTGGACAAAGAATAATCTGTTTAGCAATTAGATTGGTGGGAGAATTTTGCAGGTGGGTTGTGAGAATTATATATATATAATAAAAACACACAGTTTCAAAGGAAATGTTTTGTTTATTTTATAATTTTGTAGTTGTTCAAGAGGAATTAAACAAAAAATATTTTTATTTTAATCGTTTCAAGTTAAAAAGACTGGGAATAAATTCTATTTTTTTATAGCTAATATTTTAGAATAAAACTAAATTTACACAAAAACTTAATTTCTTTACTGAAGAAAATGACAAAAATATACATTTTGGTGTTTGTTATAAAAAAAATATCTTCGATTAGTTAAAAAATAAATAAATAATTTAATCAATAATAAACTTTTATGAAATTATTTATTAAAGTGACTCTAGAAAAATCAAACATAAAAACATAAAAATAAAATCCATATAAAAAAAAGATACACATTGGATTTGTATGTAAAATTTGAATTTTGAATTTATTATTTTCATAAAATAAAATTTATTGATTGAGAATCTATACAATTTTTTTTTTTTTTAATAAGATATACTTTTATATACTATTATTATAAAAAAAAACCTCTGACTTTTGTACGTCCTACGCAAGAACAACGCCTATCAAGTCGGTTATATCAATGAGGTGTCCTATGATCAGTAGAACGGGTCCGATCAACCTTTACCTTGATTTCCTTGATCGGAGGCGCTACTTTTTATCAAGTAGCTACCCAATGTTGGTCCCAGAGACTGGGTTGACTACATCCCATAGACCCCAGCTACAGAAATACCCTTGCCAGGCCCGGGATTTGAACCCGGGACCACGAGAATTTGAGTCAGCGACGCTAGCCATCGCACCCTGTGGTGCCTTAACTATTTTTATAATATTATTATATGAAATCTTTCATTAATATACAAATTTTTAAGAAAATAAAATAAAAATAGTGAATAATAGTAATTTTTTATTATTATTTTTAAAAAAAAACAACATTATTTTGTGTGTGTAAAAAGAAATCAATTTATAGACACCCCAATTATTTTAATGTATTATCGACATTGTTTGAATTGAAATGTTTCAATGGCTGTCTACGTTGAAAATAAATGACAGATATGCTATACTATGTTGGAGTTGGTCCTCATTCAATGTTTCATAAATATTATATACAGTCATGTGAAAAGGGATCATTTTGGAGTAAAATCATCCCGTCTTTGTCAGATAGATAAAGGTTGACACACAAATATCCCTGAAATTTTATTATTATTATTATTATTATTATTTACAGAGAAAATGATACCATATAATATACACACATACATCACATATTTCATTTCAAATTAAAAACAATAATCATTTTAAAAAAAATAAATAAAATAAAATATTTATTTAAAATTAAAATTTAAAATTATTTATGAATTTTTATTATTGAAGTGAGATTAACTTGAGAATGAATGCATATTATTTTTGTTTTTCATTTTTATGTTTGTAGGTGAACACTATAGCGTCTACATTGATAGTTATATTGATTTCATTTATTTGTCTCTTTTGTTATATATTAATTATTTACAAATGAAATATTTGAAGTACATTTAATTTAAATTTTATAAATAAATACATTTGTTTTTAAATGTTTCACTTCAATTACTTCAAAATGAATTTTACATTTTTCTTTTTTAATTTACTCTCTTAGTTGGTTTAAAAAATTAGTTTAATATAAATGAATTAGAATAGTATAGTATGAAGATTATTACTATAAAGGTCTTAATGTCTATGCTATGTAACCTCAAGCAATTTGAAATTTTGCTAATTCCCTTTAGAGTCCTCTATTCTATGTTTAATATGATATAACGAACAAGATATGATATGTAATTTATTATTATTAACAAACATCTGTACATTAAACTTTGTTATCTCCCAAGTTTTATTTTAATAAGAAAAATGTATCAATATATGGTACATAGGTACATATCTATACAAATATATATTTTTTTTTAAATGAAAAAGTGAATCTCTCTCTCTTCAAGTATAATAGACAAATAAGTAAATTTAACAAACCTTACAAATATTATACAAATGAAATATACGAGGTCTGTTCAAAAAAAAAGGTGAATTTTCAATTTTCACGGGCTGTGTACATTCGATTATCGCCATTTTTTTTGTTATGTTGATACACATATGTTTCTCATATGTTAACATTATCAGCCATTATGGATTAGTAGTTTGTTTATGACAACTGAAAAAGTTAATCATATTTTGTGTGTTTTCGAATTTTTACTTAAAAAAAAAAAAAAAAATAAGAAATACTTCAAGGAAGTTGTGCAACGTTCCGTGAAGCAATACGGCTTAAACGATCGGAATTGTGAAAAAACAAATCATGGATTCACCATAATGAATAATGCACCAGCACATATCATTGTTTGTTGGTGATTTTTTGGCGAAAAACTCACATTAATCACATGCCTCAACCACCTTATTCACCAGATTTGGCTCCTTGAGTGAATTTTTCCTATTCCCAAAACTGAAGAAACCAATGAAAGGAAAGCGTTTTGGAACAATTGATGAGATAAAGTCGGAATCGAAGAACGAGCTGATGACCATTCCGAAAAACAGAAGTACTTAGACGATTGGAAGAATCGCTGGTATAAGTGCATTTTATATCTGAGGGGGACAAAATGGATATTGATGAATAAATAAATACTTTTCTAAATTCATCTTTTCTTTTGAATAAACCTCGTATATATATATATATTTTAAATAGAAAATTATTATTATAGTCATGTATAAATGAAATAAATTAAAAAGCAATTTCAATTTCTATATAACCCTAACATACTAAATATATAACAATTGAATAAATGGATGCTCATCTTCTATTCAATTTGAAATAAATCTAACCCAACTAAACTTTGGTTATAAATTAGTGAATATCGCGTGATATGCCAGCTTATACACATATATACTATTATAATAATAAATATATTTTCATATATATATATATATATATATAATATACCCCACCATTGTGAGTATTTTAACCAAGTTAGAGAGAGAGAATACATAAATATGTCACAATAATTTTAATTTGATGAAAGTCACAAATAATTTATTTATATTGTAATATAAACGAGATTTAACCAAAAAAATTAATTTAAAACATTTGAATTTTAAAATTTTAAAAATTTCTTAATTACGCAAGTGTTAATCTAATACAAATACATTTAAAAAACACTTATTCAATCCATTATTTAATATGTTGCATTAATTATATTTTATGAATAGTAATAATGTAAACAAATCAATAGAAACATTATTATTAATATCACAGCCACCTATGATCACACACAAACTATAATATTATATTATTATACATACAAATAAAATAGATATATTCGGAAACTGGGATCCATTTAAAAACACATCAAATCTTGAACTTAGAATTTTAATGTCTTTTGATAAATTAAATTAAATTTTTTTTGCAGTAATTAATATATTCGTTATTCTCTCCATAAACTGGTTCTAAACAAAAAATGAAAGCAAACATGATCGTATTCTTCTAAATAATTTGTTGCAAATTCTTTTTGTGATTAAAAATTATAAATAATACAAGATGTGTGTGTGTGTGTTATCTAACAAATTCATCTATAATAATATAATAATTTTCATAATATTTATCTAATACACCAACAATTTGGGTATTAATTATATTTCTTTAATTTTTTAGCTAAAAACAATGTTAACGCAAAGGGGTTTTTCCAATTGAGTCTTGTTACGGACTCGCCAAAAGATATTATGCTATAGCACATAAAAAAACCCTACTTGGATTAACTATTTTTTAATTATACAAACACTGGTAATTCACGGCCGCCAGCAATCTTTTTTTAAAAAAGGAGATTAGCTTATCCTTTAAATTCATTAATTAGGAATCAATTTTTACCATTTTGCTGGTTAAACTCAAATATCTCACAAATTATAAGGAATATTTAAATCGTCACCAGGTGATTATTATTCTCTTTTTAAATGAATAAATAAAAACACTGGAAGTTCTCCAAATAACAATTAATTCAACTCTCCTGTGTTTTTTAATGCAACAAGAAAATATTTATTAAATAAAATAAATTTAATTGATTTTCTGATATATTTATAAAATTAAATATGTAACAAATACAAAATATTACACCAAAGTAAAAAGGTAATTTTTACCAAGAAAACAATATAACAAATTTTGTAAATAACTTTTCAATTAGAATATATATATATTCTCTTTGATCACTAAAATCTTCTTAATTACACTAAATAATGATCCATGTTAAGATGGCTTGGTTGATTCAAAAGGGATCCTAAGAGAATTGGTGTCATGACATAATTGAACTATGTCTATTGATAGAAAGACGTTACAAGTCAATTTTCACATCAATAAGAACTAAACTTGTGTTACTGATCATCATATCTTCAAATTAGATTGAGATTAAATTTCCAGACTAGTGAAAGATTTAATTTAGTTTAATTACTAGACCGAATCTTAGGAATCCTTTTGTTCTATTCTATTGATTAATCAAACATCATGTTTGCCAATTTTCTAAATATTATAATTATAATATTGCTGAATTAAAAAATAATTTATCATCATCAAATCATCGTTGGTTTATTTAGAAAAAAAAACGCTAAACATTGAATTTTATACAGTGATTAAGATAATTTTTAAAAAATAAATATTTACTTACGAGTATATAATAATATATCACATTAATAATGCTATACAATGTGTTTTAAGGGGTTCACAATTTTATATGAAAATATAATTTAAAAAAAAAATGAAATAGACTTACTTTATTGGACCATTAATGTTTGAATATAATTTCTGAAACCAAATGCTAGCAAGATTAATTCTAGTCATCAAATGAGGTTCAAAATAGTTAGTGATGCAAGTGATGCCTCTTTATACTGTCTTTATGACGTTGATTTGATTGATTTGGGTCTTTCTTAATGCTACACTATACAACGGCTATCGCGCTTACTCGGTGAGCATTATTCGGTGTCTTACGAAATCTGTATTATTAATTCGAGTATACGTGATTTGAAAACGATTCATAATTAAACAAATTTGCTACTCTAATAAACGATTAAGTCAACCATTATTTGGATTTTTTAAAAAAAAAAATGTTAGCATAGCTGACTATTTTCGCGTGTACTACAGGTTCAATTCCTAGAGCTGTTAAAATAATTTCTCTTACTACAGCAGTGTTTCTCAACCTTTTTTTTACCGCGGCACACTTTTAACAGTTTAAAAATATGGCGGCACTCAAAGAAAAAGATAAGTGTTAAAGTTTACCATATTGAAAAAAAGTGGTCCAAAAAACGGTTTACCTTTTTACTATCTCACCAGTGAATCATTTTCACTAAAGTTGAGAAAAATGTCTGTATGTGTGTATGTATGTAACCAAGATTACGGTTTGAGCTAGAATGATGAAATTTGTTACATGGGCATTATTCAAAATTCATAGTTTTCTATCAACCTTTGAGAATTGTAGCTCAACCGGAAGAGGGTCATTACCTACAACGTTTTGATTTTTTTCTTCTAAAGTGACCGTAAAAATAAGGATATATGATAATTTTTTACATGATTAAGAATTGTATAAAACTGCTATATATAGAATTTCAGCTTGATTGAATCGCTGAAAGTACCAGAATTAATTTTTTAACACTGCAAATCTCACGCGCCAACACGTGACGTGGTGCCATCAACAAAGAGAAAAACATGCGCTGGTTTAATAAATAAATAATTATTTATTAATTTTAATTTATAATTTATAATTAATTAATTTTAAATTAATATATGTTATTATTCAAATTGCGTGATAGTCGAGTGGAGACACTTCAGATTTTTTTATAACCAAATTGAAAAAATTTCGAAAAAAAGTCGGAAATGTTTAAGAGCATCATAATCTCGCGGCACAGTGGTTGAGAATCACTTAAGAATCTTCTAACTACGTGATAAAATTTAGAAAGATTTATGAAATTATAATTATAAATATAATATAATCAAAAAATCAGAATTATAAAAAACAAATAATAACTAAATAGAATATTTTGTCAAATTTATTTTACTTAATTTTAATAGTAAGTAAGTATATGTTATATTATTTATTTATGTTTAAATTTTTTTAATGAAATTTAAAAAAAAAAATGTCTAAAAGATAAATCCAAAAGAGAAATTATTTAAAATGATGATTGCTTTATAATAATTATATTATATGATAATAAATAATTTAGTTAGTTAGTTATTTAATGTTAGTTCATCCATCAATTTTTTGTTTTATCTTTATCAATTTTTATTATTATATTTATGTTATCAAAGTTAAAAAAAAAAAAAAATTCTTTGTACGAAAATTGATTTTAATTTAATAGAAAGCAAAAAGTATTCAAGTAAAATAACATTGAATTTTGTTGAAAATAAATAAAATTAACCACTCGTCTATCACTTTCAAAGTAACTGTACTTATTGTGTAGGTAACGTATAAATACCATCCCATATTTTCTCATTGTTCCCCGGGAGAGCAATAGAATTCCTCCTGAGAACCATAGATATTTTCACTAAAATATTGGAACAACACCCCCGAAAGAATTACAACTAGACATGCAGGTGAAACTATTAATCCATTTTTTATAAAAGTAATCATCAACCATTTGGATTTTTTGATTCTTTATTAATAATTACTTAATAAATGTAAAACATTTTAAAATACATTCATATACTTTATTCATATTTTATTTAATTAATAGTAGCAATTTAAGATAGGATGTGTTTTATTTGTATATCGTGAAGACTAGATTTTTTGGCGTGTGAAAAGCGTTGGGAAACGATATTCCCCATACACGACCAGATTAAGTTTGTCTACTTTAGCTATAAACAAACCATCGTGTAAGCAAGATTTATTTAGTCCGCCATCTTGAAGATCAACACATTCGAAAATTCATCATATTTTGAATCTTTTTATAATCATTTCAGTAAATCATTTGAGTTGTGAATGACTCAATTTGTATCTTTGGACTATCAATGTCTCTTATTTAATTTTTGTTTTTATATTAATTTATATTTTTTCTTTTTTTCATTTCTTAAAATTAATATCACAAGAGAGGCGAATTTTTATTTATTTTATACAAATCAGCAAGTTTTAATAATTTTTAGCCCTTTATCTTCATTATAACATTCACGATCAATATAAATATTAATATACTTTTATTATATACTATATATATTCTATAGATGATTATAGTTATTATGACAAATGAAATTGTCTACTTTTTAAACAAAATATAATAATGTGATTACTATTATTATTATACTTAAAATGTGCTTCATGTTCACACATATACAATAATATTTTTTAAATAAATACCCTATATTAATGTTCTTTGAACATAACCAATAATTAATGATTTTAAAAAAGTAATATTACCATGATCAAAAAGTAATTTTTAATTTTTTTTTTTTTACATTTTTATGATCTCTGTTTGATGATTATATATTATATATCTGTCTGTATTTAGTTTAAATTTATTTACAATTAGTTATATTAATGATGTCATATTCACCTGACTCTAGTGATTTTGGGCAAAAAAATCTAAAATACTAAAAAAAAGGCTAGCAAATTAATCTTTATCGATTTATCTATTAGTAATAAATAATTAATTATATATTATTATTCAATATATATTTTTTGTTTTATTCTCTTTCTTTTGCTTCTTAGTCTTTGCTCAATTTTCTTACAAGAGTACGAAATTCTTATAACTCTTCTTAACCCAGTGGTTTTCAACCTTTCTGTACCGGCGCACCCCTCCCTTTTTTTAAAAAAAATTCTTCCGCCCGCCCTCCTTAATTTTTGTAATAATCTAATTTTTTTTTCAATAGTCTGGCACATTTCTGAAATAATATAACAACAGGGGTGGGCCACTATTTCAGAGCATTAAAAATCATCTGACTTTTTTTTACAACCATATTGCTAAAAAAATTTAAAATTTTCAAAAGTTGGCACTTTTAATATCTTCGCGCCCCCCAGGGGGAGCGCGCCTCACAGGTTGGAAAACGCTGTCTTAATTAATCCATTCTTATCTTGGAAAAATATTTTTGTTCACTTATCCCAGACAAGAGCAATTTTTGACAATGATTAAGTAAAATCAATTTTATTCGATTTCCAAAAAAACAAAAAACAAAATAAAAAAAGCAAAAAAATTTGTTCGGATTTAAGTATGTGGGAAGCAATTCTTTTGACAATAGAGATATTTCTATCTAAAGGAATCATTCAGATATTTCATATATCTTTATCAGAGGGTTTCTATTGCTAAGTCAATATATATATATATAATAATAATATAACATTGTATGACAAATGATTTCTTACAGAATTCTTGATGAATTGCTTCAGATTCTTCCTCTCATATCTCTTTCTCTCTCTTAATGGAACTTTGACCAGAATGATTTTTTGAAAAATAATTCTAAACGATGTATGAAATTCTTTAGAAATAAAAAAAAACATCTACATATAAATATAAATATCTTTTTCTTAATTATACTACTACGATATTAATAATGAATACTTTAAAGTATAATGAACAAATATAAATAAAATTTGAGCAAGATTATTTTCTTATTTGTAAAATCTCACATATTCATTTGATGAAATTCAAAATTATTTATAATATACTTGTAATGAATTTAATTATATTAAAAAAAAATTATTAACGGCGGATAGAAATTCAAATATTAAAGAATTCCTATTTTATTTTACATAAATTTACACAATTTTAAAATTAATGAATATTATAAGGGAATTTTGTAAATAAAACCACATATTGATATTTTTTATTGTAAATTTATTCATAAAATATCAATATGTCGTTTTATTTACGAAATTTCCTTATAAATAAAAACAACCACCAAAGCTTTAATAATTTAATGTTAATGAATATTAGTTATATTTATAATATTATAGTATACCTAATTTACATTTATTTTTTCTTAACTAAATATTGAATCAATTAATTTCGGATCTTAAAAATAAATTTATTATCGATCGTACTTAGCAATTTATTAATTATTATTATTATTATTATTATTATTTGCATTTGGACCATCTGGGATCACGCAAAGCTCCCACTTTGTGGTTGCTTATTTTTTGAAGTAATCCTGCTGGTGCAGGGTTATTTAGAACCAGGCTTGTCAGTTCCTGGAGCGGGAGGCAGCTGATGTTAAATTGAATTTATTAGAAAATTTTTGTTCTTGGTGGGAATCGAACGCCGACTTCATGTGTTGAAAATTGCCACAATACACACACGGCTAAGCTGCCTCCTATTAATTATTATAATATAAAGATAATAATTCATTTATTTATATTTCACATGAAAACATTTATTCAAGTACACATTATACAAATCATTTGTTAAGTATATTTTTAATTATATTTTTGTTTTATTTATTTATTTATTTTTTTTTTTGAAAAGTTAATTTTAAATTACTTACTTTATGATCAATTCATAGAATTAATTAATCAATTAATGGATATAATATATATATAATATATATATTCTCTAATATTCACTTGAATATTAAATTATGAATTCCAAGGTGAATGTTTGCAATCAAAAGAAAATGACTGCCCCTTTTAAAGTATGGCTTGTGTGTTATTTTAGCGGATCGGTACCACGCGTCGCCCGGGGGCGCGGCCCCGAGTTCGACCCCCGGCACCCCCGGCGACCCCTACATGCGCCGCGACCTCGGCTACCATCACCATTACCGGCTGACGGGTCCTGCCCCCGGGGGCGGCAACGGGGGATTCCCGCGAGCTTTGCCCACGGCTCCACCGCCACCCCCCGCGCGTTATCAACCTTCGCCGAATCACCAAAGGTCAGTAGAAAAATTCTCACACAATTTCTCCTTTTTGATAGAAATTTTGATTTTCACATTACAATACTCACTCTTTCTCACACTTGAATGTATCAATTATACCTACAGATTATCAAAATGAAATGATTTATTAAATCATCATTTAACATTATAATTTAAATACTACAATATAAAATAAATATATATATATATATATATATATATATATATATATCGATTAAATAATAATTTACATATATGAATATTCATTTAAAATGTATAAGTATTTATTATTTATTTAGAATTTTAGAATATCAATCAATATAAAACTTTAATATATAAACATTATAGACAATCTTGTGCTTAAGAATAAGAATTTTCCTCCTATAGTACACCCATAAAAGAGACAGATCATTAATTAATTAATTAATTAATTAAATATAATTAATATTCGAATTAATTCCTTTTTATATTTTCATTCACTAAATTAAAAATAAGCTGGAGTGTCTCCACTCGACTATCTCGCAATTATAATTGGATTAAATAACATAATAATATTACATTTAAATTAAATTTAATTAATTATAAATTATAAATTTAAATTAATAAATAATATTTATTAAACCAGTGCATGTTTGGTTCTCAAAAGTTGATTGAAAATTACGAATTTTGAATAATGCCAGTATACCAAATTTCACGATTCTAGCCTAAACCGTTTTTGCGTAATCTTGGTTACACACACACACACACACACACACACACACATATACAGAGAGAGAGAGAGAGACATTTTTCTCAACCTTAGTGAAAATGATTCAGGAACCTTCAAAACGTATAAAAACATTAAAATCTCAAAATCGAAAATTTTCGTGATCGCAATACTATCTATTACAAGATAGTAAAAATGAACGGTTACATACACAGTAAGTGAGTGATTAGGGCTTTTATATATATAATAAGTATACAAAAATATAGAAGATATTCTACATATATCATAAAAAAAATAATTAAATTTTTTTTTAAATTTTATGCATTAGTTATATTTTTTATTAATATGTAAAATCTTTAAAAAAAATAAAACACTAGATTATCGATAATAATTTAAATAATTATTAATATTCAGTGGATTCATGTTAATCTAAACTATAAATCAAGTGATTTGTTTTAAAAGCTTATAATAAAGCAGTTTTTTTTTCTTTTCATTCGGAGGTCATCTGATAAGACGGTGAAAAAAAAATACAAATGCTCTTTTTATGAAAGGATATTCTTGAACTAAATATTAAACTTGCAGTGATTAAAACTTGGAAAACGATTCTATTAGAATATTACGTGAAATATATTTCAAGACTAATTTTACAAAGAATATTACGAAAAAAATAACTGTTTCTCTTTATTTATGAAGTTTATGTTTTAAAATTACACATTCAAGAAAAAGTAAGTAAATCTGGTAAAAGGAAAAAAATATCATTTACCTCCTACTTAAATGAGATATATTAAGTATAAAACTATATAAAACTATTAAATTATTATTATAATGTCTTAATAAAATCTCAAATCTATTCTAAGTTTTGTTTTTTTTACTATCTCGCCAGAGATATTATTGCGATAACCAAAATTTTCGATGTCGAGATTTTGATGATTTTATACGTTTTGAAGATTCCTGAATCATTTTCACTAAGGTTGAGAAAAAAGTCTCTCTCTGTGTGTGTGTATGTGTGTATATATGTAGACAAGATTATGCAACAACGGTTTGAGCTAGAATAATGAAATTTGGTATACGGGCATTATTCAAAATTCGTAGTTTTCTATCAACTTTTGAGAAATGTAGCTCAACCGGAAGAGGGTCATTACCTACAACGTTTTGATTTTTTTTTCCTCTAAAGTGCCCGTAAAAATAA
Source organism: Labia minor (assembly GCA_963082975.1). Lineage (NCBI taxonomy): Eukaryota > Metazoa > Arthropoda > Insecta > Dermaptera > Spongiphoridae > Labia > Labia minor. Next base: position 87,669,894 of record OY720345.1, read on the forward strand.
AGATATATATTTGATAATTTTTCACATGATTAAAAATTGTATAAAACTGCCATATATAGAATTTCAGCTTGATTGAATCGCTGAAAGTACCAAAATTATTTTTTAACACTTCAAATCTCACGCGCCAACACGTGACGTGGTGCCATCAACAAACAGCCAAACATGCGCTGGTTTAACAAATATTATTTATTAATTTTAATTTATAATTTAATTAATTTAAAATTAATTTAAATTAATATATGTTATTTAATCCAATTCAAATTTGCGAGATAGTCGAGTGGAGACACTCCAGCTAAATTTCTATTTGAAACACCCATATTTTTGAATTTTTTTGTCAATAGCGTTTATTTATTATTATATTAAGTTGCTTTATAAAACAATTTGGGCCATCATTAGTGCAATTGGAGATAATCTTAAAATATGCAAAAAATTTTCAAGATAGGTATATAACAAATTAAAAAACAAAAAGATAAATAATTGAGTTATTCATTGAACTAAAAAAAAAAGAAAAAATGGGAAATTTATACGACTTTTATTTACTGAGAACAATTCCATTGTGAGAAGGTTAACTCTTCTAACTATTGTATGAATTTTATTGAATCGATCCAATTTTATACAATGTGGGCCTTTACTCGTACATGTATAAACTATAAAATAAATTTTCTGCTGATATTTGCAACCTCGAACTTATATATAATTCAATAGCTCAATAGCTGATAATATTTTGCTGATCCTCTTGTTATGTTGATATCCAATGTTTGTGGTTAGTATCGTTTGTTATGAAAAATGAAGGCTTATAGATAAAATTATTATCCCCCCCTCCCATATTAATAAAAATTACTTTAGAAATATTTAAATTTAAATTTTTTTTTTAAAAATGAATCAATAAATATTATAAAGTAAACGTACCAGTGGTGGGCCATGTTAAGAGAAATTTTCATTAAAAAACACAATTATTCTGTAATAAAAGTGAGTTTCAGTAGTGATCCAGTAATGGACCATCAACCTAAAATGGGTTTAAAATAAATAAATGCACTAAGGATTGGTTTTATTAATATTTTTTATAATTTCTTATAATTTTTTATAATTTATTTTAATTATACTTTATATTTACAGTTTGTTTCTTTATATTTACAATTCTTATCCATTTAAACGCGCAGTTTTTAAACAAGAAAGGTCAGTTAAAAAGAGAAAGATAATGACATTAATATAATTTAAAAAATATATTGGAAATTATAGTAATATTAATTTAATATAATTATAATTATTCATACTAATATAATAATAAATATCTTTTATTAAATTTATTATTATCAGTAATAACATGTTTAAATATAATAAATTGTTGTTGATTTAATTTCATAAAATAAAATTATAAATTTAATAATGTTTATTAATTAGGAATTAACCTATTTACACAATTTATTATCAGCATAAAATTTAGTTATCTAAAGGAATTTGATGAAAATATAATTTAAGTTGTAAAGATTTAGTGATTGACCATGTGCTGTCTCATTATTTGACCACGTGGTCCACTACTGAATAAAATTGTTCTAGACATTTAAAACAAAAACATTTAGTATACATCACATTTGTAGTATCAACTATTGAATTCATAATTATAATATAAATGGACCGATTTATCTCTGTTTCATTGTTAAGCAATCCGAAAGTGGCTCTTCTTGATATTTATCGATATCTCGAGTTTAATTTGAAATTAAAAAGCTTATTTTGATAAAAAATCTATCAAATGGTCCATTACTGGTACAGTGGTCCACGACTAGTACGATTACCTTATATTTTTAAATTTAAAATATATACCAATATGTATATATATTTCCAACAGGACTTTTTTTTGATTTTTAAATAGTAGATTGTATTGCGTGTGTGTATAAATTCAATTTAATATATACATTATAAAACAATTTATTTATTATTTAATAAAATTTATATATTAACTTTTTTCTTCAGGTCATTCTAAGTGAATTTGATTGGCTCACGGGCAGAGGCGGATTATCCGTAAGGCAAACTAGGCACGTGCCTAGGGGCGTGTAGTTCCAAGGGGCGCGCGAGCTCAGAATTTTTAAAATTTATAGTATTATGATGGGCATTTATGGCCGATACAGGGGCGCCGATAAAGTGATTGCCTAGGGCGCTCTGGACCTTTAATCCGCCACTGCTCACGGGTAATATACGTAGTTAGTAGATGGTTATAGGCCGGGAGCTAAGAGTTGGTGCATGAGTGGTGGCGGCCAGGAGAGGCGGAGATACCCCCTCCTAGAATGATTTCCCCTCCACCACAGTCTTCTACTCTCTCAAACTAAAATATAAAACATTTGTTATGCGCAACAAAGTTGCGCGGTGTGGTTTTGTAGGAATTGTGGGGACAAGCGCGGGAACTGCTTGGCCGAGGGTGGGGGTCGGCTCATGCACCAACTCTTACTTGACTTAGCCAATCAGAAACCAGCATTTGTTATTTCTTCTCATTAATAAAGACATAATTCATTTGGCTATTGGTTACTAATCCTGCTCACACATGACACCATTAACCAAGTGAATAATAGAAGTAATACTTTTACAAAAGTTAAGATATTAAAATCCCAGATCTGTACCATATATATACATAATTCAAGATATAATCATTTAGTATTATTATACTTCTTCTTCTTCTATTACTATTTACTATAATTCCATGAAAATGATATTTCAAAACTTCTATTAATTTTTGCTTTTGTTTTAAATAACTATTTATTTATATTTATTTCATTTATTTGAAAGTTACTTAAAATTTAATATTATATAATCTTAAAAGAACTCATAATAAATTTCCAAATATGCAAAGTAAATAAAATTAAATTTGTTAAATTTTTTCTTTGATTTAGAATTGCGAAAAAAAAAAATTAATATTAACATTTCATAAAAATATTTTTTAACAACAAAAAAACAAAATTAAAGAGTGAATTCAACTAAGAAAAAAAATAAGAAAATTTAATTTAAAATAATAATAATCAACGTGTTTTTTAAATAAATAAAATATTAAAAAAAAAAAAAAGTAAATGAAATTGTAAGTGAAACAAAAATTCGTTTTATTGTTATTACAAACTCCACTTGATCTCGAAAATATTACTTTTAACAATAATAAATTACTTAGTAATGCATTTGGATTACGAATTATAATGCAAACAAAAATCTAATAATGTCAGTTCGCAATGTGAACAAACATCAAAGCTGTAATTTGTTTTAACCAACACTAATTGCATCATCTATAAATCTTATTACAAATTAATTCCACGGCCCTTTTATTATGTGCTATATTTTTCCTCCCCTCTCTCATTGCTTTCATTAATTCACTACCTTTTGTTATATAGCCGAGGAGCCAGCTAGCTTAATAAGAAATGAGAACTTACAACTATATTAAGAATGATTACAAAAACAAACAAAAATAAGTTGACCTGTGGCCAGGTCCGAACCGACCGACGGTTTGAAATAAATTAATTTCCAGCTACAGAAACAATTTCAAATAATTTTAATATATCTATTAATGTAATAAAAAACAGATATGGATACATAAATAATAAATATAAACATTTTTAATTTTATTTTATTTATAATATATATGCAAGACCAGGCTGTGGCGTCATGAATGGCTGGATGACGTCATATAATTTTAAATCAAGAAAAAACTAATAAATATGATTTTTCTCGAGGATAAAACCAATACAAAGTGCATGATTCGTGGTAATATATAAAAAAATCTCCTTTGGTGTGAAAATAACCCTTTCCTTCCTATCGTCGATCGCTAATACTACCACTTCCGGTTTCCGGAATTGCACCAAAAGTTAATCAATTCATCCCACTGATGCATTAAGTAAATATACCAAATTTCATCAAAATCGGTTGAGCCGTTCAGGCTGTACACATCTATACGGACGGACAGACGGACAGACGGACGGACAGACGGACGGACAGACATCATGCTAAAAATACTTTTTTCTGTTTAGAAAATGCATGATTCGTGGAGATATGTAAAAATCTCCACATGTGAAATTTGGTGTGAAAACAATACCTCCCTTACTATCGTCGGTCGGTAAAAAATATTAAGTATAAAAAATTTCCTTTTTTATAAAAAAAACATTATTTTAAATGAATTTTTTTTTCCCATATTGTTTTATATTTTATATCTTATTTAAGAACTTTACTTGGATGAATAAAGGGCCAAATCACGAATCAAATTAACTATTCTTAAGAAGTTCTGACAATTACTTTTTATTTCAAGATCATTTCTATGCAAACTACTTTGCCCAGACCTCTCGGGTATTGCTTCCTTTCTTCAACTTCACACCCTCTTATCATATAGATTTTATTATCTGTTACTTTATCATACATCAGTAATTTTACTTCTAGTATTTTATTTATAAAAAAAATATTTTTTTTTCTTTTTACTCATAATATCTAAAGTTAAAGTACATTTTTAAATATTTTATTTATTTATTTATATTTTTTAAATTAATTTTGGGGTAATTTTTCAGATTAGTTGCCATGACATTTATTTAGATAGTGGGTTCCTTTTTACAATCTCGCCAGAGATAGTATTGCGATCACGAAAATTTTCGATGTTGAGATTTTGATGTTTTTATACGTTTTGAAGGTTCCTGAATCATTTGCACTAAGGTTGAGAAAAATGTCTCTGTGTGTGTATGTAGACAAGATTACTCAAAAACGGTTTGAGCTAGAATAATGAAATTTGGTATACGGGAATTATTCAAAATTCATACTTTTCTATCAACTTTTAAAAAATGTAGCTCAACCGGAAGAGGGTCATTACCTACAACGTTTTGATTTTTTTTCCTCTAAAGTGCCCGTAAAAATAAAGATAGATGTTTTTCACATGATTAAAAATTGTATAAAACTGCTATATATAGAATTTCAGCTTGATTGAATCGCTGAAAGTACCAGAATTAATTTTTTAACACTGCAAATCTCACGCGCCAACACGTGACGTGGTTCCATCAACAAAGAGCCAAACATGCGTTGGTTTAATAAATATTATTTATTAATTTTAATTTATAATTTATAATTAATTAAATTTAATTTAAATATAATATATTATGTTATTCAATCCAATTCAAATTGCGAGATAGTCGAGTGGAGACACTCCAGCTTATTTAATTTCAAATAAACTTTCCTTATGCAATTTTTGCGGGTCGCTTCTAGTTTACGAGATAAATAAAGATTTTTTAAATTTGACAGATTAGCTGGTTATGAACGTCGAAATTTATCATTAAGTAATGTTTTATTCACTTATTCTTAATTTCGCGTTTCATTTTGGATATAGGGAAATTATTTAATTAATTAATTTTATAATTTTTCTATATCCCATCCGAACAGAAAATTAGTGGAGCCCTCTGCTGGTCAAATTAATTTAAACGTGATATCTAAATAGAATACCAATGGATTTATATGCAAATTTTAATAATTTTTATTCCATAAACTAGAAGAAACCAAGAAATATTTCATAAGCAACGTTTCTTTAGAATTAATAAAGAATCCACTGGTAAAGTATTATCCAAATCCACGACATGACAACTGTTCTGAACAATTTTTAGTATTTATTTCATGGCATTAACATTTTTTCGGAAAATTTATATTTAAAAAAGTCCTTCACACTTTACTGAGAGAGACTGACTTTATATACTGATCACATTTATTTTTCTTCTTTCTATTCAATTTGTACTTGTAAATAATTTTAAAATAATAATCGCAAAAAAAAAAACAGAATAAATCTAAATGTTATGTAAAGTTAATTCTGTACTTCTTTTTCTAATTATAGAAAATAAACATGTGAAATTATTATTTATGATACTACTATTTGTATTTCTCTTGACAAAAATATCTTAACTATAGTAAATTTATACATTATTATATTAAATATACGTATATAAATTATAGACATAAATTATGAAAAGAATCTGTTTAGTCTTATAGATAGTTGACATGCAAGTATCAATAAATTTATAAAAATCTAAATATTTAAGGCAGTTCTATCCCATACTCCTCCTAAACGACTTATGCAATTTGGACCATTCCAATGCCATTGGATAGCCATCGGGCTAATCTATTAATAGCGTGAAATTCATTGGAAAACAATAAATACTTTTGGAGAAAAGTGAAAAAATAATTTTTTTCTTACTTTTTATTATTTTTGTCGTCATTTGTGACGTCACATCCAGTGCCTCTTATGTCTTATAATATGTTTCAATCTTTTGCGTTTCAATTTCTTTGCGTGTGAGGGCTCTCACACTGGTCCGCTAATATATAATTAATTTACTGATTAAATTAAAATAGATTTTAAATAAGAACACCAAAAGAAATGAATGTTTTATGTAATATACTGATTGAAACAAAATGGATGAAAACCTTTTACTACTTTCAACCAAATACTATGTACCACTCAGGGGTACAGGGGGCGGAGCCCCTGTCTAGGTGTGAAGAGCAGCTAGTTACTCTAATATTCATCTCAATTATGTATTTTTCCTTTACCTTTATCTTATATATCAAATTATTACAATTTTTTTTTTGTTAATAAAATCTAATTGTAAGTAGACGAATAGATTGCAAATGTCGAGTGCCTGTCTTCTATTCTATCTGACAAACACCAAATGGTCACTGGTTTAAGTTAAACCTTGTTGAACAATACTCAAACATTGATTCAATGCCTAGGGATTTGCTCCTCCCCAATAGTACATATAACAGAAGCCTTTCAACTGTCCTTTCCTTTCATGTCTTATGGATAACTTTGTCCTCTCTCTCTCTCTCTATGCTAAGATTTATTCTCGATTTTAATTAACGTCTCCTCTTCACAAATCAGTAACCTTAACTATATATATATATATAAATTTCATTTAAAATGTATAGAAATATATTCTATTCTATATTACTTGTACAAATATAAGGTACAAAATTTTAATCAATTTATTTATTTATTTATTAAGTTCAAATTTGTTTTTGATATTGTATTATAATGATAATCTAATTCTAATATATACCGATAAAAAAACAATTCGATTTTTCTTATTTTCAAAAAGAAAAATAAGTTGACCTGTGGCCAGGCACAGTACCGACCGACGGTTTGAAATAAATTAATTTCCAGCTACAGAAACAATTTCAAATAATTTAAATGTATCTATTAATGCAATAAAAAACAGATAGGCATATAACATAAATATTTTTAATTTTATTTTATTTATAATATATAAGATGGCGCTGGCTGTGCCGTCATGAAGGGCTGGGTGACGTCATATAATTTTAAATTAAGAAAAAACTAATGAAGATGATTTATCCCGAGGATAAAACCAATCCAAAGTGCATGATTCGTGGAGATATGTAAAAAATCTCCTCATGTAAAATTTGGTGTAAAATATCCCTCCTTTCCTATCCGCGATCGGTAATACTACCACTTCCGGTTTCCGGATATACACCAAAAGTTGATCAATTCATCATACTGATTCATTAAGTAAATTTACCAAATTTTATCAAAATCCTTTGAGCCGTTCAAGTTGTACACATCTATACCGACACACAGACGGACTGACGGACTGACGGATAGACGGACAGACATCGCATTGGAACGCAAATTAATATGTCACTACCCCTCCTTTTTTTGTCAATTTTTAATTTTTTTATTTTAGATTGCTTAAATTTACAATTTTAAAGTCAATACTAGTCAATACATGCATTTACTAATGTTGACAATTACTTTATTTAATTATTATAATTTATGTGTCACATTTTTCGAAATTCCACTAGGGGGCCGAAGCCCTGAACTAAAGGACCTCAGAAAAATTTATTTCAATTAAAATTTTATTTTTTTTATATTATAATAGTACTATATATTCGTAATGAAAAATGTAATAGCTGAAGAACTGGATTAGAAGCTTCATTTGTATGGGGAAAATTTTTAGGAAAAGGTAGATGATAGGTATATTAAAATCACAAATTAAAATCACTTAAAAGATTATATTTAAATAAGATTATTTTTGATATGTAAGTCAATGAATAAAGGTTTAAGAATAAAACAAAGGAGTATTCGAAAATGCTATTAAATGCCATATTCCAATATGGGATGATGAATTAACAGTCTTCGGGTATTACTTTCTCGTAGCTCCGAGTCATGGGGTTTCCGATACGTTATCCCCGTACCATCCTCCTTCACACTGATCTTATATTAGACGGTTCCTACGGGTCCGGATCATTTTCTCCAATTACGCTAAATTGTGAAAAGGCAACACAGGGGGTCACAGCGTTATATTCCTCGGGCTTATCTTATAATTTTATATATATATATATATATTGTAGTATAAGTATTGGTTGGGTTATTAAACAAAATGGGGTTAAAATTAATAAAATTGATCTTTAATTTAATTGTGGTAGCACTCTGCCTTGTTTATTATTAATGGAAAATAATTGGGTGAATCCAGCGAAGGTTGTTGATAAGGGAAGAGGTAAATTTGAATTTATATTCAGATTAAAATAAAATATTAAATTATAATAAAATTAATGTTTAATAATGAAAGAAATTAATACAATTATAATAAGTATTATGAAAAATTATAACTTAATAATGAACTAAAAAATAAAGTTAATTTATTTTAATATTATGGATATATCAAATTTTATATTTGTTTAGCAATTGTAAATTTTAAAGGGTCGACCACTTAGCTGTTAATTGTTACTAGTATACCATAAAGTTCAGTATAAGGGTGGCGTTCACTGAGGTACCTTTCAAGCATCCATTGATACATCTTCTCTGGGCCGCAATTGCTTTATTGGCTTCGATGTTGAATCCTGGCACTGTCCTATCACTTAGAGATGATGTCTCTCTGTCCTCCCATATCTCGATGAATGCTCTTACATTCTTACTTCCATTCCATTCAGCAGAATAACTATTACCCCTTCCTAGCAGCTATTGGCTACTCTTCCAATAACTCAATTAATTTATGAACATTGAAAAAGTCGAATTCCAGACAATATACGTTCCATTCATTAATCAATCAATACTATTTCATTTACATTGTCCGCATTTTAGCTAAAATGGATGTACGTGAAGTTTTGATTATTTATTGGATTTTCTAATATTGTCTGGTCGTTTAAAATGAATTATAATGATTATGAATTTTTTTATTTCTTTAAAGAATTTGACTTACCTACCTAATATTCTTGGTATATTTTCATTTATTTGAATTATTAAAAACGAAAATTAACATTACTAAACAGAATTATGCCCAAAATACCAAAATTCAAATTATATTGATAAATTATAAAATATTGCATATATTATAATATTAAGAATATGAAAAATTTGAATACTTCTCTGCGATTGAGTAATTCTAACAAAATATTCTCGTTTTCACTCGAATTGAAATGAACATTACTTATAGATAGATAGATTATAGGTAAAGGTATTAACATACAATATTTCTCTCAAAGATATTTTAATATTAAAAATTATATACCTACATATATAATCTTTTTATTAGGACATTTAAAAATGATTAAATATTTTTCTTTTAAACTTTAATAATTAATTTGAAATTATTTTTATTTTATTACCGAAACATTTTCAGATTTCTTATTCTCTAGGCTTAGTTAGAAAACTGCAATTAAAAAAAAATATTTAATTCTTCTTGCAAAGAAGAAAGTTTAACTTAGCAAGTATTATTATAATGGATCTAGTATAAGCATATTTTTTTTAATTTTTAATTAAAAAGAACAAATCTAGTTAAATGTTTCATTTAATGAAAATGAAATAGCTGACTGTAGAGTCTACAATTATTTTATATTGTTTCAAGCATATATTAAGTAATTCAAACTAAATAATATTGTTAATATCTATTTTTCTAATAAATTGGCATTAGTTTGTGGTAGTGGATAAATAATTTTAATGAAAAATAAAACAAACAAATCAAACTTAGAAATATTTAATAATTATTATATTAGTTAAAGTCATTTCATTAAATACAATTTAATGCAATAAGATTTTAAAGAATTTAATTAATGTTATTTACTGATTAGTATTAATTAGATACCGGTTGTTTGTTTTGTATATAATTTTAAAATATATATTAATTTAATTAGAAGACGCCACAGGGTGGGAGGTAACGTAGCTGGTTCACGTTCTCGTGGCCCCTGGATCAAGTCCCGGGCCTGGCAAGGGAATTTCTCTAGCTGGTGTCTATGGGACGGAGTTAACCCAGCTACCGGGATTAAAATTGGGAAAGCTACTTGATAAAAAGTAGCGCCTCCGATCAAAATAATCAAGGTAAAGGTTGATAGGACCCATACTATTGATCATAGGACACCTAATTGATATAACTAACTTGATAGACGTTGTCCTTGCGTGGAACGTGCAAAAGTCAGAGGTTTTTTATTATTAATTTAAGTCTAAATGGTTTATTTATTGAATCTCCGATATGGGGTTATTTTGTGTGAAATATATGGATAATCAATGTTCATAAATGACACTTTGATTAAGTTGCCTTTTTCAAATAAATAAATATTATTATCAAAATTCTTCTTCTTTAAGATTGAAATAAATAAAAAGAAAGCTTTTTGATAATAATAATAAGTAAGCCCTTTTTTAGTATCTAACATAGAGACACATTCCTCCAATCCATTAAACTCTCGAAGATATGACTTCATATTATTAGCGTTGTTATTTTAATTTATTTTCACTTTATGGAAATTTTTAGATATATATTATAGGTTTTTTTTTATTTATTATTTATTTAAATAAACTAGAAAGGTTGCATGAACATTTTCCTTAAGCACAGGTAGTGAACGGATGCTTTCTTCAACGACATTTCATCCTCTAACCCAGAGGTTCCCAAACTTTTCTGGTATGCGGCTCCCTAAATAATCGGATTTTTTCCGAGGCTCCCGTAATACATCCGATTGTTATATAAATTTTTACTCTCTTGAAAAATTGGAAAACTTTTCTTCCCTCCATCGGAGCATCGCAAAATCATCTGACGTTATTTTTTTTTGTTTTAGAACCATATTGAAAAAATTTAAAAAAACTCCGGAGTGTCTCCACTCGACTATCACGCAAATTTAAATTGGATTAAATAACATATATTAATTTAAATTAAATTAAATTGATTAAATTATAAATTAAAATTAATAAATAATATTTATTAAACCAGGGCATGTTTGGCTCTTTGTTGATGGCAACACGGCACGTGTTAGCGCGTGAGATTTGCTCAGATGCAAAACATTTCAACCCCCTGTCTCAGGGTGTTATTTATAATATTTAAACATCCATACATATACGTACATGTCAAGTTCATTATAATAATATATTACCTATATAAATTCAATTTGAATGACTAATAAAATAAACATATAAAATTATTTCATAATTCAATTTCAAAATAAAAAAAAAGAACACATTGACCTAATAGTATTTATAATTTATTTATATGATAATAATTTATTTAAAATATAATTGTATTAATTTTATTGAATGTATATATATTGTAATGATATTTTAAAAATATCATTAATCCTTAAAAAAAGAAAAAAGAAAATTTATTTATTTAAAAATAAATTTATTTTTGGAAAGGATTATTATTGTAATACGTTTCCAGAGAAGCGAATAGTTGTTGAAAAGAGACAAGGGCAGTCGTTCGTGGGCTACCGTCGAGAGCAGACCGACTTTATTAGAAGAAAAAATCTGGAGTGTCTCCACTCCACTATCTCGCAATTATAATTGGATAAAATAACATAATAATATTATATTTAAATTATATTTAATTAATTATAAATGATAAATTAAAATTAATAAATAATTATTTATTTATTAAACCAGCGCATGTTCGGTTCTTTGTTGATGGCACCACGTCACGTGTTGGCGCGTGAGATTCGCAGTGTTAAAAAATTACTTCTGGTACTTTCAGCGATTCAATTAAGCTGAAATTCTATATATAGCAGTTTTATACAATTATTAATTAATTAATTAATTAAAATTATCAATTATATATCTTTATTTTTACGGTCACTTTAGAAGAAAAAAAATCAAAACGTTGTAAGTAATGACCCTCTTCCTGTTGAGCTAATTTTCTCAAAAGTTGATAGAAAACTATGAATTTTGAATAATGTCCATGTACTAAATTTCATCATTCTAGCTCAAACCGTTTTTGGGTAATCTTGGTTACACACACACACAGACATTTTTTTAAACCTTCAAAACGTATAAAAACATCAAAATCTCAACATCGAAAAATTTCAAATTAGAAAATTTTTTTGCGGCTCACAGTTTGGAATCACTACTCTAACCTTTACTATTTCTTCCCTAAATTGCGGGCCCTAGGCAAGTGCCTAGGTTGCCTAGGCCTTAGTCCGCCCTTGGAATTAGATATGTTTTACCTTTATGGTGTTATGACTAGAAAAAATCAAGTGTAAAATTCACTTGGAATGTATAAAATATAAATATTAATAAACATGAATTCTTTATTTTATTAGTAGCTCACAGAAACTTTATCTCAATAATTGAAATTATAATAAAACATTAAAGTAAAAATTAAAAAAAAAATTACTTATTATAAAATATGTATAATAATTATTTAGAAAGATAAATATATATGTAAATAATATTAATAGGTTCATTAATTCAAATTTGAAAAAATAAAAACTACAGAAGATAACGAAATTTCAAAAACAACAATTAAACAAATATTAAACATCTATTAAACAAATTTGCATTTTATTATTTAAAATTTTATCTAGTTTCTTGTAAAACAAAACTAGTCTAGGTATTTACATTTTTGTTTATTTACTTTATTTCAAGTTTTTCAGATTGTAAACGATATTATTATTATTATTATTATTATTATTTCTTAATTTTGTTTTATTTTAAATATTGTGATAGAATTTGATATACTTTGGTTGTAGATAATATACATATATTAATTATATAAATTTGTTTAAATAAGAAATTAGTATTTTTTTTTATAACGGATAGTTCATGATCATTTTAAAATTTGTTCTAACAAAAATGAAACATCATCAAAAATTGTTTCATTTGATGATGATGATGATGATGAATAGAAGATTGATCTTTTGTTTAAGAGAAAGTACTAAAAAGAATTTTTGTTTGATTAGTTGATAGTAACTTAAACTGGGAAGTTGTAATATTTGAAATTGATAGTCTTAGAATCATGAAAGAATCACATTCTCCAAAAGACAGTGAGACAATAAAATGGTCCAAACTGCTGAACGGACATTTTTAACAGGTTTTTTTTTTCTTTAAGAATTGAGTTAGAATAGTCACGAAGACTTTTTTTTAAAGAATACTTGGGATTTATTTTTTATATCTTATCCTTTTACCACGAGGTCACTGTGAGGTATTATTTTATAGTATACAAGTTTGGGTAAAGAATACAGTCGTTGGCCTCGAGGCAATCATTGGCCCCCTATCACTAAAACACAAATAATAAGAGATTTTAATTTTAAAAATTGAGCTATTAACTATCGTTATGTAATCATTGGTTGAATGGTTGTATAATCACTAAAGAATATCTAGGATCTAGGCCAATAACTATAACAGAGGGCCAATAACTGTATTTTTTAGGATTTTTTTTAAAATGCTTATTGAAAATGTCATGAAAAACTGATTTTTTTTTATTCATCAAAATGCTCATAGTATCTATATTCTGCAAACCAAATTTGACACAGATTATTCCGCAATTTGCCCAGATATGCATTAAAGACTGTTAGGAGTTGCTTAAGGGGGCCAACGACTGTATGCTTTACCCTACCGATTTTTATAATAATTTATGTTAAAGTTGTTAAAAACTTTTTCATACAAAGAAATAATAATAAAATAGAAAGGAAAAAAATTATATTAATTTTAAATTTGGTTTTTTTTTTATTTATTTTCAAGTAATTTTTAATTTAATTGTGAATATTTTCAGACTTTGCAAAAAAAACAAACGAAACAAATATACTATGTTTTATCATTTGGAAAATAAATTATAATATAGTATGGGTCCATGAAATAAATCAAGTGAATGTGAATAAAGAGAGAGAAGGAAAGATAGTCACAAAAAAAAAAAAAACATTAAAAAGAGAATGTTAATTGTAAATACCTTTATTAATCTTCAAAATACTCTCCACTAGCCACAACTTAATTCTGACAACGTTCGTATAACGCTTGAAAACTGTTGGGGGAAGTCTTGATGTGGAATCGGAGTAGCCGTCACAACGTTCAGGCCGGCAATCCACAAGCAGGACATCAGAAAACACTGAACGTGTACGAGAGATGCTAACAAAAGATCGGTGATTGACTCTGCGACTAATATCCGAAGAATTTGGTATTAGCAAAGACACAGTAAGTAGTGTTTTCTAGTGTGGATTGCTGGCCTGAACGTTGTTACGGCTACTCTGAGAACGATTCCACTTCAAGACTTCTCCAACAGTTTTCAAGCGTTATCCGAACGTTGTCAGAAGTGGGTTGTGGCTAGTGGGGAGTATTTTGAAGATTAATAAAGGTATTTACAATTAACATTCTCTTCACCGAACTTTTTAGACACATCTCGTATATAATAATACTCTCCCTATATTCTTAGTCAAATGGAAAACACCTAAAAGATCTGATCTTTCACCTACCACAGACTTTCTTAATAAATAATTACACATATGACATAGAAATAATATCTTTACTATAAATAAAACAAATAAATTGGATTTGGAATTTTAAAGCATCTATGATGTCTTTCCTTTTTTATCTTTTTTAAACCGAAAGTCCAAGATTGCTTTCATTTTCAAAAACAAAATAACTAAAATCACATATTTGTATTATACATAATTAGTAATTACATAGTATAGAGATAGTATTGGTAAATTGAACGTTTGGTATTTTGGCTTATTTTTATATATAATAAAACCATTGTAACTAAACAGTAGGAATTTATCGCCGTTTCTAAAGAACTATTTATGAAATTATATCTAAAACAATACCTCACTTACTATTATCGTTCGGTAAAAAGAATTAGTAATTGTTTAGTTTAACCAATGTATGATAGATTTTGATAAAACTTTACCAGTAGATTCCTTTTTTGATTTCAAATAAACTTTCCTTAAGAAGTATATGGCGGTCGCTTCTAGTTTACGAGATAAAAATTATTAAAATTTGACACATAAACTAGTTATGAATGAGCAGCCATTGACTAATTCACTAATTATTCACTTATTCATTAATTTTTTGGGGTTTTTTTCCAGTTCGGCTTGAATATAAAAAAAATTATTTAATTAATTAATTTTTTATTTTCATATATCGAAACTGAACTGAAAAAACCCCGAAAATTAGTGAAGCCCTCTGCTGGCCAAATGATAAAACATGGTAGCTAAATTGAATGTTAATGAATTTATATGCAAATTTTAATCTTTTTTTCTCTTAATTTAAAAGAGAACGATAAATATTGCATAAGGAAAGTTTCTTTGTTATGTTTTATTGATTAATTCACTAATTTTCGATTTTTTTGGATATAGGAAAATTAGTTAATTAATTAATTTTTTAATCTTCTTTTTTAATCTTCTTAAATCCAACCCGAAAATTAGTGAATACGTTAATATAAGTTAATTTAAGTTAATATGAACTTAATAATTAGTGAGCTGGTAAAGTTTTATTCAAATCCATGACATGATACTTCAGTTAGACTAAACAATTACCATTATTATTATTAATATGAATGCATTTTTAAAACTAATATAATAATTTGAAAAACATTCATTCATTTATAGAAAGTATGTTATTGAAAAACTCAAATTGAAGTCATTTAACATTTTAATCCGACTTGAGCTCTCACTAATAAATTTATTTTTAATTTAAAACAAATCAAACTCATGCAAATAATTTTGTAATCTAGATAACAATTTTATTTTTTTATTAAATAAAATCAAAGATGAAAATCAATAATACTCGTAACTAGATGAGTTCATTGCCCTCTATTGAATTGCAATATAAAATCTCTTTCAAAAAAAGAGATATCTATTCTTATTATACTAGTTAAAATTCTCAGAAACCGCTCTAACGATTTTTTTGAAATTCACACCATAGATAGTATTTATAAATAAAAATCGAGTTTTTTTATATCGTCAAAATTTCCCGACAAAAAGACTAATTTCTGTGGTTATTGAATATATATCGAAAAAATAGAGATGTGTAATTTCATCGAAATGGGTTCAGCCAATTTTGACTCTATAACGTCAAAATTTAATTTGTACCATTTTATGAAACAAATTTTTTATGGGGCATTTTTAGAAAATCCATTTAACAATTGTAATAAATAATTAAAAAATTGTAAAATTTTTAAAGTTTATAATAATAAATTATATAAATCTATTAAAGGGTCGAGCGATAGCTCAGTATTCCCGGTACTTATTATTATTATTTATAGGATATATTTATATTATTTGATTTTAAACAAAAAAGAAAAAAAAAAAAATTAATGGGATAAATAAATAAATAAAAGTATTAAAGATATCTCCCACATAGTTTTAAACAGTCAAATATTGAAATTGAAAAAAAACATTAATCAAATAAAGTTTATTTTACATAAATCAATTTTTTTTTCTAACATTGTACATAACATATCTATGATAATAATGTAGGGTAAAGTATACACACATTGGCCCCCTATGACTACAACACAAATAATAAGATATTTTTATTTTATCTATCGTTATGTAATCGTTTGATGTATGGTTGTATAATCACTATAGAATATCTAAGATCTAGGCCAATAACAATAACAGGGGGCCAATAACTGTATTTTTTAGGGTTTTCGCGGGTTTATTGAAAATGTGTGTGTGTGTCATGAGAAATTTTTTTTTTTTTATTCATCAAAATGCTCATAGAATCTATGTTCTGCAAACCTAATTTGACACAGATTGTTCCGCAATTTGCCAATTAAAGACTGCTAGGAATTGTTTAAGGGGGCCAACGACTATGCTTTACCCTTTATTAAAAATTAATCAATTTATATAAAATTTCTATTCGAATGAATGATAAATAAATAATAAACTTATGTTGATTTGTAATGAAAATCTTTAAATATATATAATTATTTATTTATTTTTTTTATAAAGATAAAAAATCTTAGAAATGCAATATTACAAATTAATTCTAAACAAACATTTATTTTTTTTTTGTCTCCCTCAGACGTTATTTTGATATAATGGTTATTTTATTTTATCTCCTTTCGAGAGCCATTTCTTCTTTTCTCATTAAAATTTAAAAGCTTTTCAAAGAATCTTTTATTGAGAAGACATTCCTTTTGTTTCACCAATAAAAATATTTCAAATCCTATCTTTAATGAATTTCAAATAAAATTTTGTAAAAATCATAGGATAATATATATATATATATATATATATATATATATATATGTATACTAGTAAATTCGTAAATTTAGTACATATATGAATGAATATATAGTAAATTTAGATATATCTTTATAGATAATATTGTCAAGTGTTAAAAGGACATGTTCTTGGTGATATAAATATTAAAGGGTCTTTACTACATACTACATAAGATTTATTATAATGATCTATTTATTAATCTATTAATTTTGTAAATTAAACCACATATTGATATTTGTTATTGTAATTTTATTCAAAAAATACAAAAAATATACACAACGTTTCGATTGCTACTTCTACAATCGTTATCAAGCGACTTCACTGTCCGTGCGTCCAGTGACGATTATCTATTCATTTTTTAAATGACTAATATATATGAGTTTTGTTTTTAAAATAAAATTTATAAATTTTTTTTTTACATGGAAGAAAGAAGCTTAATTGTCGAGATTTTAATTTTTTATACGTTTTGAAGGTCCCTGAATCATTTTCACCAAGGTTGAGAAAAATGTCTGTGTGTATGCATGTAACCAATATTACGCATAAACAGTTTGAGCTAGAAACATGAAATTTGGTACACGGGCATTATTCAAAATTCGTAGTTTTCTATCAACTTTTGATAAATGTAGCTCAACCGGAAGAGGGTCATTACTCACCAGGTTTTGATTTTTTCCCTCTAAAGTAACCGTAAAAATAAAGAGATATGTTTGATAGTTTAACACATGATTAAAAATTGTGTAAAACTGCTATATATAGAATTTCATCATTGATTGAATCGCTGAAAGTACCGTAATTAATTTTTTAAATTTGTAAATTTTGATTTAAAAATAAGGTTAAAGGTTTTAAATTTAAATTTAATATATGTTAATTAATTAATTTAATTTAATAACAATACGATAAGTATACTATAAATTTTAATTTTTTTAAAATTAATTAATTAATCCAATTTAAGGAATTATACTTAACATATTATTTATAATTTAAATATAATATAAGTTAGTTAATCCAAATCAAATTTGCGAGATAGTCGAGAGGAGACACTCCAGCTTTTTTAATTTTTTTTTTTTTTAAATAATTATCTTCTGATCTAATTGGTGGAGTGTTCTTTCTAATTTATGAAATGAATGTTGGTTGTTTCAGCCATCATCTGCATCACCATCATCATCACCATCATCGGCTTCGGTGCTGCGAATGTTACCCGTCAACACCAACCTCGCCTGGGCCTCCGCCTCCACCATCCCCCAAACAACGCCAACGTTTAACCGCCTCCCCTTCGCCGCCAATAAATCATCATCTTCCACAGGCCGATCAGCAACCGCCGCCGGCCCCTCCTCCTCCTCCATGCTGCCCAATTGAATATGTGGGCGCTTCTGGAGGTCGCCATGTCTCCTTGCCTCGATGTGCCTCCATGTCCGAGGTGGGGCCTCCTCCACCCGTGCCCTCCCAGTCCTCCTCGTCAGCATCGGTAGCAGCAGCTGCAGCCGCTGCAGCTGCTGCCGCTGCCGCTGCGGCCAACGCTGCAGCTGTCGATGCAGCCGTGGCTCTCTGTTGCGGTTCACGACGACTCTATGCACCTGAGCAGAGACACTCGCTAACCAGCACACCACACCACTGGTAAGCGACACAACCACATTTTTTCTTCTCTTTTCTAATCTTGCTATTTAAAACAAACAATACTAATAATCAACAAAAAATCTTAATTCTTATCTTATCTTATCTTATCTTATTTTATTAAACTAGCAAAAATTGTATATACCATAAATATCTGTATTTTTGATATATTAAACCGCTCGAAGAATTTTTTGACCATTGATAATTTTTATAGAAAAAAATTCGATCTGTATTGGTTTCAGTTTCGGGAAATATTATCTTTATTATTTTTAAAACAGGAAATTTAAATGACGTCAGCAACTACGTCAGACAGCGCTACCTTCAATACAAAATATTATAAATATAAATAAAATCAATATATATTTGTATTTTTAATAATTAATCTGCTCGAAGGATTTATTTGAAATTCATATCATAGATAATTTTTATAAAGAAAAATAGATCTTTATTGGTTTCAGCCTTGAGAAAAATCATCTATGTTAGTTTTTTCTTAATTTAATATAGGGATTTTAATAATAAAAAAAATGATGCCAGGCAACGCCGGACAGTGCTTCTTTGAATACAAAATATTATAAATAAAATAAAATTTATTTTTATAATAATATTTTGTAATCAAATTACAAAATATATATTATGTTATATCCACAGGCCATACTTTTCTGTCTTTCGGTGCATTCATACATACGTTTAAAGGTTGTATGTTTTATAACTATTCTTTTTTACCGACCAGCGATAGTAAAGGAGGATATTGTTTTCACACCAAATTTCACATGTGGAGATTTTTACATTTCTCCACGAATCATGCAATTTGTTCACAGAAAAAAGTATGTGTGTTCGTATAGAACAGTGTACAGCTTGAACGGCTCAACGGATTCTGATAAAATTTGGTATATTTACTTAATGCATCAATAACATGTATTCATCAACTTTTGGTGTATATCCAGAAACCGAAAGTGGTAGATTACAAAGTATTAATTTTATATTCATTGTCGGAAAATGTTTCACTTAAAATATATTAGTAATTAATAATTGAGTAATTAAACTAAAAATCAAAATCAAATATAGTTTAGTCATTTTAATTCAAGTTTTAAAAATATTTATTTTTGATATTATATATGTTTGGAAATTAATTTATTTCAAATCGTCGGTCGGTTCTCTGCCTGACCACAGCTCATATTTTATGTTCTTTTAAATTTTTTGAATTTGTTTCATATATTTTGTCGTTTATTTATTTTAAATAATAATCTTAAACTTAAATATTCATAGTTAATAAGGAATAATTTTTTAAAAGTACCAGGTACTATACGAGGGTGGGGTGAAAAGTTTCCGGCCTGACCAAGAAAAACGATGTTTTTCAATTTTTTTTTGCTATATTTTTCAACATAATCTCCATCAACACTGATACATTTCTCATAACGGTGTTCTAATTAATAAATTTAATTAATTAATTGTTTAACGTTAGCAAACGCGGCACCCACGTTGCACACAGCTTTCCATATTCAAATGGTTGTGCAAAATATTTCGCACACGTTCAGCTGACATCGTACAGGTCTCAGCTATCTTGAATGTTGAAAAATAAAGCAAAAAAAAAAAAAATTTAAAAACATCGTTTTTCTTGGTCAGGCCGGAAACTTTTCACCCCACCCTCGTATATTGATAGGACTACCATGAAATCATAAACAAGTTTATTTCTGAAAAATTTCATATGAATATTATATAACTTTGTTTAGGTTTATCTTGAAATTAGCCCTACGTTTAATTATTTATTTGAGTTTCTTTCTTGATTCATGTCCATGTTAGTTTTTTTTTTTCATTATAATAATTTCAAGTAAATTATAAAAAAAAAAAAAAAACATTTTCGAGTAATGTTGAATGAAGCCTCTTGAAGAACCGAGCACTCCAATCAATTATTCCACTATCTTATAAAGTTAAGCCCATTTGGTTCTGCTTGACGGGTTTGTTTTTTGCGTGATTATTTTCACTATGTGAGCGCTCGTATAAAATTGAATCCTTTAGCGTGGTTTGGAGGTTAGTTAAAATAAGCGTGAAGCTGAAAGAGACAGAGAAACTCACTTTATTATTTAATAGCGGCCAATTCCCCCGTGGCCAACAGGGCATATGCACCCTCACCTGAACTGAAACCTCCACTCACGCTCCATGTCTGAAAAATGATTAGGTTTAGATCAACTTACCTCGAGTTACTTACTCCTCATTGAAGTGTTTTTTTTTGTTTTATTCAAAAAAGAGAGAAAAAAAAACTACAAATATCAAAAAGAATAATAGAGAGAGTGTTTAACACGTTTCCGCCGGCTCCATAATTTGTCTATTTTATTTTATGTGGCAGCATGAGCCACCGGTGGTACGAGTAAAATAGAATTTAAATTGATTTATTTTAATGAATATAATAACTGTTTTATCTGTAGAAAATTTTGAATTTTATGATTCTAATATTACATTGAATATATTTTGATATTCAAATATGGTCCTGAATTCAAATTATAAAGAATGGATTGTAGGGGTACTTGAATGGAATTTAAAATATAAATTATTACCTGAATCACTTATCATTTTTGTAATTGAAATTATGACGATTGTAGATTAAACTTTAATCAAATTGAATTTAAAGAATAGTTGATAAATTTATAGGAATAAAGTTTTTCATTTTCATCTCGCCAAAGATAGTATTGCGATCACGAGAATTTTCGATGTTGAGATTTTGATGTTTTTATACGTTTCGAAGGTTCCTGAATCATTTTCACTAAGATTGAGAAAAATGTCTGTGTGTGTATGCGTGCGTGTGTGTGTGTATGCGTGCGTGTGTGTGTGTATGCGTGCGTGTGTGTGTGTATGTGTGTATGTATGTAGACAAGATTACGCAAAAACGGTTTGAGCTAGAATCATGAAATTTGGAACATGGGCATTATTCAAAATTCGTAGTTTTCTTATAAATAAAAATAATAAATTAAAATAATATATTACCTATATAAATTCAATTTGAATGACTAATAAAATAAACATATAAAATTATTTCATAATTCAATTTCAAAATAAAAAAAAAAAAACACATTGACCTAATAGTATTTATAATTTATTTATATGATAATAATTTATTTAAAATATAATTGTATTAATTATTGAATGTATATATATTGTAATGATATTTTAAAAATATCATTAATCCTTAAAAAAAGAAAAAAGAAAATTTATTTATTTAAAAATAAATTTATTTTTGGAAAGGATTATTATTGTAAGACATTTCCAGAGAAGCGAATAGTTGTTGAAAATAGACAAGGGCAGTCGTTCGTGGGCTACCGTCGAGAGCAGATGGACTTTATTAGAAGAAAAAATCTGGAGTGTCTCGCAATTTGAATTGGATTAAATAACATAATAATATTATATTTAAATTATATTTAATTAATTATAAATTATAAATTAATAAATAATATTTATTAAACCAGTGCATGTTTGGCTCTTTGTTGATGGCACCACGTCACGTGTTGGCGCGTGAGATTTATAGTGTTAAAAAATTAATTCTGGTTCTTTCAGCGATTCAATCAAGCTGAAATTCTATATATAGCATTTTTATACAATTATTAATTAATTAATTAATTAAAATTATCAATTATATATCTTTATTTTTACGGTCACTTTAGAAGAAAAAAAAGCGGTGCGTGTACTTATGTACGCGCGTGAGAAGTTATACTTCTTTGGCATCATTAAAAAAAAATTGAAAATTAATATATTTATATAATAAAATATATTTAATATATACATTTAATATAAATTTAAATAATATAATAATATATTATTAATAATAATATATAATAATAAGTATTTAACATTAATAATTTAATAATATTTAGTGTTAATTATATTAAATAATTAATTTATATCAATAAAAATAATACATACGGATAGTTAACCTCAAAAGTATATAAGCACATTTTTTGTTTTCACTAATATTCACAAATAGTAAGTAATATCAATCAAAATATTCAATTTAAATCACTACTGAATATAATTTATTAGCACACATATATAATTCGAAATGAAATGTTCAAGCGGTCCATTAGAAACAACACAAATGAAACGAAATGTTGACATCTATCTATCTATCTATTTATTTGGTCTGGTATTAGATTGAAATATATATATATATATATATATATATATATATATACTCTTGGAATTATTATAATTTTCTACACACCTTAGATTAGATATGACATCAAGAATTCAACAAGATTCTTCATATTTTGTGTTTAATTAAAAAATTGTTAATAATCTATCCATGGGATGGCATATATGGTTAAAATAAGATAATAATGTTGGGGATTCGTCATAGCCTAGTGGGTAGAGCGCTCGCTTGCTTTGAGCGCTATGACGTAGTCGAAGAGAGACATGGTAGGTTCGAATCCTACTTCAGGCAAATAAAAATTTATTTTTCTGGAAAAACAAAAAAACTGTTAATTTTTCGTGTCACACATCTTAAAATTTCACTCCCCATCAATTTTCCATAACGCGCCTAAAGAAGTATAACTTCAAAAATCAAAACGTTGTAGGTAATGACCCTCTTCCGGTTGAGCTACATTTCTCAAAAGTTGATAGAAAACTATGAATTTTGAATAATGCCCATGTACCAAATTTCATCATTCTAGCTCAAACCGTTTTTGCGTAATCTTGTCTACATACATACACACATACACACACACACGCACGCATACACACACAGACATTTTTCTCAATCTTAGTGAAAATGATTCAGGAATCTTCGAAGCGTATAAAAACATCAAAATCTCAACATCGAAAATTCTATCAGTAACGAGATAGTAAAAAGTAAATCAATTTAATTAATGAAAATTTAATGAACATAATATTAATTTTTTTATTTAAATTGAATAATTAAAAAAAAAATATTTAATTTATTCTAAATAATAATAATAATATTAATAATAATTTTATTATTAAATTTAATGAGATTAATGCAAAAAGAAAATATTCATTTTATGATCAATATTTTATATTTCTATTCTAAAATGATAATAATAATGAGGATTAAAATATAAGAAAGAAAACGTTTTTTTTATCATTTGAATATTAAATTCGAAAATCTAATTTAATCTAATTTAACGCTAAATTTCGCTTCATTAATTTTATTCACCTATTTTATTTTTTCCTTGAGAATGAATATATTTTATATAATCTACACGTATATATAAATGAATGTTTCAATTTTTATTATTTTAAAATCTAATAAATTAAAATACTATGATGGATCACTTAGTTGTTATTTTAGATTTTATTATATATTATATTTTTATATATTGTATAATGCAATTAATGATGACTTCATAAAATAAAAACGAATTATTTTTACCAACGAAAATTCTTTATCTCTAATAAAAGTCTAATCACAATAAAATGTTCTTTGAAAATTTAAAAACTTACGTATAAAATCTGAATCGGACAATTGGCACAAAAATTCCATTATACATATATTTGCTAGAAATGGATTCTTCGTATCTTAATCTCTCTCTCTCTCTCATTTAAACTAATATCAAAAATTCTCACAGGTTTACAATTATAATATTCGGAATATATATATATTAGCAAATATTATATATATATATTTGAAATTCACACCATAGATAATTTTTATAAAGAAAAATCGAGATCTGTGTTGGTTTCAGCCTCGGGAAAAATCATCTTTATTAGTATTTTCTTATTTTAAAATATAAAATTTAACTGACGTCAGCAACTACGTCAGATAGCGCTTCCTTAAATACAAAATATTAAAAATATAAATATTAACATTTAAACCCGATAATAAGAAATAATTATTTTTAATAGTGGCTCTATGAACCCCTCCCCCCTCTCCAGGAACTATATATAAAACAAACAATATATTTTAAAGTACAAAACATCTTTCTATAACTATTAGGAAAGTCTGACTTTGATTGTCATAAAATAAATCAAAACAAAACATTTTCAAATGAAATTCTAAATTTTTTTTTATAAATACACATTAAATTGAATCTTATGTATTAGTTTTTTCAAATTTATTTATAAATATCATATACATTTTCTTTATTATATTTAATTTTGAATAAAACAATAAATATATTTGAATTAATAGATATATGATCCAGAACAACTATTTATCATTTCACAGATCATTGATAATTCCATTTGTAGTGGAATTGATTAAATGCATTTGTGAAGAAAAAATTTTCTTCTTTTTTTACTATCTCTGGCGAGATAGTATTGCGATCACGACAATTTTCGATGTTGAAATTTTAATGTTTTTATACATAATGAAGGTTCCTGAATCATTTTCACTAAGGTTGAGAAAAATGTCTGTGTATGTTTGTGTATGTGTGTATGTATGTAGACAAGATTACGCAAAAACGGTTTGAGCTAGAATCATGAAATTTGGTACATGGGCATTATTCAAAATGCATAGTTTTCTATCAACTTTTGAGAAATGTAGCTCAACCGGAAGAGGGTCATTACTTACAACGTTTTGATTTTTTTTCCTCTAAAGTGACCGTAATAATAAAGATATTTGTTTGATAATTTTTCACATGATTAAAAATTGTATAAAACTGCTACATATAGAATTTCAGCTTGATTGAATCTCTAAAAGTACCAGAATTAATTTTTTAACACTGCAAATCGCACGCGCCAACACGTGACCTGGTTCCATCAACAAAGAGCCAAACATGCACTGGTTTAATAAATATTATTTATTAATTTTAATTTATAATTTATAATTAATTAAATTTAATTTAAATATAATATATTAGGTTATTCAATCCAATTCAAATTGCGAGATAGTCGAGTGGAGACACTCCAGCTAATTTAAAAATAAAAATAAAATCATAAATGTTAATTGTAAATGTATTTTGTATACCAATTGTGTGTGTGTGTGTGTACATTCAATTGAACTTTGATTTGGAAATCCACATTATTAACATCCCTGCACTTACAATAGAATCAACGGGGGGGGGGGGGTGGAGTGGGGGGTTGTTTGATAATAATAAATATAATTCATTAGGGTTGTTTTCTTTTTGCCAAATGGCTATTTGAAACGGAACCATTTCTGAATAATTTTCTCTCTTCTTTCATTTTAATGGACCGACACAAACGAGAGTTTGTTTGCTAAATCGAATTTTCTCCTGTTGCCAAGGGGTCACGTAGAGTGAGCGAGCGCCCTTTTACCTCTTTTCGAGGCAGGGGAGTTTTGGGAAGCGATTGCACATTTACTGAAAACTCTCTCCAAGGTTCGTTCATCACGTAAAACACCAAGTAGGTTTTTAATATGTTAAACAAAAAGTAGTAGTCTAGTCACTACCGCCTAACAAAAACCTGATAAAAAAAACAACAACAACAACAACATTAATAATACAAGTGTCACCTTTCATTCAAACATTGATTTATGATTGGATGTTGGATAATAAATAATAATTAGTACTGATGATGGCATAAAAATAATGATACTCTTTAGAAAATGAAAAAGGATTAATATTAATAATAATAATAATAATAATAATACCTATGGATTGTTTTATTGAAATCTCAATCAATAAATATTGTATATTATTACTTATTTAATTTTTTTTTTTTTTTCTATTAAAATATTTTTAAAAACCTACTTATTTATTGTAATGATTTTTTTGTATATGGGTTGATATCGAAGGGGAAAATCTAAGAAAAAGAAGGGTTGGTCTCCTATGTGTAATGGAAAAGGGTGGACTTTGAATCGGCGTGAACTAACCTGGAGAAAAAATTATTAAATTTATCATTAAGCATAAAATTTATAACAGGATTTATTATATTTAATGTTTAAATATAAATTTTTAAAATCTTTAAAGATTGAAATGTAAAGATTTTAAATTATAAAATTATGTACAGCAATTTTTTTTTATATTTTTTTAACATAAAAAAAAATATATAAAGATGTTTTATAAAAGTTATAAGTAAACCAATATTTGTGGGCAAACAATTTTGTTAATTCTTGAATTATAAAATAAAAAAACAATCTTTCTTGGAAAACAATATTTTTTGTTAATAATGTAGCCGATCCTTTTGTAATTGATAGTCTGTGGACGACCGAGTGTAATGGTGGTCCTTTTTTACTATCTCGCCAGAGATAATTTTGTGACCACGTAAATTTTCGATGTTGAGATTTTGATGTTTTTATACGTTTTGAAGGTTCCTGAATCATTTTCACTAAGGTTGAGAAAAATGTGTGTGTGTGTGTGTGTATGTATGTAACCAAGATTACGCAAAAACGGTTTGAGCTAGAATGATAAAATTTGGTACATGGACATTATTCAAAATGCATAGTTTTCTATCAACTTTTGAGAAATGTAGCTCAACCGGAAGAAGGTCATTACCTACAACGTTTTGATTTTTTTTCTTCTAAAGTGATCGTAAAAATAAAGATATATGTTTGATAATTTTCACATGATTACAGTGGCGCAACCAGGGGGGGGTTTTGGGGGTTAAAACCCCCCCAGGATTGAAAAAAATATAAATTGCTGTATATTATGTACTATATTACAAATAGAAAAGAAAAAAAAAATAATTCTTAAAGTATAACTTAGTGTATAATAAGTAAGTTTATTTTATTTTAAACAAATTTCAACACAAAAAAAATTGCTTATTTTTTCGTACAGAATTAAATATAAGAAATAAAAATTTTTTTTATTATTTCTCCTAAATCATAAAAAACAAAAGACTTAATATAAGATTACTAGATGATTGTGAAATTTTCCAATTTGACTATTATTTAAATATAAAATAAATAAAAATATTACTCAAATTCTAAATATTTTTTATTAATAATACATTAATTGCTAATTTCATAAAAATTATGAAGCGAAGACAAATATTTTCAAAATGGAAACGGGTAAAAATCCCTAAAGGAAAAAATCCATAAAAGTCAAAAATCCCTAAAACCGAAAATCCCCAAAAGCGAAAACCCCTAAATAAAAATATCGCTGACTGAAAAAATCCCTAAAAACAATTTTTTTCATTTTTGTATTAATTTTAATTGTGACTCAGAAAATTAAATCACAAGGTGAGCATGACACCCAGTTGCCTGAGACACGACCTCCCAAGGAGGTAATCGGGCCTGGACCGAAAGTAGGGAAAAATAGGTCAAAAAATACATACATAGGGCCCACCCACGTGATTTTTCCAAAAAAATTCGTATGTAAAATAAAGGGAATTTACTCAAATTCCGTTTATTATCATACGTTTTAATAGCTTAATGATTCCAAATACAAAATACACCATTTGAACCGTATATTTCACCAGGGAATATATAACGCAATTTGTGAAATTTACTATCATCAGAGGTTGTCTTTTTCATTTTGCTCAATGCATTTATAGAAACATCAAATCAATGCCAGAAGTTTTGAAGCTCTATAATGATATAGATAATCCTGACAACTCCACTCATTTACGAACTCTTGCAGCTTTGGTTTTGGTACCACCATCAAAAGTCATTGTAGCCTACCAAGCATTATCTGGTCGACCAACAGGGTAAAACTTCGTGATCTTTTTTCTTACTTCGAGCGCACTTGGCTAGGTGAACAATTTTTGGCTGGCTTTTATGACCCCGAATTCGACATTGGAACATTGGAACATCTCCGATGCCACTTTGATGGGTTTGCCTCGAACAAACAATGCATTGGAAGGTTACAACAATGCTCTTCGTTCACGCTTAGGAGGTTACAAGACATCAGTATGGAACCTGATTAAGCAAATCCATATTGAGCATAACCTTATCTCTTTGGAAATCTGTCGTGAAGTTCGTGGTAAGAAGCCTGGTTCACCAAGGAAACGATTCAGCGACTCGCATGATAAGCTTCTGACTAAATGAAGGCAAACCATGAAAAATGGGACGCTAAAAAACCAGATGGAACAGATGGGATGACACCAACTACCTCATTTAAGTCTCTTCGGCTATTCATTATTAAATAAGTAAAAAAAATTAGGGAAATTTTTTATTTAGGGATTTTTTCTTAGGGATTTTTACATGATTTCTTTCAAAATATCCTGCCACTACGGGCGGACGAAAAGCTTTCGAAATCTCTAAGTAGTTTTTTATAAATAACTCCTTTATTATTAAGTTTAGGTAAAAATGAATATAATGAAACTTTTAGTAAATTCGATTCCCTATAAATTTAATACGACCGTATGATAATTTTCATAAAAGTCGGTATTTATTGAGAAAATCAATAAAATGTGCTTTGACACCTCTTTAAACTACCCTTACTTATGGTCCGATCTTGTCCAAAAACAATCCAATCCCCGTCCATCATTCCCAAAAAAAAAAACTTCTAAATATCAAATTTCAAGACAATATCTCATTTTGTTTAGACGTAATCTCGGTAACAAGCCGGTTCAAAAAATTTTTTTTGCAGTTTTGGATTCAGAACCGTTTGAAAAGTGGAATTCTCGAAGAATCTCGGAGCAAAAATTTTCAAAATTTTCCGATCATCGTATAAGCTATCCTTATTTCATGGAGGAAAGCTAAAATGATTTACTTATAGCTGGAAAAAATTATTTTCTTTCTAAAACTGTGAATACGAGTAAATAAAATACAAAATTAAATTTTATTGCCAGATTTTGTAAAATCAGTGTTTCATTTAAAAACTTTTTTAAATATTTAATATAAAAAAAAAATCTTAATGAAAATTTGTCTTTGAGAGAGCCCGGGGGGGGGGGGGGGCGCCATAGGAAGGTGGAGCGGCTAGTCAAAACCCCCCCAGGATCAAATCCTGGTTGCGCCACTGCATGATTAATAATTGTATAAAACTGCTACATATAGAATTTCAGCTTGATTGAATCGCTGAAAGTACCAGAATTAATTTTTTAACACTGCAAATCAATCACGCGCCAACACGTGACGAAATTTATAATTTATAATTAATTAAATTTAATTTAAATATAATATTATTATGTTATTTAATCCAATTATAATTGCGAGATATTCGAGTGGAGACACTCCAGATTTTTTCTTCTAATAAAGTCCATCTGCTCTCGACGGTAGCCCACGAACGACTGCCCTTGTCTCTTTTCAACAACTATTCTCTTCTCTGGAAATGTCTTACAATAATAATCCTTTCCAAAAATAAATTTATTTTTAAATAAATAAATTTTCTTTTTTCTTTTTTTAAGGATTAATGATATTTTTAAAATATCATTACAATATATATATATGCATTCAATAATTAATACAATTATATTTTAAATAAATTATTATCATATAATAAATTATAAATACTATTAGGTCAATGTGTGTTTTTTTTTTTATTTTGAAATTGAATTATGAAATAATTTTATATGTTTATTTTATTAGTCATTCAAATTGAATTTATATAGGTAATATATTATTTTAATGAACTTGACATGTACGTATATGTATGGATGTTTAAATATTATAAATATCCATAGAGTCGACACCCTGAGACAGGGGGTTGAAATGTTTTGCATCTGAGCCTTGATAATTTCCAGTAAAATCTCTAAAAACAAAACAATTGATTTATAAACATCAACTAGATACTATTTATAATCTACATAATAATAATAAATGTTATTATACATCTTTCAAGAAAAAATATGCTTCAACATATTACTCTGAAGATTAGAGGAAATTAGCTGGAGTGTGTCTCCACTCGACTATCTCGCAATTTGAATTGGATTAAATAACATAATATATTATATAATATTTAAATTAAATTTAATTAATTATAAATTATAAATTAAAATTAATAAATAATATTTATTAAACCAGCGCATGTTTGGCTCTTGGTTGATGGCACCTCGTCACGTGTTGGCGCGTGAGATTTTCAGTGTTAAAAAATTAATTCTGGTACTTTCAGCGATTCAATCAAGCTGAAATTCTATATGTAGCAGTTTTATACAATTATTAATCATGTGAAAATTATCAAACATAATCTTTATTTTTACAGTCACTTTAGAGGAAAAAAATCAAAACGCTGTAAGTAATGACCCTCTTCCGGTTGAGCAACATTTCTCAAAAGTTGTTAGAAAACTACGAATTTTGAATAATGCCCGTGTACCAAATTTCATGATTCTAGCTCAAACCTTTTTTTTCGTAATCTTGTCTACAACAATACACACACACATATATATATATAGATACGAAGTCATGACTGTGCCACTTAAAATTAATTAAATTTAATATATATAATTAAAAACTTAGGCTATAAAATATCATAATATAAAATAAAAACAAAATATTATAAAATAAAAAATTGTTTTTAAATCTAATTGTGTATAAGAAAATATTTATATATTTATAAATTATATATATAAATATATTGATTATATCTTTTTCTAATGTAAAAAAATTCCTTCAATTATTTCTTTTATCAATTGAATGATTAATAAATAAAAAATAAATAATATATATTAGATATTTTATATAAATGCTGGAGGAAAACGGGCACAGCCAGAATAATTCTATGATTTATTTTATATTTTATTTCATTGAAAAGTGATAAGCAACTCACTCGGCCAATTCTTTGAAAAATACGAATATTCAAATAATATAAATAAAAAGAATTTCATTTTTAGTATACATTGAACAGTGAATAAGAAAAGATGCGAAAAATAGCTGAGTGAACGTTATAACAGGTAATTAACAACGATTATCTTGTTTCTATCCACTAATAATTCTTTTTTAATTATAAATATTAATTAATCATAGTTATTTTATTCGTTTAATAAACTTTCTTTATGAATAGATTTATTAATTATGATTATTATAACATTTTTCATTTTCATAAACGTTATAATATTATAAATATTTTATATTCTTCAATTACATATTACAAGGTGAATTACAAATGATTTGTATTTGATATTCTTTGAATAATGATGAAAAAACTAAAATAAAATAAATCGATTCAATCAAGCTGAAATTCTATATATAGAGGTTTTATACAATTTTTAATCATGTGAAAAATTATCAAACATATATCTTTATTATTACTGTCACTTTATTATCACTTTATCGTCACTTTAGAATCAAAACGTTGTAGGTAATGACAATCTTCCGGTTGAGCTACATTTCTCAAAAGTTAATAGAAAACTACGAATTTTGAATAATGCCATGTACCAAATTTCATGATTCTAGCTCAAACCGTTTTTGAGTAATCTTGTCTTTATACATACACACACACACACACACACACACACACACATTACATTACAAATATTTAATCAATTATGGAATAGTTTATTTTTTCTAAAATTAATTTTGTTTGGATTCACAAAAATACCACTACAATTCAGCTTAAAGAATATCAATATATATAATTTCCGTCGTATGTATGTCTGTAACACTATGAAGTTAGTTACTAATTGTCAAAATTATTAATTTGTAACTAACTTCATTTTTTTAAAATTTTATTTTGTTATTATTAAATATTGAAGAAAAAATAAAAAAATTATGACGACGATTTGAATAAAGTTAATAATTTTATATTCAAAGAAGAGTTTTATGCCACCGGCAGCATATGATACCGTGAATGGCTAGTATTTAAATAAATAATAAATATAAAGCGACGGAGGGTTACGAGGGATTTGTGTGAGAATATGATTTAGGCGGAGGTGATTTTTACCAGACAAACTGAAATACTACATGGGCTGAAAATCCCGGGATTTTTCAATAGGGGACGCCACTAGAAAATGAACATGACTCATTTCGAGAGACTCATCTGTCACTAGTTTATGTATGAAGTATCATGACACTTCGTCCATTCGTTTACAAGCTACAGTCGTTTGAGTGACGCTACTTTCGCATTCATAAGAAAAATGGAAAAACAGGAATATCGCGTCTTGATTAAACACTTGTCTCGAAGGACCAGATGTGGGATAATATTCCTGCAACCACTGCAATGATTGTTCACAAGTTTTTCCCATTAAAAAACAATGTTTAATCAAGACGCGATATTCCTGTTTTTCCATTTTTCTACTGAAGGCGAAAGTAGCGTCACTCAAACGGCTGTAGCTTGTAAACGAATGGACGAAATGTCATGATACTTCATACATAAACTAGTGACAGATGAGCCTCTCGAAATGAGTCATGTTCATTTTCTAGTGGCGTCACCTATTGAAAAATCCCGGAACTTTTCAGCCCATGTAGTAGATGGATAAGTTTTTTCTAAAAAAGATAACTATGGTCTTTCAAGATTCTATTTATCTATCTATCTCTCTGCCTCTATGGCTCTACGCGACTCAAAAGTTCTTGAGCCAAGCAACCACATTTCTCCAAGTGTCCCTATCCTGAGCCACAACTATTGCAATTTTCTTGATTCTATTACTAAAACTGTGTCTGAAGATGCATAGAGGTCATGCAATTCCTCGTTATGCTGATTATATATTTCTCTTCATAAAAATTACTTACTATGTGATTTTATGATGTGATTTTGATCTGTTATAGACTAATTCTCTTTGATATACGGCACATTAAACATTATCTTGTTAGTAATTTACATTTACAATGTATATATATATATATATATACATTCGTTTGTTGAAAGAGGATAGATTGTGGACATGGTCCATACAACACTTTTGCTTGTTCTCAAAACAATGCCTGTTACAGTCAGCACATAGTTACAATAAATAATTACATTTTATTCTTTAAACCTTCAAGTGTCTTAAACCGGACTTGAGTATCTATTAGTTAATCTCTTTATCCCAAACCCCATCATATTCTATGTGTACCTATTAGTATATGAATTTATAGCATCATTAGATATATAACATTTTCAAGCCAATCAATCTATTGTATACAAATTCTTAAGAATAATCTTATATATTAGATGAAAAACCCACCAAATAGAATACATAATAATTATTTTTATTAAAAAATTAGCTGGAGTGTCTCCACTCGACTATCTCGCAATTTAAATTGGATTAATTAACAAACATATTATTTTTAAATTAAATTTAATTAATTATAAATTATAAATTAAAATTAATAAATAATATTTATTAAACCAGCGCATGTTTGGCTCTTTGTTGATGGCACCACGTCACGTGTTGGCGCGTGAGGTTTGCAGTGTTAAAAAATTAATTCTGGTACTTTCAGCGATTCAATCAAGCTGAAATTGTATATATAGCAGTTTTATACAAATTTTAATCATGTGAAAAATTATCAAACATATATCTTTATTATTACGGTCCGTTTAGAGGAAAAAAAATCAAAACGTTGTAGGTAATGACCCTCTTCCGGTTGAGCTACATTTTTCAAAAGTTGATAGAAAACTATGGATTTTGAATAATGCCCGTATACCAAATTTCATCATTCTAGCTCAAACCGTTTTTGCGTAATCTTGTTTACATACACACACACACACACACACACATTTTTCTCAACCTTAGTGAAAATGTTTCAGGGACCTTCAAAACCTATAAAAACATCAAAATCTCAACATCGAAAATTTTCGTGATCGCAATACTATCTGTAACGACATAGTAAAAAAGAAAGTGAAATTCTTCTTATAATATGTAGTTATAATTAAATATAATTTTCATTTCATTCTTAAAATAAAAAAAAGAAAACAAACAAACAAATGTGACAAAAATAAATGATATGATAGTCATTGAACATTGATTTATTTTATTTTTTTTTTTTTTTGCTTTAATTTAAATAAATTTGATAGATGAAATAATATTATTGATAGTTAAGATATTTATCAAATTTGAAATGGAAATTAATCATTTGCTTCTCATTTATATAATTATATACAAACATTTGATTGACAACTATTTTAAGTTTCTGAAAGAGCGATTGACTAAAATTGACAAACCAATTTAAATTACACATAAAAGTTTATATATGTATATATATTCTATTCTAGTAACATCAAATCACTTAATTAATATATATATATATATTAATTACAAGAGTTATGTTAAAAAAGTTTTTTTATAAAAAAATATAAAAATATTCCAAATTTGACTATGATAGGTTCTAATATAAGATATCGAAAAAACTTATTATTCATAAATAATAATTCATGTAGCTAGATATCTAAAATAATAGTTTATTTTGTATAAAAGTGCTATTTTATAACTTTTGGGGCTCAAATTCAAAATTGCATAATTAATCTAAAAAAAAAACCTCTGACTTTGTACATCCTACGCAAGGACATCGCCTATCAAGTCGGTTATATCAATGAGGTGTCCTATGATCAGGTCCTCTCAACCTTTACCTTGATTTTCTTGAACGGAGGCGTTATCAAGTAGCTTTTCCCCAATGTTGTTCCTGGAGGCTGGGTTGACTCCATCTCATAGACTCCAGCTCGGGAAATTCCCTTGCCAGGCCCGGGACTTGAACCCGGGACCATGTGAATGTAAGGCAGGTTCGCTACCCACACACCCAATGGCGCTTTCATATAATTAATTATTCTAATATAATAGAAAATAATATAAAAACAAAAACAAAAAACAAAAACAATATTTATATGACAAACTGATAAATGATCGATATAATATATAAACTTCATACTTATTATACATATCATTGTATATTAAATACAAAAACAAAACATTATGTTAATTAATATATTTTATTAGTAATTTCTATCCTTTAGTCTAATTAAAATATTCACGTGAATTTTTTACACTTCCATTATTTTGAAAATTAATTTTCATAATATTAAAAGTTAATTAATTAAAAAGTTTGGACTGATTAATGATTTCTGCAAAACATTGTTGTTGTTGTTGTTGTTGTTGTTGTTCCGTTGTTTCTGTCATGAACTCATAAACTGTTATCTCTTTCTTTTTTAATTAAACTGATAGAAATTATTACAGATATTATGAAAATGCAACTTAAATGTTATTTATTTGTTAACAACAAAAATTCTTTTTCAATTTATTATCTTAAATTTATTTCTACTCTGAGTTCGTTTGTATTTTTTTTTTCTTTTTATTAAGTATATCATTTTATATTAATAATAATTTTATTTGTAAAAAAGTATTTGAAACTATTAAATTAAAATTAAGGATTTAAAATTAAGGATTTATACAAAAGAACAAAATCCACAAACATAAACACAACCATTAATAAACTAAAGTGGAAATGGGCTGGACACTTAATTAGACGAGAGGACGAAAGATGGACAAAAATTATAACGGAATGGTGCCCAATGGAACAGAGAAGAAGAAGGGGAAGACAAGTAAAAAGATGGACGGATGACATCTCCAAGGTGGCAGGAAGAGATTGGAGCAGGGTAACAAGACAAAGAAGAGCATGGATTCTGCTGGAAGAGGCCTTTGCCCTAAGGGGCCTGGTTTAAAAGAAAATATTATGTAATATATTGTAATAATTGTAAATAAACCAATTACGGCTTAATAATAATAATAATAATTTGAAACTATTTTAGAAATTTCATTATACAAAATTAGAATTATAATAATTATTAATTTAGTTAGTATATATCTAATATTCTCAAAACTTTAAAATCACAAGAATAAAACGGTTTCTCCATTTGTTTGTTTAAATTTATTAAAAGATTCAATTTTACTTCAATTTAAAAATGAGAAATGAGTGCACTTGTAAATTAAATCTTTGAACAGAGTGGAAAAGTTTTTAACATTAATTTTTTAAATAATAAAAAAAAATTTTTTTTTGAATTCAAAAACAGACACAGAATTTTCTCCACAATTTACATATGAATTATTTACACTGATATTTTGAATATTAGTAGGGGGGAGAAGGTCAGCTTAATTGGTAACTCATTCAACTAACTACCCGACTAGAAATCCAGTGTTCGAGATCAATAAATACTTCAATAAAATAAATTTAACAAAAAATTGTCCCTCAGTCCCAGGAGTAGCGAGTGAATACAATGAAAGTGAGAGAGAGAGAGAGAGAGAGAGGTTCACTTCAGGGAAGCAACCCCTACTCATTTTTCCTCGCCTTCAATTGAGGAAGTCACCATTACAAACCCGAAATCAAAAATCCCAAATACTATCAAGTTACTATTCAAAAAAAATCCTAAATATCCCCCCAACCCCACCCTCACCCACCTCAGCATCAGATTCACGAAAAGAGAGAACCCTTGGAAGTTGTCCAAAGATGCAGACCCCTTTAGAAACAAATGCTAGGAAGAAGAAGAAGAATAAGAAGAGGATATATTTTGCAATCACTAAAAAAAATGATAAATTATTTGATTTTAAATTTACTATTTTATATTATCTAATTTGGAAAGATAATTAATCAGTAAAACTTTTATAAGAGTCAATGTACAAATGCATCATTTAGAATTAGATTGAAATAAGTTAAATTATCACACAACTTTATTATATATATATATATAAACGTCTGACTGTACGTCCTACGGAAGGACAACGCCTATCAATGAGGTGTCCTATGATCAGTAGAACGGGTCCTCTCAACCTTTACCTTGATTTTCTTGATCGGAGGCGCTATCAAGTAGCTTTTCCCCAATGTTGATCCCGGAGGCTGGGTTAACTCCGTCCCATAGACCCCAGCTAGGGAAATTCCCTTGCCAGGCCCGGGACTTGAACCCGGGATCATTTGAATGTGAGGCAGGTTCGCTACCCACACACCCAATGCCGCCTTATTTTACACATTAGGTTTATTTAATTATTTATTTATTTATAAAATTTAAAGGATGAGAAAAGAAATTAAATTTTAAAATATTTTCTTAAATGATATTTATGATAATTTTATTATTTTAAATTTAAATTCTCATCTGTATTTAGTTACCTGGTGATATAAGAGAAGATATATATATAATATTTTTTTTCAATTAATTATTATTAATTTTCAATTATCATTCAATTATTAATTATATCATTCATTTAATCTGGTTATTCCCTTCTTTGGATTGATATTTTTTAAAAATTTTTACAAATTGGTTTTAAAATGTTTTTTATTTTGAAAGTTATTTAACTAATATCGTATATATAATAAGTATATTCTGGAACCGATTCTCAAAGTGAGCGCTACTATCCCCAGGTGGGTAATACAGCGATCCAGGGGAGTAGGGGCGGGGGTGATGGCCACAGGTGCATTTCGGGAAAATTGTATTATCTTTCTATTCTGAGTTCAATACATAGTCAATAATAATTTAAATCAACAATATTTCTAAAATTTACTAAAAAAATAATGTAAATATTTATATGAATACCTATTGATATCTTTCTGATTAATTGCTTTTAAAATTTATAAAACAAAAAAAAAAAAATTCAGGAGGCGCTAAGTAATAATTTTTTTCTGGAAAGGGGGCTTGTAAGCCAAATAAATTTAGGAATCACTGGTACCTTTTCTTTAAAAATTCTTAATTAATATTTTTTAAAAGATACTTACCTATAAATACATTGTCAATCATTTTATCGATTTTCATACTATTTGCTTTCTTAAAAAAAAATCAGCTGGAGTGTCTCCACTCGACTATCTCGCAATTTGAATTGGATTAAATGATATGATATTTTAAAAATATCATTAATCCTTAAAAAAAGAAAAAAGAAAATTTATTTATTTAAAAATAAATTTATTTTTGGAAAGGATTATTATTGTAATACCTTTCCAGAGAAGCGAATAGTTGTTGAAAAGAGACAAGGGCAGTCGTTCATGGGCTACCGTCGAGAGCAGACCGACTTTATTAGAAGAAAATATCTGGAGTGTCTCCACTCGACTATCTCGCAATTTGAATTGGATTGAATAACCTAATATATTATATTTAAATTAAATTTAATTAATTATAAATTATAAATTAAAATTAATAAATAATATTTATTAAACCAGTGCATGTTTGGCTCTTGGTTGATGACACCACGTCACGTGTTGGCGCGTGAGATTTGCAGTTTTAAAAAAATTAATTCTGGTACTTTCAGCGATTCAATCAAGCTGAAATTCTATATGTAGCATTTTTATACAATTTTTAATCATGTGAAAAATTATCAAACAAGTATCTTTATTATTACGGTCACTTTATTATCACTTTAACGTCGCTTTATAATCAAAACGTTGTAGGTAATGACCCACTTCCGGTTGAGCTACATTTCTCAAAAGTTGATAGAAAACTACAAATTTTGAATAATGCCCATGTACCAAATTTCATGATTCTAACTCAAACCGTTTTTGCGTAATCTTGTCTACATACACACAGACATTTTTCTCAACCTTAGTGAAAATGATTCAGGATCCTTCAAAACGTATAAAAACATCAAAATCTCAACATCGAAAATTTCGTGATCCCAATATTTCTGGCGAGATAGTAAAAAAGAATAAAAATTTTGTTTTCACATTAAAAAAAAAAAAATAAATAAAAATAACAATAAATCTATATATATAAAAAAAGGTTTTTGTCTGCACATTGCTCAGAATTTAAAAATTTTTGCATATCTTCGCGTTTCATGACCTCTAGAATCCAAAAGTGACTTTAGAATTTTTCACGTCTGTCTGTCTGTCTGTCTGTCGGTCTGTCT
Organism: Labia minor; assembly: GCA_963082975.1. Classification (NCBI taxonomy): domain Eukaryota; kingdom Metazoa; phylum Arthropoda; class Insecta; order Dermaptera; family Spongiphoridae; genus Labia; species Labia minor. The sequence continues at coordinate 87,709,434 of OY720345.1, forward strand.
GTCCGGAAAATTACTATTTTATAGACTCAGAATTGGCTGAACCGATTTCTTTGAAATTACATCACAATATTCTTATATACCTCTAGAGTAACATAGGCTATAAATTTTATTAATATCTTATCAATAACCGCAGAAATTAATTTTTTAAAGTTTATATAATTCTCCGTGTTGTTCATTCAAGAGCAGCTCGCGGCTCACTGTCGGCCTAGCGGAATCATTTCAAACAATGAATTATCATAGCGATTCCCAATCGAAGAATTATTATAATATTTCGCTTTTTATTTTAAATTCTAATATACAAATATCAATTCAATTAAATAATTTATTCTAAAAGTTCTCAATTTAATTAAAATATTTATTAGATCATATTTTTATCTTAAATTATTTTTTATTTAATTGAATATTTCTTCTTTTCTATAATATATATATAATAATATATAAATTTTATCATTGAATAATAAAAAAAAATATTATTTAACCTGAATTAAAATGACTGAATTATATTATCTTTGTTTTTTATTTTAATTTAATTACTCTATTATTAATTACTAAATATATATAAGTATATATATTATATAAAAATTAAAATATGATGATATAAAGTTGTTTTAAATTTTTGACATTTTTAAATTGGGTATATTTTTTAAATTTATTAAAATGTCTTTTTTATTTATTATGTTTAAAAGATTCATTTTTATTATGTGATATTAATAAAAAATAACGATGCTCTGTGCAAGTCGAATCATGTTGCACATAATTAAATAACAATTGCCAAACAAAGAATATAATATTTTTTTAAATTCTTATATTTAAATATCATTTCAATTAAATAATTTATTCTAAAAGGTCTCATTTTAATGCAATTTATAATTTTCTTCTAATTCAGATTTAGGACAAATCGTACAACATTATATCAAATCTCGCTAAGAACATTCAATATTGTACACAAATTATTCAGAGTATTGGCTAAGCGTATCACTCACAATCAGTTTATATTGAAATTTATATAAATTAACAAAGTGAAAATTTTTATTTGTTTAAATTTTATTATAATGAATCAAAAAAAATTAAATATATAGATCACATGATTAAGAGAAGCAAAAAACTTGACAGAAAATAACTGTTGGATGGAGGTCGGACATGACAGAAACTGTAAGCGAAATCTTCATATTGCGACGAATAATTTTCAAATCCCCTAGCACCACAGAATTTAAGTTTCTTTTAAGGAAAATAACTATGATCTAAAAAAATTAATAAATGAACTTAATAATAAAAAAAACAAATAAATCAATTAATTTAAATTAATACTATTAATGAATGTATATATTGGTCATTTATCTATAGTTTTATACCGTTAATTTTTATAAATTGTCTCAAGTCTCTATTTTTGCATTTTCTCAAGTTTCATTATAATTAAAAATATTCAATAATAATCTAGCAATGAAAATAAAATACCAAAATGTAATGATCAAGAAATATTATACTCTATTTCACTATTATAACATAGAAAATACTTAAGAACCATAGGCGGAGGAAATATTAGGAGATATCATTGTGGGTTCAGGCCAAATCGACCAACATTAATTAAGATATTTTCATTATGACAGATATTAGGAAAAAAACCGTGAATTCAATATTTCTGTTCACTAATTATTTGTAGACTTTGGTAAAACATACGCATGACTCAATAGATAAACTTTTTCAAATTTTCAATCTTCAAATTTCTCTTGAAGGTAGTAAAGAAAGAATAAGATGCGGAAATCAATTGTAAAATATTAGGTTACTCAGACGACTTAAATATAATAGGAGATTCGGCAATTGCAATTACAGATAGCGAGGAAAATTTAATGGAGGTTTGAAATTAATAGTGATAAGAAAAAATATTTAGTAACAAAGAGGAAGAGTATTAACATACAAAATCTTAAGATACAAAATGTAGAATTTGAATATGTATAAAAATTGAATGTAATCACGAAGGATAATAATATTTGAGAAGAATTTAAATCGGGGTTGCAATCGGGAAACGCCTGTTATCTGCAATAAAGAGGCTTATCTCTTCAAAATTATTATCAAAGGGAATATATAAAAAGATTATTTTGCCTGTTGCATTATATGGGTGGGAGGCATGGTCTATGACCCTTGGAGATGAGAGTAGATTCAGAGTATTTGAGAATAGGATTCTTCCCTGCATTTATTGGCCAAAGAAAGATGAGGTCACCGGGTATGAGGGAGACTGTATAACAAGAAATTGCATGGCCTCTCTGCATCTTCAGAAATAGCTAGGGTTATAAAAGGGAAAAAGCTGCGATAGGCAGGGCACGTGGCTAGAATGGGAGAGGAAAAAGATATTGGTGGGAAGACCGATTGGAAAACGTCCGCTTGGAAAACCAATGACGCGTAGGAAGGGACGTAAGAGAGATGGAACAAGGGCTCAGGATAGGGACACTTGGAGAAATGTGGTTGCTAAGAACTTTCGAGTATCTTTGAGCCACATAGGTAGATAGATATAACATATACAATAATAATATATATAATTAATATAGTGATTAAATTAAAATATATTTTTTAAATAAGAACACAAAAAGAAATGAGCCTTCGGCGCTCTGAGCAGCTAGTACTTAATAAGAATGAAAAAAAATATTTTGTTTTTTGGAACATACATACGTATAATATAGTTTTAAATAAATTTTTTCAATTGAGCAATTTCAAAAATGATTGCTTAATTTTAAATATATTAGTTAAAAGGATTCCTTGCCAATGATTATTAACAAGAGCTTTTCTTTGATATCTTGTTTTATTTAATAATACTAAAGGATGGGGTGTCTTTCTTCCTTTGACTCCTTTGAATCTTTATAACCTAAAGTAGCGAAACTATTTATTCATTTAAAGAAAATTCCTGCTTCGTTTAAATAAAATGATTACGTTCTTTCCATCACTTGCTCTTTTTATTTCATCTATATACTTTTTTACATTATTTACATTTATTTTCAATCAATTTGAATTTTAAAATTTACTTTTTCATTAAAACATTAAACTACCCCTCATCTAAAATTCTGAAACATTAACTCGAAATATAATTTAATATTTTATTAAAAAAGATAAAATGGGAAAATAAAATAAAAATGTAGAAGTAAACTATTCTTTTTCTTTTTTAGTAATAAGAATTAATATTAAATTAAAATTCCTTATTGATGGGTTGGTCCTTTGAGATGATAGAGTAGATGAGTTTTTAATATATATATATTAATATATAAATTCTTAATAAAATTATTATAGTTAATGTGACCATTTATTTTTTTCATTTTTTAATTTTCGGTAATAGTTTGAAGAAAACGTATATTTTTCATTATTTCTGTTTATTATAATGAAAATAACTGAAAAATATAGTAAATAATATAACAATAACTTAGTATAATAATAATTTAAAATAAGGGACAAGCTACCTGAAAACGGGACATATGGTCACTTTATAGCATAAATAATTTCAAACATAAGGGAATTTTGTAAAGAAAACCACATATTGATATTTTTTATTGTAAATTTATTCAAAAAAATATCAATATGTGGTTGTATTTACAAAATTCCCTTATAAATAAAAACAACCACCAAATAATTTAATAATAATTTAATTTAATTTCAAACATTTTTAAATAAATGATCTAGAAAAAAAATGTAAAAATAAATATAATATAGTAAAAAAATAATAATTGACCGGTTTAAAATAAAAGTCTCTATTACAACTAATAAATTAATTCATTTTTTCAAATTGTGATGAATTATAATAATTGTTTATAATTTTAGTTAAAAAATTTCAAATATATATATATATATAGGTATTTAACGATAAATTATATATTATTTTACTGAACACTTGTTTCATTTTTAAAAAATTTCCCTTCTCTAATAATAATTTAACATCATTTTGACTCTATTTAAACATAAAAAAATATTATTTATTTATATTATACACTGTATATGTTCAAGTTGATGAGGAATCAATTGGAAAATCAAATTTTAAAATACATATATACCTCCTTTCTTTCTCTCTCTTATGATAACTTTTTACTAAACCATAAAATAAAGTAATGCGTTGTCACATAAGTTCGTTAGTATTGTGGCGCGCGGATATTGACGCCTATTGGATGGAAAAATATTTAGGTAGAGGGGATATTTTAGCAACGTCAATTATATATTGCACACTTTTTGCTACAATTTAGTGTAAAATTTATTTAATTTTGCTACTTTATTTGTGACTTTTGGTCTAGTACAATGGCAGAGTAAAATGAACATTTTCGCCATATTTTTGTCGAAAATCCATAGTTTACACTCCGTGTGATACAACACAATTAATTTTGTTAAAAATACAATAACTATTTATAATTGTAAAGTTTTAGAAGCAGCATGTTTAAATAAAATCAAAAAATATTTCTCCTGTAAAGTAGGCAACCAAATTAACCGAAACCGAACGAACTTATGTGACAAGCCCCAATGTAACAATATCCAAGTTATCTTCAACTACAATATATTGTCATAAACTTATTTATTTATTTATTTATTTTTTTAAAGTATTTAGAATTTATTTACATCTTCGATCAAACAAATTTATTTTATATTTTCAATATTCTTATCAGTAACATCGTTATCTACATCTACATCATATTATGTCATGTTTACGAAAGACAAAATTTTCGATTCTTATACGTAGATTTTTTATGTTGTGACTATAGAGCTAATTTTCTACATGAACGCCATTGAATAGTGAATCTGTAAATCCACTTGACTTCGATATATTATAAAAGATTGCTTAGAGAGAGAACCTTTTTTTTTTATTAAATATTATCTTATGATTTTATAGCTAAAGTTTAACATAGAATACGAAATGGTTTTCCTTTTAAATGGATTATGACATTAAGAAGTTTGGAAATATATTAAAAGAAAAAAAAACAAATAAAAATAATTTTTTTTTAATCAATTTGTTATAATTTAAAAAAATTTATATATATATACAATTAATACCTTTAATTAATATTTTTCTTTACAATAAATAAATTAAAAAATAAAATCTGTTGTTGATTTTATTTAATATTTACAAGTATATAGATAATACTAGAATATATTATTATAAAATATATGGAGAATATAGTAGAACGACATGGTTGTCGAAAAACCACCGGATGTCACATTCGCTTCCGATCGTGTTAGCAATGTTTCGGGATCCCCATTCAACCCTTGTGGGAAAAAAAAATAATTTAAATGATGATTCCTTGCTAGTAGGTCAGATTCATAGGGCCTTTAATAAATTAATAGCTAAATTGAATGGTCTAATGTCGATTAATTCCTTATTTTTCTCATAAGTAATCCTTCTTAATTATTTATTGAAATGATCATTTGAACAATATAAAGGATTGATTTACCTACTACTACTACTACTACTCTATTACTACTACTTATATATACAATATTACTCATAATAAAATTTGACAAAAATTTATCATTCACTACATTATAAAAAAAATAAAATAAAATAAATAATTAAAAAAAAACCTCTGACTTTGTACGTCCTACGCAAGGACAACGCCTATCAAGCCGGTTATATCAATGAGGTGTCATATGATCAGAAGAACGAGTCCTCTCCACCTTTACCTTGATTTTCTTGATCGGAGGCGCTATCAAAGAGCTTTTCCCCAATGTTGTTCCCGGAGGCTGGGTTGACTCCGTCCCATAGACCCCAGCATAGGGAAATTCCCTTGCCAAGCCCGGGACTTGAATCCGGGATCATGTGAATGTGAGGCAGGTTCGCTACCCACACACCCAATGGCGCCTTTAAAATAAATAATTTGTATGCATTTTATTTATTTATTTTTGATATTTTACAATTACAATCAAGGTAAATATGTATTTAAAAATTTTCTAATAGCTATTCAGTCAGTGTTGGAAGGAAATTTTTGTATCTTAACCAACCAAGTTTGTTGATATTAGCTATAAATATTTAATTAATTATAATCTGGTCCGGAGCGGCCTCTCTCATAGTTTTCCTATTTATTTATTACTTAATTATTTATTGGATGAACTAATAATGGAAAGTCAATACATATTCTAAATATGTGACGTTAATGACCTGGAATGCCAACACGATTTTAATTTCTTAATATAATAATAATATATCATATCTATAGTATAAAAGTCTTATTCCTTATTCTTTTTAAGAAATTTCTTTTCTTTTTTTTTTTTTTTTATTTTAAGCTCTTCTTTATTTAAGAATTTTTCTTTGCAACCCTTGTTTGTTCTCTCTCGATTGATTCATTTTTTTTCTGACATTTTTCAATCTCATTATTCAAATCTTTTCATTTTTTATTTTTACACATCATTTAGATTAAAACTCTTTTTTTTCTGTTAATTCCTTTTAGATTGATGGTTCATTTTGCTTGATTTCAATCTACCTATTCCATTTTTTGATTCTATAATCACACACACACTCACACAATCATCAGGATTCCAATCTCACTTAAATGATATTATTGATACTTTAAGCCTTGTTAATGAAACAAAATTTATCGCTTTTGTTTTAGCATAAAAACAATAAACAAAATAATAATATTTTCCTTAAAACAACAAAGAAAAGAAAAATAAAATTCTATAAAATTTAAGGTAAATTTAATTTAATTACATATAAGTATATCTATCTATCTCTATGGCTCTATGGAACTCGAAAGTTCATGACCGCGTACTCCAAGTATCCCTATCTTGAGCTACATCCATCCAATTACTATTTACTCCCATCTCTTTTATGTTCCATCCTTCATTGACCGTCCACTGCGTCTTAGTCTTCCAACCGGACGTTTCCCTATTGGTACGGTGACCATATTTCGAAAACACCAAACCGGGACAATCGGTTTCCTTTTTTTTTTCTTTTTTTTAGAACCAAATTGAAAAAATTTTGAAAAAAAGTACGAAATGTCCTAAATATTCTTAAAAACGGGACAATAGGCTGTCCCGAAGACTTTTTTCGGGACGCTGGGACAGGGCACCTAAAAACGGGACAATTCCGAAAAAACGGGACGTTTGGTCACCTACCTATTGGTCTTCCCACAAATAAATTTTTCCCTAGTCTATCATCTCTCATTCTTGTTTGTGACCTCATCTTTGGCCCATAAATGTTGGACAATATCCTATTTTCAAATACTCTAAATTCTAAATCTTCTCACGTCTCCCAGGGTCATAGACCTTACCTCACACCCATATAACAAAACCGGCAACAAAATTTATATATATATATATATTAATTTTGAATCCCTTTGATAATATAATTTACATATAATTATATAATTTTGTAATATAAAGATGAAAATTTTAAATGATTTCTTTTTAAAGAATTATCTAACAAAAATATTATAATATAATATAAAAAAAAAAAAAAAAATCTGTGATAAAAAAAACCTAACACAAATTAAAATATAAGAATATCTGGATTACTAATTAAACAAATATTTTTCTTAATTTCTTAAAAATAAATCACTTTTCTTTTTCAATTTTTTAACATTATTACTATCTCGTCAAAATTTTCGATGTTGAGATTTTGATGTTTTTATACGTTTTGAAGGTTCCTGAATCATTTTCACTAAGGTTGAGAAAAATGTCTCTGTGTGTGTGTGTATGTGTGTATGTATGTAGACAAGATTACGCAAAAACGATTTGAGCTAGAATGATGAAATTTGGTACATGGGCATTATTCAAAATTCGTAGTTTTCTATCAACTTTGAGAAATGTAGCTCAACCGGAAGAGGGTCATTACCTACAACGTTTTGATTTTTTTTCCTCTAAAGTGACCGTAAAAATAAAGATATATGTTTGATAGTTTTTCACATGATTAAAAATTGTATAAAACTGCTATATATAGAATTTCAGCTTGATTGAATCTCGGAAAGTACCAGAATTAATTGTTTAACACTGCAAATCTCACTCTCCAACACGTGACGTGGTGCCATCATCAAAGAGCCAAACATGCGCTGGTTTAATAAATAAATAATAATATATTAATTTTAATTTATAATTTATAATTAATTAAATATAATTTAAATATAATATTATTATGTTATTTAATCCAATTCAAATTGCGAGATAATCGAGTGGAGACACTCCAGTTAATTTAACATTATTTTTTACAATGTCACTGTCATAAAAATATAGAATATAGAAATTGTTTATATAAAATGAAAATCTTTATTTTTTTATATGCTTTTAAATCAATTTGATTGCCTTCAAAATAAAATCCTACTCGTTCGACACAATGTTAACTTACGTCAAGGTATTTCAAATTATTGAAACAGTCAGTGAAATTTTTTTTCTTCGATGACTTTTAATACTTTCAACAATTTAATAAATTTATCTTTTTCATTGAAATGTAACGAAAATCTCAGAGTTGTGTCTTGTGTATGTTGAACAAACAAGTAGGCGAAGATGGTGGTTGGTGGTTGTGAAATGATATGGATCGAGTTTTTTGTCAGAATGGACATTCTTGTAGCGCAAAAACCGCTCTTCTTAAAGGCTTTATAGCAGCACATAACACTAAAATAAACAAATTCTTGTTTGGTTTTTGTATGAATCACAGATATAGTAGTAGATATTATTTTTTATTTATTTATTAATAAATTAATAATAATTCTTTTAAAATATTTATTATCAAAATAAAGTTAAATCGTTTATTTTTTTATTTCTGTTTTATTTTAAATTTTATAATCAACAAAACTAAAATTAAAACTGAATAAATCATAATCTTCTTGAAAAACAATAAGACATAAGCATTAATATGTAATATTTCAGTGATTCTGAACCACTGTGCCGCGGCACTTTAATGTGCCGCGAAATTATGAGGCTCTTAAACATTTTCGACTTTTTTTCTAAATTTGTTCAATTTGGTTCGAAAAAAAAAGGTAAAACGTTTTTGGAACTAGGCTCTTAAACATTTCCGACTTTGTAAATTTTTTTAATATGGTTCTTCTTGTTCAGTGATTCTCAACCACTGTGCCGCGGCACTTAGTGTGCAGAGATTTTCAAAAGTGTGCGCCATGATTATGTGGTTCTTAAACATTTCCGCCTTTTTTTTCTAAATTTTTCTAATATAGTTCTAAAAAAAAAGGTAAACCGTTTTTGGGACCACTTTTTTCAATATGGTAAACTTTTACACTTATTTTTTTCTTTGTGTGCCACCAAATTTTTAAACCGTTAAAAGTGTGCCGCGGTAAAAAAAAGGTTGAGAATCACTGCTTTATTTACTATAATTTTAAACTCTTATAATCATATTTGTTTCCCTTCATATTCTTTGATTTTCTTTTAAATAAAAAAAAATAAATTTAATTCAATTATACTATTTTTTTTTTCAAAACTCATTTTATAAACTTGTATATTTTAGAAACAAAACAAAAAGAGTTTAAAAGATTCATTTCAAAATTCTTTAACTATCATTTATATTATTTATACAAACAAAAGAAAATATTTATTTTTCTATTTTTTTTTTAGAAAAAAAATAATATTTTATTAATTATTTTCAATTGATGATTGGTTATCTGTTTAGGACTTCAATGTCTCATGTGTCATTCGGACAATTGTGGATGGGGGGAAGGCAGGGGGTATATATTGTTGTTATTTTACTTATTCTATATATTATTTTTATTTTTTATTATTTTTTAAATTTTTAATATTATAATTAGATATAATATTTTTCTTTTTGACTTCCAATCACGCGCAAGAACGTGACATGGTGTCAACAACCAAAGCTAAACACATGAATTAATTTTTAAAATTTTTAAATTTTGACTTAAAAATAAAGGTAAAGGTTTTATAAATTTAAATTTAATGTTTGTTAATTAATTAATTGAATTGAATTGAACAACAATACTATATAATGTAAATTTCAATTTTTTTTTAAATTAATTATTAGAATTTAATTATATTTAATTTATAATTTATAATTTTAATTAAATTTAATTTAATTATATATTATAATATACATGTGTGTTAATTAATTCAATTCAAATTTGCGAGGTAGTTGAGTGGAGACATTACAGATATTTTTAAAAATAAATTAATGTTAAATAAGTACTTTGGGATACATAAGTTATAATAATTTTCATGTCTCACCATATGATAGACGAGGGTGGGAGAAAAGATTCCGGCCTGACCAAGAAAAAAGATGTTTTTAAATTTTTTTTTATTTATTTTTCAACATTCAAGATAGCTGAGACGTGTACGATTTCAGCTGAACTTGTGCGAAATATTTTGCACAACCATTTGAACATGGTTGATGCCGCGTTTGCTAACGTTAGACCAAAAACTGCTTCGAAAAACCATTTCTATCGACAATTTGGCGCTGTAGGCCTAATCCAAACGAATTTTTGCGTAAATTCATGCTGAGACTTAAATTAAATTAATTAACTAAATTAGAACACACCGTTATGAGAAATGTATCAGTGTTGATGGAGATTATGTTGAAAAATAAAGCAAAAAAATTAAATTTCTTAGTCAGCAGGCCGGAAACTTTTCACCCCACCCTCGTATGTATGAAATGATAATAGATAGGAAGATGGGATATAATAGATGACAGCTTTCTTATGCTTTCGAATCGAGTAAATATAATAAATGTAAGGAATGTGAAATCATTAATTAATTTGATTTGTATTATAAGTTATAAGTGAAATGTACAGAGAAGAATTGATTGTTCGAAAGAAAGATTCTCCTTCTCCTCTCTTTTGATACTTGGTTTAGGAGTCTTTGTGAGCAAGGTGGTGGTGGATGTGGTGGTGGTGGGTGGAGGTTGAAATGGTGGTGGTGTTGGTGGCAGTATTGGAGCGTTGGTTTGGAGCTGGCTGGCTCTCTCATCTCTGGGCCAAGCGGGTATCGATCGTGGCCAGTGACGTCACGGCGACAGGTCAACCAACCCTCCTCTCAGCGCACTCGCAAGGCCGAACCACCAGAGATGGATATTATCCTATTATCCTATACAGACACGATAAATGCATAAGGCATTGGACAACATCTTCCAGGAGATGGGTCGCCTATTTCCTCCCACTCACCACCATCACCTTCCCTCTCCCCAGATCCATCCACCTGATCAACCATCCACGCGCCTAGGCACTTTGCGAGAAAAAATAAAAATATTAGCCTCCTTTCCTTCTTGCTTTTATCCTTTTTCTAACAATTCCCAAGTTATTTCACAACAAATGCAAATGCTAAAGAGGAGAAAGATTATTCCAAATATTTCGAAAATAAAGAAATAAGAAAATAAAAAAAAAAAAACAATTAGAAAATTTATCTGACAAATGAAGCAAAAGTTTTCTCAACGAGTTAAGCGTTAAACAAAGACAATGGAATTTCAAGAAATATTTAATAAAATATTAATATTAAGCATCCACCTACACCTATTAATTCCTATCATTTTTTAAATCCCATTCATAGCATTACTTTTGATTTCATATAAAAGAAATTTTAATAATTTGAAGGAATAAAATAGTACATTAAGCCAATTAAAAAAAAAACTGGCATATTTTAATAAATAAATCTAACATGTTAAAAAATATAATTTTTTTTCATATAAAATTATTTATTTACTAATTTGATTTCTTTATTCTACATATTATACTTATTTTTGCAAATTTATTTTTTCATTTTTTACTATCTCGCCAGAGATAGTATTGCGATCACGAAAATTTTCGATGTTGATATTTTGATGTTTTTATACGTTTTGATGGTTCCTGAATCATTTTCACTAAGAGGTTGAGAAAAATGTCTGTGTATGTTTGTGTATGTGTGTATGTATGTAGACAAGATTACCCAAAAAACGGTTTGAGCTAGAATCATGGAATTTGGTATACTGACATTATTCAAAATTCGTAGTTTTCTATCAACTTTTGAGAAATGTAGCTCAACCGGAAGAGGATCATTACTAGGGTGACCAAACGTCCCGAAAAATGTCTTCAGGTACGGTCTATTGTCCCGGTTTTTACATACTGACCTCGGAGTTAATAAAGGGTTGATATTTCTCGCAGATTAAGCTCAACCGGAAGTGGGTCATTACCCACTACGTTTTGATTTTTTTCCTCTAAAGTGCCCGTAAAAATAAAGATATAGGTTTGATAATTTTTCACATGATTAAAAATGGTATAAAACTGCTACATATAGAATTTCAGCTTGATTGAAGCGCTGAAAGTACCAGAATTAATTTTTTAACACTGCAAATCTCACGCGCCAACACGTGACGTGGTGCCATCAACAACGAGCCAAACATGCTCTGGTTTAATAAATATTATCTATTAATTTTAATTTTTAATTTATAATTAATTAAATTTAATTTATATATAATAAGTGTGTTAATTAATCCAAATCAAATTTGCGAGATAGTCGAGTGGAGACACTCCAGCTAATTTTCATATAAAATTATTTATTTACTAATTTAATTTCTTTATTCTACATATTATACTTATTTTTGCAAATTTTTTTTTTCACAAAAAGTTTTTAATTTAATTAAATTAGATCGAAAACAAATATTTAATTATATTTTTTATATATTTTTCTTTCATATTTATTTATTTTTGTTTTTTTCAAATTCAACTACTCTCTTAAGGAGTGCTAGCAGGTAGTGTCAAATATCAATGTACAACAAATTTAATTTTTTATATTGTATATTTTTTTATATACTTAGAATAGATAGAATAAATAAAAAAAAAAAGTTAAAACAGAATTTATATAAATAAATAAAAGAAATAAAATATAATAATAGATAATTAATAAATGGAGAAAATGAAAACATATCGTACATAGTATCAGTGTATATTAAAACAACAGAGGAAAAACATACCTACTATAATATAATACGTATACTTAATATTTTTAACAACAACTTAAGAAATCAAATATTTTGTCACCAATTTTAGATATTTTACTTTGAAATAGATGTAAGTATTGATGGAAGATATTTCATAAAATAACAATATTTAATTACTAAAAAGATATTTACTTGTAAGATTGAATAATTCATAATAGTAGTATAATATTTAACTAAAAAATTTTCTACTATATCAGCGGTCGGGGAGCTTTTTTAATTATTACCCAAAAATATTTTTATTTAAGTTGAAGAGCAAAAAAAAAAAAACAAAACGAAATTTCCTCTTTTTGTTTGTCCCGGTTTGGTGTTTTCGAAATATATATATATATAATTTTTGATGAGGTATTTTAGTTTTAATTAATATATTTAAGGATTATTTTAATTTAACTTTTCATGATCTGTTTTATCTGACAATGAACGACGTTAATATTTCGATCTGTGATAATATATATTTATTACTTTTTGGTTCTACTCCCTCTCTTTCTCTTCTAAATGTGTTTATAGAAATCCCTCCCCTATATTTTGCACATTTATCCATTTGAAATATGCCCGCTTGATGGAAATTATTGACGAGGAAACGAACCATAACACAGTGGAAAGTCCATGAGTGTTTGCGTAAATATAACGCCCTCTCCTCTCTCTCTCTCTCTGCAATAATCCAAGAGGCTCGATGAAATAGCCAGAGAATTTATTCTCATCATATTTTAAAAGAATATTGGATTTACAAAATAAATAAATAAAAAGAGATGAATTTTTTTGTTAAATAAAAATTGTTTATAAATTAATTATTAATTTTTTATATGAATCACCAAATTTATTACCTAGATAATATTATCTAGATCAGCGGTTCTCAACCTGGGGTACGTGAGCACATTCTAGGGGGGGGGGGCGAGCATTTCAAGTGCCCGCAAACTTTTGAAAATTTTGTTGCTAAAACAAAAAAGGTAAGATGATTTTGTGGCCAAACTTTTCAAACATTTCCGATTTTTTTTTCAATTTTTTTCAAAATGGTTCTAAAAAAAATGGTCAGATGATTTTACGATACTCTGAAACAGGGGGGCGTGACCTCACATCAGTGTTCTAAGGGGGGCGCAGAGCCTAAAAGGATGAGAACCCCTGATCTAGAGAGATTTCTAATCTGGTAAATAAAATCTTAAGTTATATGAGAAGAGGTTTAGGTAAGATTGGTTGCGTCTTTTAGGGGTAATTACAAAAAAAAGTATTAATATTTATCGAATGAATAATATGTTTATCAGTGATAGAAATAAAAAAAAATTATAGAAATTCTGTAATTACTAATAAAATAGGTACATATATATTAACAAAAAAAATGTTCTAATTTTATTATAAAAGTTTAATATAGACAAATACCTTAATTATATTATATCCTAATCTATTTAGTCAGTCAAATCCAACTCAATATCCACTTATTTCAAAATAAGTAGATTAGATAATTTATTTTTCATTTAGAAGAATATATTAGAATATAATTTTCTTTTTTAGAGAGAAAGAAAGAAAAAAAGATAATAAAAAAGCTTCTAATAACAAAAAAAAAAATAAATCTCAGAGTTTCACTCTTTAAATAACTTCTCACACCATAAAAAAATTCATTTTAAATTATTCCCACAAAGTAACACTTTAATATCTTTGACAAAAAAAAATTTATTTATAAATTTTAAATTTAACTAAATACTATTAATTTTATAATTTAATGTTCTTTTTTATTAGGCTCGTAATTAGTAATTATCTTCTCAATTAAAAAAAAATCAAGCATTAGAGAGAGATTCATAAAATAGAGCTCCAACTCTCTCTCTCTCTCTCTCTCCCTCTTTTTCTCCCTTTCCTCATCTTCACTCACGAGTTATTAAAGTGGTATTATACGCCTTTTTCAATAATTAGAATCTTCGTTGCTCTTATCTAATTTCTGATGGTTGAAACTTATTAAAAAGAGATCAGCCACTGGTACAAAAAAAAAAAAAAAATTAAAAGGGACGTGAATATGACCGACCGCTGGGTCATTTATAGTTAACGCCTCATCGAGTATTCGTCAGTGGGGTTTGTCTTTGCTACCTAACAAAAGATTATTTGCTCTATTGAATTTTGTCAGGAAAGGCAATTGCGGTTTATTTACAAGGGAATTTACCTACTGGTCTGATAAATTTCATGATAATTAATTAAATAATAAACTGAAACAGATATTCTTCTACAAATCCTGTACCATGTTGTTGTTGAATATTCTATTTATGGATTGTATATACTCTTACAAATGCTTGAATTTAATAGTAATAGTAAATGAATCTATTTTATTGATATTTTAATTTTTTTATTTTAATATAAATAGGGTGGTTATTTTTCATTCAAAGGGGTTTACAAATTCAGTCCTGTCACAGACTCGCCAAATTTATTATGTTAAAGCACAAAGCTTAAATCTTCTACTTGCTTCAACTATTTTATAATTCTAGAAAGACTAACAACTGGTAAATTGACGACCGCCACCAACCTTTTATAAAGATGATTTGCTTAACTTTTTGACTCAAACAAATTTATCTAAAAATTAGGAATCAATTTTTTACCAGTATACTGATTGGAATTAAATACCTTTTAAATACAGGGTGGCACAAAAAGATGGGAACTTTTGAAGAAAGAAAAAAAACAAGGAACAATTTTTTTAAAAATTTTTTCAGGGTGCTCAATGTACACTACAACATTGGAAATTAAAGAAACATTCAAGTTTTGAAGATAGTATCGCGAAGATGATGTCCGTCTTGCTGGATGCATTCAGCAAGTCGATTTTGAAAATTCTGCATTACCTGGTGCAAAGTGTCGAGTGGTATTGCTGCGATCTCCTCTGTAATCCTTGTTTTGAGTGCAGGTAGGGTTTTGGGACGTGTTTTGTAGACTACACTCTTCAAGTAACCCCATAAATATAAGTCGGGGGAACGAGGTGGCCAAACAATGTCACCGTTCCTGGAAATGACGTGGTTACCAAACAGGCGCCTAACCGCTGCCATTGATACTCTTGCAGTATGTGCAGTTGTCCCGTCTTGTTGAAACCAAGTGTTTTCAAAGTCAATACCAGGTAAACTGTGCATTCTTTCAGCCAAAAATTTCTCTAGCATGGTAACATATCGCTCAGAAGTTACTGTCACCGTGTTTCTCTGGTGATCTTAAAAAAATTCGGCCCTATCACCCCTCGAGCAGAAACTGCACACCATACAATGACCTTGGAACAAAACAAGGATTTCAAAGGAGATCAAAAATTTTCAAAATCGACTTACTGAATGCATCTTAAAAAAATTGTTCCTTGTTTTTTTCTTTCTT
Source organism: Labia minor (assembly GCA_963082975.1). Lineage (NCBI taxonomy): Eukaryota > Metazoa > Arthropoda > Insecta > Dermaptera > Spongiphoridae > Labia > Labia minor. Next base: position 87,725,632 of record OY720345.1, read on the forward strand.
CAAAAGTTCCCATCTTTTTGCGCCACCCTGTATATAAGAGATATCTAAATCGTCTCCCGTCGTGACCCGTCGATTACACATACGAGGTTTTTATTCTTACTTTAAAGAAAAAAATAAAAACACTGAAGTCCGCCAAACCACAATTAATTCAACTCACCTGCGTTTCCCAATGAAACAAGAAAATCTTTATATTAAATAAAAACAATTTTTTTTTTGTTTTTTTAATATATTACACATATAAAATTAATATATGAAAAAAATTACACAAATAAAGCAAAAATATAGTTTTAATAATAAATCAATTTATCAATAATCTCAAACAAAAAACAAATTAATTAATAATAAAATTAAATTTGAGGTCGATCAATATGTACTAAAGAAAATCTTTATCAATGGACCTCAAATAAACAAATAAACAATATTCAAATTACAATTTAGAAATAAAACAACCAATTAATTAATATGAAAACAAATCAATAATTATACAAAAGGATAATTTATTAAATTTTAATTGATGGTTTTATATATTTCCGAAAACATATTCCAAAAGTCTTTTGAGTAGGATCTTCTTACCTTCTCAATAGAATGTTTGTGAGAGATGCGATGTTATGCGAGAAATGGGTATAAAAACAAGAAGGCAAATAAAAATTCAAATTCTTAGTCCCGTGTCACGTGACTGTGTTTACTCACTTCGCATCTAATCTTTTTCAAAATTTTAAGAAATCACTTAGCGGTAGGTTCAATTTTGTTAAAACAGTTATCACGTCTAGTATTTAAAGCTACAAATAAATATTTATATTATGAATACAAAATAAAATTATTCTTTGATTAACTTTCTTTTTGACAAATCATTTGTTCAACATCTATATTTTATTTATATCAGAGGTTCTCAACCTTTCAGGCTGTGTCTTAGAACACTGATGTGAGGTTACGCTCCCCTGTTTCCGAGTATCACAAAATCATCTGACCTTTTTTTTAGAACAATTTTGAAAAAAAAAAAATTAAAATCGGAAATGTAGGAAAAGTTTGTCCACAAAATAATTTTTCTTTTTTTTTAGAACCATTTTGAAAAAATTGAAAATAATCGGAAATGTTCGAGATTTGGCCACAAAATCATTTTACCTTTGTTTTTTTCAACAAAATTTTCAAAAGTTTGAGGGCACTTGAGATGCTCGCGCCCCCCACGTTGAGAACCGCTGATTTATATAATTCTTCATCTGGCTTGACTAGCACCTCCTTGGCCAATTTTAAATTTGTTTTCTTGGTAATATTTAAGACAAATGATCACATATCAAATTTTTTTGATATTTTGATTTAAAAAAAATCCAAATTTATAGGAAAAACAGACAAACATTTTTTTTTTATAAAATTCCTTCATTTCTCTGGTGTTTTCATTAATATTTAGCCCATTGAATTGTAAGAGTAAACATTTAATAATAATTTCCAAATACCGACAAAAATATAACAAATTTATAAATTATTATACCTTAAATATAACACATATAACATGTCTCTTTCATGATCTCGAAAATTCGTTTCAATTCAATTCAAAAAGTTTAGGATACCAATAAAATGATTTTGTAGTATTAGGCTTGGCTTTGGGTGCAAAAATTTGTTCGGCAGGCGCGGGTATTATTTAATAAATTGTCATAAACTTCACTTCACTTCATTTCACTTCATTGCATTCAAACCATCTTCAGATTAAATCTTCAAATTCATCTTTAAACAGTTATGAAACTTATATCTCTTTATCTATTTTACATTTGTTTCATTATCTAGTTGAGTGGATTATAAACTTTTTATACTCAAGAATAAGAAGAATTTTATCAAACATTTATTAAAAATTATAGATAGTTATATTGAAATGATTTATTAGTTACATTAGAATATGAAAAATTAATTTTAAATATTCTTATTACAGTCATTCCAATATGTTTGTTTTAAAATTCCGCAGTCTCTATGTATCATTTGTTTGTTTTCAATTTGGTATGCATATCCCGAAATCTGACAAAAGTTTCATATGATTTCGTTTGTTAGGTTAGAAATTATAGCTTTCTATTTTTTAATTCATGGTTTTTGTACACTGCAATAATCTATCTCAATCTCTGTGGCTCTATGGAACTCGAAAGTTCTTGACCGTAGCAACCACACTTCTCCAAGTATCCCTATTCTCAGCCACAATCTTCCAATCCCTACCCTCTCCAATCTCTCTGACATCACATCCTAAATTATCCACCCACAGCGTCCTTGGTCTTCCAAGCGGACGTTTCTCACCTGATCTCCCCACCAATATGCCGTGCCCTTCCAATCGCAGCCTTCTTGATTATATAATTCTAACTATGTCTGAAGATGCATAGAGGTCCATGCAATTCCACGTTATGCAGTCTCCGCCATTCCCTGGTGACCTCATCTTACTTTCGCCCGCAATAATATTTCATCAATTTTGTGTTAAAAGTCAAACAAATATCGTTCCACAAGCCCCATATTCACCAGATATGTCGCCATCTATTTTCTTTCCTATTTCCTTGATTGAAGAATACACTTTGTGGTTTACTAAAAAGCTTTCCTTGTGAACCTGAGAAGTTGCGAGATATGATGAGTTATTCTCTTACAAATAAATATAATAAAATAGGAAATTAAATATGTATATTACACATGTTATAAAATTTTACAATATTTATTCTTATTCTTAATTATGAAATATTGAAAAAATTAAAATATTTTACAGGATATAAATTATAGAAAACATGGTTCTCCTCTCTTCTACCAACTTATAATGAAGATTTTACTGAAATTTTAATGAAAAACTTTTTTGTGTTATTATACAATTTTTCTTTCATTATAAAATATAAAATATGTATATTATTATATATTTATTAAAACATTACATAATGAAGTGTCATTGTAAGAAAAAGTAAATTATTATTAAATATATAAATAAATCACCTACCATTTCCATTTAGTAAGTAATTTTTTTTTATGTATGTGTCTATTAGTTAAATTGAAAACTAAGAAGGTATCAATTTAAAGTTTCTCTTAAATATCATACAATCCAATTACAGTGAGGTTTATTTACCACAGGTTGAATCTTTCTTTCTTCTTGATGTTAGAAATGAATTTTCATTCTCATCCTTCCATATTAATGATTCTCTCTCACTCTCTCTTTCTCTCCTCTCACTCTCAATCTACCCAACACCATTTTTAATTTATATTAATGACATCATGAATTTAACATCCAATTCCATTGCTTGTTTTGCTGATGATAGTAACATTCATAATCTTTTATATCCATCTCAATCTTTGTGAATTAGGATTTTGCACAAATTCAGACTTTGACATTAATCTTTAAGAATGGTTTTCCTTGTTAATTTATTTAGTTTCCCAATCACACAATCTTCAACCTTATTACATTTTTAATCATTTTTTTTTTATTTTTGTTAATTCAAACTCAACTGTATAATTATTATTTTAAGACCTTTAGGTATATGACGACAGCTTAATGCATTATTATTATTTAGTACCGGGACCACGAGCCTCGGCTCGGTACTTAAGTTAAAAAAAATGATTCATTATTATTGGATTTGGCTGGTAATATTAATACCTGGGACACCGAGCTCTCGCTCTACCCTTTAAAAAATATTGATATACAATTTTTTAATTATTTATTACAATTATTAAATGTTACACATTTGCATCAATCTGATTATAATGAATGAACTTGTGCTCCTCAATAATACATAAATATATAATATATACATATATTTTTTTTCTATAGTGTTTTTTTGAAAAATTGTTTAGAGCCCCAGTGGTTATAAAACAAACTAAAGACAAAAAAACGTGCTTTGCAGCTTTTCGGAATTAAAAAATTATTTAATATTTGGAAATATATCTGACTTAGAAATAGAAAAATATTTATATTTAATAATATTAGATCATATTTATTCAATAATTTATTTTGAATAAGATATTCTTTAATTATCATTTTAAATGAATATTAATTAAAGAAAGAAATTGTTTTTAAAATATCCTAAATAATATGTAACAATTTTCAAGATAGAAATTTATTACAATTATTAAATGTTGCATCATTGCATCAATCTGATTAAAATGAATGGAACTTGGGGTACTCAATAATAATAAATAATATTAATAAATATTAAATAATATTTTATTGATAAAATATTAAAAATTATAAAACTATCTAAAACTTAATTAATAAAAGATAAATGAATAAATAAATATAAAATATTAATTTATTAAAAAATAAACACGAAAATAGATAAAAAAAAATTTTATTATTTTTATTTTTAAATATCGATGCACTCGGCAAGCTTCGATCCTTCGTCCAAACAATCGTACTAACCATGCCACTAATATATTTAGATAATAAAAATATTATTTTTTACCGTCTTTCCAAGCCAATTACCAAGCCGTATTTGTTTTGTTGTTGTTGTTTTTTTTGAGAGAGATTAATAAATATATATATTTTATTAAAAATACATATTTTTAATTTTATTTCGAAAGTAAATAATAAATTTTAAAATATTTTAAATAAAATATTAAATCAATATCAGTTAAAAAAAAGAATGTCATTTGTGACGTCTTCCATATATAAATTTAAATTAAGAAAAAATTAATGAAGATATATTTTTCCAGAGATGTGATCAATAAAACTTAATTTTTCTTTATAAATACTATCTCTAGTGTGAATTTCAAAAAAATCGTTAGAGCGGTTTTTGAGAACCCATGGTCAAACAAACAAACATACAAACAATTTTTACTAGCATAAGAAGATAAGATAAGATATTATTAATTATTAATATGTAGTCAGAAACTTAAAATTTTTCTCTCCTTGATATTATTTTCCTCGTTTTTTTTTTTTACGCTATAAAACTCAAAATCAAATTATTAAAATAAAAATAAAAATAAAAATAAAAAGTAATAAGAGATTAACTTTAGTTTATTATTTTCTTCACATTTAATTTGTTTTTATATTATAATGTAATAAATGAAAAAAGTATTTAAAAAAAAATATTAATAATTTAATAAAATTATTAAGTTTATATAAAAAGTTTTTTAATGTTTTTGTTTTATGTCTTTTGTTTCAGGTAAGTTAAGATAACCAACCATTTTACACTCTTTTTGTCAAAATTTCTTGATTCATCTGAAGTCTGGTAAGCAAAACTAATGATAAAATATAAATTTAATTTTAATTTTTAATTAATATTTCTGTAAGTAGATATTTTAGATGTTGTGATGTAAGAAATGTAAGAAAAATAAATCAAAGAGGTGGGAAATTTTACTTTTCCAATTTTCTTCTATTTTATTGGTTCAACGAATTTCAATTTGACATTTTAATTGTAGAACTAAAAAAAGAAAACTTTCAAAATTAAGAAAAGTATTTCCAACAAGTAAGAAATTCAGGCTTTTAATCGAGTAATAGTCATTAGAATCAGTGACAGATTGGAAAGTTTAATGATATCGCCAAATCTAAAATCGTAACACGCACAAACTTACTACGAGTATATACCTAAGTGATTAAGTATTGTATTAGAATCGATTTAATTAACAAATTCTAAGAATTACTTAAATCAAACAAAAACCTTTCTCTAACTCTTTTCTCGTACAAATTAATTTAAATTGTTTAATCTTTTATTTTAAAATTAAATTCATCTATAATAACATCTCTTACTTGTTTTTTCCCATTAATTTTTATCGTTAATTATCTAAACAAAGAATAATAAATAATTTTTTTTGTTAAATTGTTTTTAAATGTTATTGTCTTAATAGTACTTTCTTAATGATGGTCTTATAATATAAAATTGTTGACAATAGCAAATGTACAATATATTTTTGTCGTAAATCAATATGTAATTAAGACCTTCTAAATATATATTTTTATTATTATTTATTATTATATTTACTAAATGACTTTCACTGACTCTTTGTCTGATACATGATCAATCATCCGGTAGATTTCATAAACTAAAATGCAAATACAACATTTCTAAACATTTTTACAATTTGAAACTGAAATTTTAATTGAAAATTGAAGAATGTTTTTTTTTTTAATTATTTTCAAATTCAAAACGAAATATAATCAAATATACCTTTATTTAAAAAAGACACTTATCTTTTAACTAATATTTGAATAGATAATATATATATATATAATTACCCATAAATCTACTATGAATTTGATTCGCCACAGGGTGGGGGGAAGCGTAGTCGAAGATCTGGCAAGGAAATTTCTCTAGCTGGGATCTAACCCAGCCTCCGGGATCAAAATTGGAAAGTTACTTGATTAAAAGTAGCGCCTCCGAACAAGAAAAATCAAGGTAAAGGTTAATAGGACCCGTTCTACTGATCATAGGACACCTCATCATTTAAATAACCGACTTGATAGGCGTTGTCCTTGCGTAGGAATCAGAGGTTTTTTTCTTTCTTTACTATGTATTTGTGTAAGTTAAACTCTTCTAATTTTCTCCTAAATATTTTTTTTTATTTACTTATTATATTTTCATTTTTATTCTAAGCTAAATTTTAGAATAGACAGAATTTAATAATGTCTTTATTTTCATTAAATAGAAAAGTTTAATTGTACTTTTCTTAAAATTAAATTTACTCTTGATTAATAATTAATATGAATATCATAAAATAAAATAAATATTGAGTTTGTCAATCAATCATTTTATGAAACAATTATGATATAATATTGCTTAGTATTGTATTAATATCATTTATCATGTTCTTTGATTAATAAACAAATTACATTTTTTTTTAAATCTCAATCTGTGATATATCCCAATATATATTAATACTCGTATATATTAGAATCTAGATGATCCAGATTGTATGATATTCTCTTGTGTCGTTTATCAAATTTGAATCCTAATTGCTTCAATTTTGGCCAAAACTGCAAATCGATATTGATTCGTGATTAGATGCTTATAGCTATCATTAACATGTGTCCTCCAAGGAGAACTAATTTCAATTGGCAATAAATTGAAAATTAAGAGTCCCATGTCTGTCACAAGAGAAACCTTTACAATCGTATCCATCCTCTCCATGGCAAGGTTTGAAACAAAATAGCTGATCGATTTCTGTCAAAATTTAATTCTATGTTTCATTTCAAAAAGAAATAAAAAACTGATATTCTTAAGGTCGCCGGATACTTGAATATTCATATTGAAATTTAGTAAAATGCTTTTTTATGTAGAGTCAAAAAGAGAGTGGTTGGATTTTATGCTCATCCCTTTTGCGCTTTATGCGTCCCATTGGTGCGTGATGGGCTTTCGACCGAAGTCAATCAACCCGAAATGAGGCATTTTTTTTTTTCCAAGAAATATTTTTTATTCCCTTTTTCTTGCGGAAGAAAAATTCGTTTTTTATAGAGCTTACTATTCACTGAAAAAAAAAAAAAAAAAAATTGAGCCTGCCGCCTACCGTAAATTGAAAACTGTTGAAAAATTGTGATCCTTTTTTTTTACATTTCATTTGAAGAGGTTCCATGCAAAGAGGATTTCTCTTTGTTTTCTCTTATTTTATTTAAATAATCATTAAAATTAAATTCACTCTTGATCGATAAAAATTATTATTTTTTAATGATAATTATTACTTATTTTACTAGATTAATTATCTTATTAATATAAAATTAAAGACGTAAATATACAATTTAATATTTGATAAGAAGATCAATTTGAATATCAAAGTATGGGAGAATAAGGAGGAGGAGGAGGAGGAGAGCGTGGGGTAGAAAAATTAAATTAAATCATCTATTAAATAATAATTCTAATTTTTTTAAATTTATTATTATAAAAAAAGAATAAAAGAGATTTTGATTCCAGATTCCATGGTATTTTAGTTATCTTTTTATATATATACGAGGTGTGTCTAAAAAGTTAGGTGAATGTGGTATGATAAAAACATTAAAAAGAGAATGTTAATTGTAAATACCTACATTGACCTTCAAAATACTCTCCACTTGCTACAACCCACTTCTGACAACGTTCGTATAACGCTTGAAAACTGTTGGAGAAGTCTTGATGTGAAATCCGTCACAACGTTCAGGCCGGCAATCCAACAAGCAGGACGCCAGAAAACACTGAACGTGTACGAGAGATGCTAACAAAAAGCGATTGATTCTACGACTAATAGCCGAAAAATTGGGTATTAGAAAAGACACAGTATGAAGGGTTATCTGGCGTCCTGCTTGTGGATTGCCGGCCTGAACGTTGTGACGACTGTTCTGAGAACGATTTCACATCAAGACTTCTCCAACAGTTTTCAAGCGTTATTCGAACTTAGTCAGAAGTGTGTTGTAGCAAGTGGAGAGTATTTTGAAGGTCAATATAGGTATTTACAATTAACATTCTCTTTTTAATGTTTTTATCATACCACATTCACCTAACTAACCTTTTATATATATATATATAGGGTGGGGCTGTCAAACTGCACGATTCCAAGTATTAAAAAAAACACAGAAATTGTTTTTAGTCATAAGTGATAATAATCACCAATTTGAACACAATGTCTAAGTCTAATACTGCAATTCTCTGATAAACTCTACGATTCAAAGGCTGCACTATTGGAATTTTTTATGGGTGTAAGTATGTAAAATTTGTCTTACGGTTCGAGTTGAAATCCCACCCTGTGTAAAACTAGCCATAAAAATGATTAGAGTTGTCTATTAATACAATATCTATACATTTCTTAATTTATAAAAAAATAAAAAAATAAAAATAAATAAATAAAAAAAAAAAAAAATATGAATTAAAAAGAAAATTGATAGCAAAAATGAAACTTTATAAATATACATATTAAATGGAATGCAAATGAATGAAACTCGATTTAAAAATGTATTACTTGAATGGAACATGAATGAAGCAAAGCAATAGAAAACGAAATGGACAGACTGTATAATTAGGTGGCGACAGAGAAGATCTAAAGGAACCAGACCCCCAATCAAGATGAACAAACGTGAAAGAGGTTGCAGAACGTGACTAGAACAAAATAGTTAAGTACAAAGCCAAAGAGAAGTTGTACATCTGGCTACGAGAAATGGACAAAGGATTCATGAAAAAAACAAATACGAAAGAAAGAAAAAAATAAGATAAATTGTCTAGTTTAACAATAATAGAAATTAATCTTTAATATCGCTAATAAACTTAAAAACGTTTTGAAGGTTCCTGAGTCATTTTCACTAAGGTTGAGAAAAATGTCTGTGCATGTGTGTGTGTGTGTGTATGTATATAGACAAGATTACTCAAAAACGGTTTGAGCTAGAATAATGAAATTTGGTATACGGCCATTATTCAAAATTCATAGTTTTGAGAAAGAGGGTCATTACTTACAACGTTTTGATTTTTTTTTCTTCTAAAGTGACCGTAAAAATAAAGATATATGTTTGATAGTTTGTTCACATGATTAATAATTGTATAAAACTGCTATATATAGAATTTTAGCTTGATTGAATCCCTGAAAGTACCAGAATTATTTTTTTAACATTGCAAATCTCACGCGCCAACACGTGACGTGGTGCCATCAACAAAGAGCCAAACATGCACTGGTTTAATAAATATTATTTATTAATTTTAATTTATAATTTAATTAATTTAATTTAATATAAATATAATATATGTTATTTAATTTAATTCAAATTTGCGAGATCGTCGAGTGGAGACACTCCAGATTTTTTATATTCTTTTAAATTCTACAATTGATTAATCATCGAATGAAACATTTCTATAATTTACTTAAGTATATCACTCTTCATATAAGAGAGTTCGGATCCAGGTTCAAAATGTCGACAGTTTTTTGATAGTAAAAAGTTGTTAGAGTATAAAATAAGTTGACCTGTGGCCAGGCATAGGACCGACCGACAATTTGAAATAAATTAATTCCCAAACAACATTATCTATATATATATATATATATAAAGAATTAAAAAATATTTTGAGAACTTGAATTAAAATGACTAAATTATATTATCTTAGTTTTTATTTTTAATTTAATTAATCAATTATTCTTCACTACATTATTTTAAGGGAAATATTTTCTGACAATGAATATAAAATTAATACTTTGTAAACTACCACTTCCGGTTTCCGGATATACACCAAAAGTTGACAAAATGATACTACTGATGCATTAAGTAAAATAACAAATCTTATCAAAATCCATTGAGCCGTTCAAGCTGTACACGTCTATACGGACACACAATGGACAGACGGACGGACGGAGGTATGGACAGACATCATGCTAAAAATACTTTTTTCTGTTAACAAAATGCATGATTCGTGGAGATGTGTATAAATCTCCACATGTGAAATTTGGTGTGAAAACAATATTTACCTTCCCTTCCTATCGTCTGTCGGTAAAAAAGTATCAAAACGTACCTACAATAATCTACATAGTTTTTTCTTGTTTTTTTTTAACTGTTTATAATTCAAATCTCCACTCAAATGAGGATACACAAATGATTGTTTAAAAAGAGAGGGAGAGTTTCAAAATAAATAAATATAAAGTAAAATAAAATATAACGCCCGTTTTCACAGGATTTTTTTGTTGTTTTCAAAGAGAAATTTTAAATAGATAAACAATTTTCATTCAACAAATTGTTACCCAATTATGCCTCTTATCCGAGCTTAATTTTAATTTCCATTAATAATTTTTCTAAATTATCTCTAATTCTTCCAATTAGAAAAGCATTTGAAAATAAACGATATTTGGGGAAATTTTCTAGTCATTTTTTTTTGTATGTTTGCCATACCTGCTTACGCCTCTCAATTGCCAATAACCAGATAGATCTTCCTCTCTTTCACTCTCCTCACTCTTTTCATCCATTTACCCACAAACCAGCCAGCATTAATTCTGTTTTCAGTGATTTATTAGCATATTTGAATGATGTGCTGCTAATGAGCATTTTATAATATGAAAGGGGATTTACATGAAGGTTTTTCATCTAACTTCCATTAATCCTCTTTGCTTTTCCATTGATCGAATTATCTATTTATTTTAAATAGAAAATATGAACATTCTCAAATAAATATTTTCACCTATTATTAATAATAAATATAATTTTTTTTTTTTTTTTTTTTTTATCAATTTGCGAACGAAAATCCATTTTTTGTACTCATCAGATTTAGAAACTTGTTAATGATTAAATATTTATTTTTATTAATTTGAAGGTTTTTTTTTTCTTTTGAATTGTTTTTTTTTTATTATATTTAATTACATATTTTAATTATTTCAGTTAGAAAAAGTAGTAGTAAAACAAATAAATAATGAAAATTTTAATTAGTTTTACTTTTTAGAATATTTACGTATAATTACATATACTGGTAAACTTTTTTTTAAATTTTTTCATATGTATATTTATATATATACTAATTATTTACTTAATTTAATTATGTGCTTGGATTGGGAAAAAGGAACAATGGTACAGAAGAAAATGGAAAGCAAAGGAGATATTAGGATGGGAGAACAAGAAAAAATATGGACATGAATTTGGATATAGGTGTACTTATGGAGAGGGCTAGCGTTAATGAAGATATTTATAGAGTCTAGGAGTCTAGGGTCTATGCTTTGAAGTCTTTTAAGTCTTTTTATTAATTTTTCTGTATGTGTAAGACGTCTGGCGTATGTTGAATACTTTATGGTGGAGAATTATGGGAAAGTATTGGGGCCCTAAGGATTGTGTTTTGGAACCTTTGAATGATGTTCAGATTGGATATTTTAGAGGTTCCCCACAATTTTGTTATAAATTAGGATTTTGTTGTTGTTATATGAAAGATGTGATTCTCGTCTAAGCGAGAGTTGTTTTTACCGACCGACGATAGTAAGGGAGGTATTGTTTCACACCGAATTTCACATGTAGAGATTTTTATATATCTCCACGAATCATGCATTTTCTTAACAGAAAAAAGTATTTTTAGCCTGTCTGTCCGTCTGTCCGTGCGTCCTTATAGATGTGTACATCTTGAACGGCTCAACGGATTTTGATGAAATTTGGTATATTTACTTAATGCATCAGTATTATGAATTTATCAACTTTTGGTGCAAACACGGAAACCGGAAGTGGTAGTATTAGCGATCGACGATAGGAAGGGAAGGGTTATTTTCACACCAAATTTCACACGAGGAGTTTTTTTTATATATCTCCACAAATCATGCACTTTGTATTGGTTTTATCCTCGGGAAAATCATCTTCATTAGTTTTTTCTTAATTTAAAATTATATGACGTCACCCAGGCCATCATGACGTCACAGCCAGCGCCTCCTTATATATTATAAAAAAATAAAATTAGAAATATTTATGTTATATCCCATATCTGTTTTTTATTCCATTAATAGATATATTAAAATTATTTGAAATTGTTTCTGTAGCTGGAAATTAATTTACTTCAAACCGTCGGTCGGTTCTGCGCCTGGCCACAAGACAACTTATTTTTGATGGATTGTGATTTTTTCCATGTCAGTCTTCTATCCAGATACACATATTCTTAGGTATTTTGCTGAGTTTTTGTGGAATAGTATCACTTTGTGTCTAGTAGTCTAACTGGAGGAGAAGTCTTTCTGTTTAAAGTGAACAACGCTGCTCTGTGGGCCTCCCTACCCTCATTCCAAGAGGCTTAGTTAGCACATCACCCACCATTACATTGTAAGACCTATCAATTAATAATTCTAAACTAAATCCTTGATAATTACATACTACATTATGTGAATTTAACTACAATACACTTATGCTGCATGCTCAAATGATAGCTTCTATTAAAAACGCCTTGAATATATGCAACCAAGTTTACTTTTAAAATAGTTTATCTATTTTTTCATCGTGAATCACACACAAATCAAAGATTAAAATAAAATTAAGCATAAAATGTGTTAAAACTTTTTCTTTATATATGAATATAAGCTGTAAAATTATTAAGATATTCTATGAGAAGAAAGGTCATTAACTTAAAGTTTGTTAGTATTAATCTTAATATAAAGCAATCTTAATCATTGTAATTATTAGACTAACGCCCCCAGCGGTTTACAACTCATAATAACATCAAAGGAGAATTTCATAACAAGAGATTGGTTTACTAACAACGAGAAATGATATGCTGAAAGATAATCATATTTATTTTTAATAGCAATTTAATAAAATTATTTCCAAAATTAATATTCGTATATTTATTTATGTACATATAATATTAATCAAATAATGTAATGAATATAATTTTATCTTAAAGTTTGCTTACGATTGGTGCATTTTTTGAAATTGGTAATTTACTTTTACATTGAAATTCGAAATGGTTAAAGGACATTCTATTTAATGCCAAAACCTTAATTTGCAACTTTAAATGGAAATTTACCCTTTCTAATTTTCCTTTTTCATAGATTCAATTGTAATTTACAATTCTTAATTCTTCTAATCTTTTTCACTAAAATACTGGAATAATAATTTAGAAATTTGAATTCCATACGCATAAGTAAGTTAATTAACCGTTCATTTCAACCCTTTGGTATTAAAATAACCATCATAGAGGCATTCCATTGGAGATTAAAATTATTAAGCATTTTCTTGAAATTTTCATATAAATATACAAATAAAAAATTTAAATAAATATTATTTATTTTTTTTTATAAGGGAATTTTGTAAATAGAACCACATAATGATATTTGTTATTGTAAATTTATTCAAAAAAATCCACAACGTTTTGTTTGCTACTTCTGTATTTTTTGTATTTTTTTGAATAAATTTACAATAACAAATATCATTATGTGGTTCTATTTACAAAATTCCCTTATAAATAAAAACAGCCACCAAAGCTTTATTAATTTAATATTTATTTTTTTCTATCTCTCGATCAATTATTAATATATATTTTTTTTATCTTAATTAAATAATTATAAACAGAATTGCTAATATGATTATGAAATTATTCCTTTTTGCTATCTCGTTAGAGATAGTATTGTGATCACGAAAATTTTCAATGTCGAGATTTTGATGTTTTTATACGTTTTGTAGGTCCCTGAGTCATTTTCACTAAAATTGATAAAAATGTCTGTGTATGTGTGTGTATGTAGACAAGATAAGTAAAAACGGTTTAAGCTAGAATAATAAAAAATTGTTATTATTCAAAATTCGTAGTTTTCTATCAACTTTTGAGAAATATAGCTCTTATGGAACTGGGTCATTCATTACCTACCAAGTTTTGTTTTTTTTTCTCCTAACTGACCGTAAAAATAAAGAGATATGTTTGATAGTTTTTCACATGGTTAAAAATTGTATAAAACTGCTATATATAGAATTTCAATTTGATTGAATTGCTGAAAGTACAGGAATTAATTTTCAAATCACGCGCCATCATTTGACGTGGTGGCATCAAGAAAGAGCCAAACACGCGCTGATTTAAAAAATATTATTTATTAATTTTAATTTATAATTTAATTATAATTTATTTGTTAATTAATCCACAATTCAAATTTTCGAGACGGTCGAGTGGAGACACTCCAGATTTTTTTTTATGAATAAGATTAACAGAATTGAAAGAAGATATTTGGGATTGAATGTGGTTTAATGAAAAATGGAAGAATCTCCAAAATTGTTAGAGGAATACATTAAATAAATAAATTAATTAGTATGAATTATTTTAAAATTTGTAAAAAAAAATATATATATATATATAAAAATAATACTAGGCTTCATAATATATAATTTAAATAACATAAAGAACAAATGTGTATATTTAATTTTTTTTTCTATTAGACTATAATATATGAAACTCCTTGTCTATTCATTTTTTTTATAACAATTTTCAATTTGTTCACCGATCCACTTTCTACTTGAATTGAAAGGTTTCGTGTTGCGCGTGCTTCTGTGACATGAGATGGTCTTGAGGGAAAACTTGTAAATTGATTGAATTTTATCCTTGCCTGTCTATATATAATTTTATCCATCTAATAGATCTTAACTCACTTTCTTTTACATCCAACAGATTTAAAAACAATTTGCACTTTTGTAAATTTAAAAAATAAAAAATAAAAAAAAAATATATATATATATATAAAAATTACGGTTCTTTTATTCATTTAATTACCTACGAAATTATTTACTTTAATTTCATTTATTTTATTCAAAAATAAATAAATCTTATTTGCTTGTGGTACTTTTAATTCAAATATATAATTTGATTTAATTCAAATATATAATTAATTTGGATTTTGTTCTTATAACATTTTTTTTTTATTATTATTTGTCACAGTGGATTTAAATTCTCTTTAAAAATACCAACTCAAATTTCTACACTAAATAAATTTCGTATTAAAGTAAAATATTCATTAAAGAAACGTTATAGGATTTAATTAAAAACTCTAATAAATGGAATGTTAAAATTTTTATTATGATTCGACTTTCTAAAGAGAACGAAAATAGAAAAATTTCCTTTCAAAAATAATATGAATGTAATTTAATGGTGGTTGACAAACTTTATTTAGCATCCCATACCAACAATTTTATTGAATTTAAATATAAATACCTACAAATAAATTAATAAATTTTTTAAACTATTATTTTCATTAATTTTCATTTTTTGATTTTATTCATAATTTGCAATCGGGAAACGCTTATTATCATGCAGTAAAGGAGCTTATCTCGTCAAAATTATTAATTAAGGGGATAAAAATAAAAATATATAAAACAATTATTTTGCCGATTTTATTATATGGGTGTGAGGCATGGTCTATGACCTTAGGTGACGAGAGTAGATGTAAAGTATTTGAGAATAGGATTCTTCGCAGTATTTCTGGGCCAAAATAAAATGAGATCATAGGGATGGAATGGCGGAGATTAGGACGATAACGAGGAATTGTATGCATCTCCAGATATAGTTAGAATTATAAAATCGAGAAGGCTGCGATGGGAAGGGCACATGGCTAGAATGGGAGAAGAAAA
Organism: Labia minor; assembly: GCA_963082975.1. Taxonomy (NCBI): domain Eukaryota; kingdom Metazoa; phylum Arthropoda; class Insecta; order Dermaptera; family Spongiphoridae; genus Labia; species Labia minor. The sequence goes on from OY720345.1 coordinate 87,741,575, forward strand.
AATGGCGAAAAATACGAGTATATTGGTGGGGAGAATTTTTTAATAATAATATATTAATAAAAATAGATATATTTGTAGTGTATCTATTTTATTTAAATTTAAAATTTTTTCTAAGAATCAATCAATTTTTTCTAAAATTTCTCATTCTTAATCTTTAATGAATGAACTCAAGTAGTATTATACATAAATATTATAAATTTCACGTTCATTGGAAAATTATGAATAATTTCAACATTTATAAAATATTTAAAAAAAGTTACAAAAAAAAAAAAAATAATAAGTTTGTGGTATTTCAAAATATTCTACAAATAGTTTATGGATAATTTGAATATAATACAAATGATTAAAATGAAAACGAAAAACATTGGGCGCATTTAGTTGTATGCAATTAACTTCCTTTATAGAGCTATAATTCATATATATATATATACTAAGATACATACCACACAAAAACACTTCATTAACAAGTAACACTATTTCTTCTAATATTATATTATTATTTTGGATTTGATTGATGTAAATATAACAAAAATTCTTTTAAATTTTGATACATACTTTAATATAAGTATATTATGGTGAAAAATAATACAAGATTAATTTCTTTGCTCTTATACTATCAATTTTATTGCATGATAAAAAAATTTGTCAGTTTATGTGTTTAATAAAATGTTTATTATTACAAAAATTTGACTTGATTGTTCATATAAATAAATTAAACCTAAATGCGCCCAACGTTTTTCTTTGAATATGAAGCAAGTCATCCATAAACTTTGTCAGGCTTATAGAAAAATTATTTTATTCTTTTTAGTCCATTGGATAAACGTTATTTTATAAAAAATTTTTATATTTATATTATTATTATTATTTTATGAATTAGCTTTAAGAAGAAGGGGTAAAGATAAGGGTGAGAACGTCCTTGGAATTGTCAATATATTTATAATTCAACTCATGAAATGATAAGAGCGTTCTAATGTCAATTACACGAACATTCAAGTACAACTGATTTTAAAAGAAAAATTATATTGACAAGTCAAGAGGAACGATGCTATGGAATTCTAGGAAATTAATATAATTTGATTAAAAATCTTTAAAAAAAAAAACAAAACGATCTTGAGAAATAAAATTTCTTATCAAAAATTTTTATTAGTACCCAAAATGAATGTTTAATTACAAAGTATAATTTTTTGTAATTGTTCACATAATATTTGATCTATTTAAATGAGATTAAGAGATATCGAGAAAAAAATAAATATTATCTATATATTCCAAAAAAAATCTTAATTTACTAATAATATATATGTTAAGTAAAGTATATATATTTATAAAACACCTATTTTATTAGTTTCCTTCACCATGAATCTATATATTTCAAAATTATAATTTAATTTTTGTAAATTAATAAGATATGAAGATAGCAATATAATTCTAAGGTATGAATATAGCCGTTTATAGGCCGTTCATTAAATGCGTAGAATTATGATTAATTTGCAAAGTTTTGGTTTACCACCATCATACTTTTCAGGTCTGGTTCTCAGTGACTATTTCCGGTTTGTAAGATTACAAGAGAATACTTGTTTGAAAGAAATTTAACTCCAATGAAGGAGTAATAATCGTTTGCGTATTTTTTTTAAGGCAAATCGTATTATAAAAATGGTATTGGAAAATTGGAAGCTTGCTCCCCTCAAAGACAACTATAATATATTGAATAATAAAATTTAATTTTGTCAAAAAATATTTTTCATATCGACTTATTGAATGATCGTTTAGTAAGCTGTTATCTCCTACCCTTGATTTCAGCGTTAAACTATTTCATTTATGTTGGATTATTATAAATTTTTAAAGGAATTTAAGTCTTATAATAATAATAAATATTATATAACATGTAAAAAAATCTGGAGTGTCTCCACTCGACTATCTCGCAAATATGAATTGGATTAAATAACATATATTAATTTAAATTAAATTAAATTATGTAAATTATAAATTTAAATTAATAAATAATATTTATTGAACCAGCGCATGTTTGGCTCTTTGTTGATGGAACCACGTCACGTGTTGGCGCGTGAGATTTGCAGTGTTAAACAATTAATTCTGGTACCTTCAGAGATTCGATCAAGCTGAAATTCTATATATAGCAGTTTTATACAATTATTAATTATATGAAAAACTATCAAAAATATATCTTTATTTTTACGGTCACTTTAGAGAAAAAAAAATCAAAACGTTGTAGGTAATGACCTTCTTCCAAATAAGCTACATTTCTCAAAAGTGGATAGAAAACTACGAATTTTGAATAATGTCCATGTACCAAATTTCATCATTCTAGCTCTAACCGTTTTTGCGTAATCTTGGTTACATACACACACACAGACAGACATTTTTCTCAACCTTAGTGAAAATGATTCAGGAACCTTCAAAAACATCAAAATCTCAACATCAGAAATTTTCGTGATCGCGATACTATCTCTCCAGAGATAGTAAAAATTTACTTATAAATATTTATTAAATTTTAAAATTTCATTAATTCTTATGTTATATTGATATATTGTTTCCCACCTGTAAACAACATAAAAAATTCTAAGCTGAGTGAGTGCAAGTTGTAAGGGGAAAAGTAAATATTATTTTTTTTTTATACTTACATGAATATATAATGAATATCTCATTATTAAATTACTAGTAGCTCAACAAGGTTAAAAAATAATAATAAATAAATTCTTTAATAAACTTTTTAATAATTAAATTGTTTCTTAATTATTATATTTTTTTTTAATTCATTCATTTGTAATTAAATATAATTAAAAGAAAAGTAATTTTATTTCAACCAAGGAAAAGAAAGAATAATAATTAGCACAAACATGACTTTAAATTCTTCTTTTTATATTTACTTTTTTTATCGTACTTTAATAAATAAATTTGTATATAAGTATGTACATATAACGTATTGGGAAGTTATAATATAATAAAAGTGATTTAAATTAAAAAATAAATGAATTTCTAAATTCTTAATCTTTTTAATAAATTAACTATTCGCTCTGTGCGTGACGGTAGCGCCACGGTAGAAGTGTGAACTATAATGGGCTGTTTACACTCAGTGCCCTTATGTTACTTAGCAATAAAAAATGTATTATTGTAAAAAAAATCATCAGTGATAAATAAATAATAAACTGAAATATTAAAAATGTTCTCGTGTATTTATTCGACAGACTTTGAAAAACACCCACAAATATTGTCTATATTAACCGCTACGGGCGCTGGTGTCGATTTAGCTCTCCCCACCACACAGCCAATATAATACACACATTAAGTATAGTTAATTAAATATATATATATATATATATATATATATAAATGGCAAAAAAAGAGGTCACTTATAATACAAATGTTTATAATTCATCTCCTACCCCTGTGAGTTAGTCCAGCAATTATTATTATTAAATTTGTTTGAAATTTAATATATTTTGTTATTTATTATTTTATTAATTTTTGATCTCAAAAAAAGCTGGATTGTCTCCACTCGACTATCTCGCAAATTTGGATTGGATTAAATAACATAAAATATTATATTTAAATTAAATTTAATTAATTATAAATTATAAATTAAAATTAATAAATAATATTTATTAAACCAGGGCGTGTTTGGCTCTTTGTTGATGGCATCACGTCACGTGTTGGCTCGTGAGATTTGCAGTGTTAAAAAATTAATTCTGGTATTTTCAGCAATTCAATCAAGCTATCAATTCTATATATAGCAGTTTTATACAATTTTTAATTATGTGAAAAACTATCAAACATATATCTTTATTTTTACGGTCACTTTAGAGGAAAAAAAATCAAAACGTTGTAGGTAATGACCCTCTTTCGATTGAGCTACATTTCTCAAAAGTTGATAGAAAACTACGAATTTTGAATAATGCCCATGTACCAAATTTCATAATTCATAAGGGTTATTACCATATATGGTATACCTATGAGTTGGTTCTCTAATAAAAGAATAACATGAATTTATAATATTCGCTAGAATTGTTGTTACTGAGCAAGTAAGTTAACAAAAAAAAACCTCTTTTATTTTCTCTCCGACTCACAGATCATTTGCGGTGAGTTTTAAGAGTAGAGTGAATGCTCTCTTTAGAGTCATGTAACCTTGGTGGTAACGGACCTTTCTCTTCCAGTTTGATGTTTTTGTAACCCTCCGGGACAATATTACCACCAGGCTTACGAAGCTGAATATTTTTTTATTTTTTTTTATTTCCAAAAGTTTGTAAATTTATCACCGACAGGCCCGGCGCCATTAGCATTAGCCCCATTTTGTTGCTAGTAGGGAATGAGAGAGTTGAATGGAGAAAGAAACAGAGGGCGGGAATGAAGACACATATGATGGCGGACTATGTGCAATTATGGGAGATTAAACTATCCATGTATCATTTAGGAGCACAAGCGTAGGAAAATCATTTAGAGTGTATTTTATATCAGGAATACGATGCCTAGCTTCTAATTAATTTTATAAATTTATAACTTTATGCTCTACATAAAGGATATGCAATTATTAAAATGAATTGGAAGGAAGCAAAAGGAAAAGGTGGTGCAAATTATTATTATTATTATTATTATTTTCATTTTTTATTCCAAGGTAATGTTAAGTTTTTAAGTCAAAAAATAATTTAATAATATATACAACTGAAAAATAAAAATCATGAATATACATATATACACACACACACAATACTTTATTAAATTTTTCTTTTTCTATTTTTCAATTTTTCAATTATTAAGAATTATATAAGGGAAAAAAATAAAAAAAATAACAAAGCACTAAATATTACATACAGTCATGATTTTTCAAAAATTAAGATTATTAAAAAAAAATACTATTTCTAATATTTTAAATATTTTTTTTTATAAATTATTAATATATATATATATATATATATGTGGGAGTTGAAATTGAGGTCAAAGGATGTTGGCGAACCTCCTCACACCACTTTCTTGTCCCTAGCTGTAAAATGCAACCGAGGGTGCGGAAACTCCTCACCCTTGATCATGCTCCATTCAGACCTTTGGTAGCGGCCGAGAAAAAGCCACCCACCCCCTTCTCTCGACAACCGAGTAGAGGAGGGATTAAGATATAAATTGGAACACGAACTCCCGCAAGGGATTCTATTCGTTTTGGGATTCGCTTGGACTCTTCTGTTTAGATTCGTGATGACTATGATGATGAGAGTGTGTGTGTATTTACCTATGTATATTTATTGTAAATAAACCATTTTATAAAAAACCCCAAACAAGAAGTGTTGTTGCTTCTATCAAGATAAGATACCCCTAGACACCAATCCAACCCTTCCGAAATCATAATTTTATTTTATGTTTAATTTGAGAGATAATTTTTAATTTTAAAATTTAAAAAAACAAAAACAAAAAAATATATGATTTAGCTTGCAATGTTTTCTGACTGTTTTATCTGTTCGTTTACATAAATCACTGTTATGAGGTAGCACTGGTGGTAGTAGTAGATGAACTATTCGAAGTGTGTATGTGCCACAAAGAAGATGGGATGACTCTTTTAGATTTAATCAAATTCTTATCAATCTTTATCCGACATTAAGTCAATTCACACAAGTCTTATATATATCTATATATAATTTCGTTTATACTCATAAGTAATTTGTTTATTTTTTTTCCTATTTTTGATAAAATGAAAAAATTTGTAGAATAAATAAATTTATATCTTTATTGTTATTTTTTGTTATTTATTAAATTATGAAAACAATAAATTGAAATTCAAAATTAATATTATTATGCCTACATATTTGTTCAAAAAATAATTTATAAAATATTAATTTCAATTTTGCTATGTGTCAAAAATATTTTGAAAATTATATATTTAGTAAGTAATTACGATATATTATAATAGAAAAGTAATTTTTTTATATTTGAATTAAATTAATATTTATTTGATTTACAGTTGTTTAAGTGTAAAGAAAATTAAAAACAAAGTGATTTAAATTTTCAAATTAATATGAAAGTGAATATATTATACATTTAAGATTATATGCAAGTATATACTTTTTTCTTTTTTTTTTTTTTTTTTTTTTGTTAATTAATTATTTTATTTCTTTCTTTTGATATAATACTTAGATTAAAAATTAATTATACATCATTTGCAATTGTAATTTGATACGAATCCTTTAATTTGTGTTATTATCTTTAATATAAATTAAACAGAAACCTTAAATATAATAAATGTACCATATATTAAGAAAATGATAAATGAAAGAATGAATTGCTCCTTTCCTGAAAGATTTCAGTATATCCCCATTGACCGTTTGAAAGATTTATTTATATTAATGATAATGTTCTTCATTTGTGAAAGTTGAAAATTTGTTACATTCACCCCTTCCCCCCCTCCTTGGGATTCGAAATCATTCCTCCCTCGTTTTCATTTGCATAATTAAACAATCCATTGCCGCCCTCGTTTGGATAGTATATGAAGGGAATGCTGGAGGCAGTTTCACCGAAGCCACGCCCTGAAACGCGATCCTTGACCCTTCTATTATATAAATTTTAATATATATATATATATTAGAGTTGGTTCGGAATAAACATGAATTCTTGAAACATAGTATGAAATACAAGATGCTTCTGAAATTGTTGTCTTTAACACGAATATTAATTGGAGCCACCACCACTTTTGGACAAAACGAATGAGTCTTTGTTTCCAAATTGAACATCTCTTCATTAAATGCCCGTTTTTATTTTCATACGAATTATTACTTCAAGAGTAAAAAGTTTTTTTTTTTTCGTTCGTTGACATTCAAATTTCGTTCTAGGACGGCGTAGATGATGGAGTGGGGGGGGGGGGGGGGGGTGAATAATAATTCATTGACGCAGGTGCTCTATTCGTGGGATTCTCATTTTTCTTTCGAAAATATTAGAATTCATGGCTTTTGAAATATTATTTTTGTTTTAGATAAAATTTAATACACGAAACAAGTTTTTTCAATCCAGCCGTGCAATACATACCCCCTTCCTTGTCCACCCCCACCACACCCCATTCTACCTCACCTCCCTCTCCACCTTTCCATTCACACGCCCTTTGTTATTTTACTTTAACGACTCTTTCTAAATGTAATGGAATTCGATTTGTCCTAGATGACGTATAATGCGGCCCTTTCAAAAAATAATGTCCCTGCATAGAGATACTATTTGGAAATTAATTGCAAATGCAATCCACTTGTTAGTAATTCAGCGAATAATCAAGCTTTTAGATCCATTTCCCATTCAGAGACTGAAACAGTGTGATAACTATTATCAGCTATTTTACTCTTTGATTTAAGAAAATTAACACCATGCATTAATAATCATTTCCTCTCTTTAATTTAATAATAATCTGCAAAGGAATAGAAAATTTTCTATTTAATATAAATTACTTAAATACTCCTCCATTATATTAATATAATAAGTAATAAAAATAATACTTATTTTATAAAATTAATAACAAATAAATTTATTTAATTAATATCTATGTATATTAAGAAAAGGATATTGTTAACGCAAAAGTAATCTTAAACACTAAAACAAATTATACACCCTCCATTCCAAAAGAAACCAAACTTTTTAAAAAAACAAAAAACCAATGTACATTTTGGAACAAATCATTTTTATTAATCAATGTATTCCCCTTCTGCATCGATACACAAATTTGCACCCTCCAACAAGTTGTCAAACGACTTCTCCATGTCCTTTATTGGAATGGTCTTTAGGACGTCGGTCGTCGCCTTCTCAATGGCTTCAATCGATGCGTGCCACTTTCCTATCATCGCCAAATGCAGTTTAGGGAACAGATAGAAGTTGCACGGAGCCAGATCTGGTGAATAGGGCGAATGATGCAAAGGAATAACGTGATTTTTTACCAAAAATTCAGTTACAAGTCGCGAACGATGTGATGGTGCATTATCGTGCAAAAGAGTCCAACTGCCGATTTCTCGATATTCTGGCCGAATACGACAAATTCTTGCCATCAAACGCTTCATGACGCCCAAGTAAAACTCTCCAGTGACTGTCTGGCCCGGTGGAACAAATTCTTTGTGGATAATTTTTGAATGGTAAAAATCCGGTTCTGGGAGGGCCTGATCTTTCGTCATCATCCAGCTTCTCTCTACCCGATTTGAATCTCCCGAACCACTCGTAAACTTGCGTACGGGATAGACAATCATCACCATATGCATTTTGTAGCATTTTGGTGCGTTTCAGTAAAAGTTTTACCAAGTTTAACAAAAATCAATTGCAGCTCTTTGTTTGAAACTCATTTTCCGACAACACACTGACATTTGAAACGAAATAACTTTTGTTGTATGCATCCAAATGTCATTAAATTTATACCAGTTGCCACTGAGAGACTAAGTCATCTACGGGTAAAATATTACAACAGATAGCATTAGTGGTACTATTTTTTTTTAAAAAAGTTCGGTTTCTTTTGGAATGGAGGGTGTAATTAATAATAACAAATCTAAATTATATAACCAAATTTGTGGTCGTTCAATATGCAAATAAAGAAAATTCTTTAACCAGTGGACCTCAAATAAACAATATATTCCAATTTATAATTTAGAAGTAAATCAACAAATTAATTAATATAAATTCAAAGGATAATTTATCAAACCTTAAATGATGGTTTGATAATTCCAAAAACATAATCGAGAAGTCCTCCAGACAAGACTTATCATCTCGAATGACCAACAGCAAATAGGAGCGAGCTCTCGTGAGATAGTTGAATGAAAGCAAGCGTCCAAAGGCATAAAAACAAGAAGTAACATAAATATTCAAATTCTCAGTCCCGTGTCACGTGACTGTGTTTGCCCTCCCCCCCCCCCCCTTCGCCCCTAGACTTTTTCAAAATTTTTAAATGCTAATTAGTTAGTTGGGTTCAATATTGCTCAAACAGATAAATACATATATTAATAAGCTGTCAAATTAAAATAAATTATAAATTATTTTTTTTTATTTATAGAGTTGGGTTCTTTATGGAATTTACAACTTTGATCATAGAGGTTTCGTTTATATTATATTGCAAAACACTTCAATTTTTTTCTGATAAATCCATCCCTTACGGTTCAATGTGTTTACGATTTATCATCCCAGACATATCCTCCTAACAAAAGTCGATATCCTACCAAGTAGCACTCAGCATTTCTGAGGTAATAAACAGATGTGATGGCTAATGATGATTGTGTTACAATGTCTCACTCAGTTCATCAAAATTTTCATGTAGGGAAAAGGTACACACATATTTCACGAAACCCCCCCCCCCCAAAAAAAAAGAAGTCCATTAGTCCATGTAATCTGAAGATTGGTGCCAGGTTAAGATTAAGGGACGCCATCCTACTACCATTCTATGCACCCATCGAAATTATCTTGATCCAACTGTGGAATAAAAAAGTTCTGGAACAAAATTCAGTTAATTCCCTTCAAGAAAATAAGACTTGTCGGTACAATTTTCTCCTTAAAAAAGAAAATACATTAATTTTTAAACAATTAGTATATAATTGACTCAGTCTCAGAAAGGTGGAAAGTTGATTTATTGATTACTAAACATTGTTCAAAAATAATTTGAAAATATTTTTTTTTTTATTTTCAGGTAACTGAAGTGTAGACTAAATTAGCTGGAGTGTCTCCACTCGACTATCTCGCAATTTGAATTGGATTAAATAATATAATATAATTATATTTAAATTAAATTTAATTAATTATAAATTAAAATTAATAAATAATATTTATTAAATCAGCGCATGTTTGGCTCTTTGTTGATGGCACCACGTCACGTGTTGGCGCGTGAGATTTGCAGTGTTAAAAAATTAATTCTGCTACTTTCAGCGATTCAACCAAACTGAAATTCAAACACAGACATTTTTCTCAACCTTAGTGAAAATGATTCAGGAACCTTCAAAACGTATGCAAACATCAAAATCTCAACATCGAAAATTTTCGTGATTGCAATACTATCTCTGGCGAGATAGTAAAAATCTCATATATAGAAAGACAAGAATAAATAAATAAAAAAAAAATTATTTTGTTCCTAATCCTTTTTTAAATTATTTAATAATTTTTAGTTTATCTCTTTCAGTAATTTATTTTTCATATTAAAAGCACTACAATGAGTTAATATTTTTCGATAATACATTTTAGCAAAAAGTGAAACGGAAAGAGAAATTAATTTAGAAATACGATACAAAATTTCACTAAATCCCTTTGATATCTTTTTTCATAATAATTGCTTTTTCTCCCCTCCTCTCCTTTCTTATTTCAAAAAAAAAAAAAACTCTTTTCTTTACTTCCCTTATACACTCACTTATAGTACCTACAGTACGAGTAGGTAGACCTCCTATTCGTGTGCGCCAAAATTAAAAGGTAAATGAATAAATAATATAATATAATATAATAATATAAAATTTAATATGTGAATAGAAAATTAATAAAAATGAATTCCTGTGTGTAATTCTTTTTAACTGGAAAAATAAAAATTCTCCCTGAATATCAAATAAAAAAAAAAAAAATTTCACCTATAAATGTTTTTATAAAAACATAAAAAAAATATTAATTAAGAAGAAATGTTAAATTTGAATGAACGAACACTCAGTATTATATATGCAGTTTATTTAGAATTTAATTTATTTCATCTCTATAATCAATTTTTATAATTAAATTAGCATCTCTATATTGTGAAAAAAATTATAATTTTGTTTTTTTTTTTGTTGTTTTTTTTGGAATATGAATCTATTATAAGGTATACCTACCATATTTCATTTATCGTAAATATCTTTTTCCTTTTTATAAACATATTCCTATCTACTCTATGCTCATTAAACTTGTGTGTGACGAGATTAATGAAATTGTATTTTTTTTTTTTTTATTTAGTTCATTTTCATAATCTCTTGTATTAATCGTGCGAAATATATTAAAAAAATTGATTTAATTAATTAATTAATTATTTAAATCGTTAATTTGTTTGAAATAATCTCCATCAATTTGTTTCTAATGTTTTATGTTTGGCAATTTTTTTTTATATTTCTACTTTTAGAGTGTGTTTAATTACTGAAGAAAAAATAGAAAATAAAATTTGTTAATGTGTTATAAGAAACAAAAATAAAGAATAGTACAATAATATTAATCTTTTTACTATCTCGCCAGAGATAGTATTGAGATCACGAAAATTTTCGATGTCGAGATTTTGATGTTTTTATACGTTTCGAAAGTTCCTGAATCATTTTCACATAGGTTGAGAAAAATGTCTGTGTGCGTATGTATGTAGACAAGATTACGCAAAAACGGTTTGAGCTAGAATTATGAAATTTGGTACACGGGAATTATTCAAAATTCGTAGTTTTCTAACAACTTTTGAGAAATGTAGCTCAACCGGAAGAGGGTCATTACCTACAACGTTTTGAGTTTTTTCCCTCTAAAGTGACCGTAAAAATAAACATATATGTTTGATAGTTTTTCACATGATTAAAAATTGTATAAAACTGCTATATATAGAATTTCAGCTTGATTGAATCGCTGAAAATACGAGAATTAATTTTTTAACACTGCAAATCTCACGCGCCAACATGTGACGTGGTGCCATCAACAAAGAGCCAAACATGTGCTGATTTAATAAATATTATTTATTAATTTTAATTTAAAATTAATTAAATTTCATTTAAATATAATATATGTTAATTAATCCAATTCAAATTTACAAGATAGTCGATTGGAGACACTCCAGCTTATTCTTTCTTTCATTAAAACTTCATAAATATCTTTAATATTGTTCTGACTGTTTTTATAGTTTTTATTTATTTTTTAAATTTATTAAATTAATTAATTAAATACTTTATATGTGTATATGTTTTAATGGGATGCAATTTTATAAAATAAAAAATAAAAAAATAAAATAAATTAATTAATAAATAATTTGAAAAACAAATTAAAGGTTAATAAGTGTTTGGTATTCTTTTAATAATTAATAAAATTTAAAGAATTATTCAATAAAATTTAATATAATTGTAATTATTATTTTTGTTTATTTTGTTTTTGTCTTTTGCATTGATATTATTATTATTATTTATATTATTCACTAAATCAGTGATTCTTAACCTGGACGATATCGCCCCTGACTATATGATTCGATTTTGGGGGGCGATAAGTTATTTGTGGGGGTGAAATCATTTTCAACTCTAAAAAAAGGTCAGATGATTTTGCGAACAGACTTTTTCCGCTTTTTTTTCTAAAAAAAAAAGCTAAGATGATTTTGAATTTTTATCTGTTAAAATTTATAGAGGGGCGAATTATGAAGCCGGCCTTACGAAGTGGTCGTTTGGTCCAAAAAGGTTGAGAAACGCTACACTAAATATTCTTTATTTTTTTTTTTAATTAAAATATAAAATATTATCAAACTTTTATTATTACCGAGTGGATCAGTGTATTACCGATAAGTCCAATTTACACGCGCTTAGTACTTGTCATTAGTTCTTTAGTCATCAGGGCTTTTTGAACTCCCGCCGGCCCGTTGAAAAAGTTCGCTCTCATTTTGATTTTTTCGTTCATTATGACTCTAAAAAATTAGCTGGAGTGTCTCCACTCGACTATCTCGCAATTTGAATTGGATTAAATAACAAAATATATTATATTTAAATTAAATTTAATTAATTATAAATTATAAATAATAAATATTAAATCAGCGCATGTTTGGCTTTTTGTTGATGGCACCACGTCACATGTTGGCGCGTGAGATTTGCAGTGTTAAAAAATTAATTCTGGTAATTTCAGCGAATCAATCAAGCTGAAATTCTATATATAGTAGTTTTACACAATTATTAATAATGTGAAAAATTATCAAACATATATCTTTATTTTTACGGTCACTTTAGAGGAAAAAAAATCAAAACTTTGTAGGTAATGACCCTCTCCCGGTTGAGCTACATTTCTCAAAAGTTGATAGAAAACTATGAATTTTGAATAATGTCCATGTACCAAATTTCATCATTCTAGCTCAAACCGTTTTTGCGTAATCTTGCCTACATACACACACACACACACACACACACACACACACACAGACATTTTTCTCAACCTTAGTGAAAATGATTCAGGAACCTTTAAAACGTATAAAAACATCAAAATCTCAACATCGAAAATTTTCGTGATCGCAATACTATCTCTGGCGAGATAGTAAAAAGATAAATTTTTTTTATTAGTGTTTTCGAAATATGGTCCTCCGGCCCGGAAGACATATTGAAAATTTCACTTTGGCCCGCGCTTAAAAGTATTTGCCCACCCACCCCTGAACGAATGACAAGTACTAAGCCCGTGTAAATTGGACTGTAGGTAGAGTAAGTACCTATAATTTGATCAAAAATTGAACAAGAAAGAGATGGAGAGAGAAAGAGAGAGAGAGAGGAATTGTAAAGAGATGTTTTATAAAAAAATGAATGACTTTGTTAATTTTTTTGTCTTTCATTTTAATTAAATTATTAGCTTATTCTCTTTTTCTATCTTTTAATGAAGGGATTAACATTATGGTTGAGCAAATGAAACCCCCCGCCCGCCTGCCCCCCTGCCCCCTCCATTTTCCCATTCCGTGGTTAAATAAACTACAATCCACTGACAGAACCTGGGGCTCTCTTGCAAATGATTGTATCTTTAGAATGATGATGAAATTGCGTTCATAGGCGAGGGACCGATTCGCTCACCTCCACCAAAAAGCTCATCTGAATACCGCCATCTCATTTCCGTATACCTTGTGGTATCTCACCAGCCGTAATGATTCTAGAGCAAACATTTCCAACCGAAAGGAAGGGAATATTTTCTCAAAATTAATAAATATATTTTTCAAGATAGAAAGATGAAAAAAAAACAAATTAGTATCGCTCTTAAGGTGCCAGTTCTTTATCCTGCAATTATTTTGTAGAAATTCCTTGAATAATTAAATTTATAAAAAAGTTTCCTTTCTTTTTGTTATTTGCATCAAATTCAAAACAAAAATAATAATAAATCAATTGATTAATTATAATTGTAATTAAATTACTTGTTTAACAGCTTGCAAATAACAAATTGTAAAAAAAAAGAAAGGAAGAAATTTATTAAAATTTAAAACTTTTGATATTATAACATTCAATATTATTTTAAAGACAACATTAAATAATCTCAATTTTAAAATATTTTTGATTGAAATGTTTTTACAAGAAGTCATATTTTTACAAGAATATAAGTATAAAATATTCTGTAGAATTATTAAATTCATGAATGTTTATTTTTATCATGCAATTGGACTTATTGTTAGTTAGTATAAGTAAAAAATACAATTACTATTGTTTTAATTGATACATTATAAGAATATATATATATATTTTCAATCTTCAACTATACTACTACCGCGGCTCGATATCTTAAAAAAATTATTCCTTATGAACTATGCATATTTAAGATTAAGATTATTATTTAAAATAAATAAACGACAAAATATATGAAAGCTTTTTAAATAATTTATAAGAACATAAATTTAAAAAAATAGTCATAAAACATACAGCCTTTAAACCGAGGTAAATTACCCCAAATGGGGTAAAAATGAAACTTTTGTGAGTAAAAAGTAAATATTTTTAATTTGCTATTTTATAAACCTGTTAGTATTTTTGCAAATTAAATTTTTAGTTATTGTTTTCTTTTCAAAATTATCTTGGGGGGCTATAATAGGAAAGATGCTAAAAAGAAGCGATTTCTTTTTTTTCTTTTTTTTTGCTTCTTCATCATCGGGTAATAACAACTTACACAAAAATATTTTGGGGTAATGGTTAAAATTTCCCCGACTGTTGCTTTAAAAGTACGTATCAATGCACTGCGTAATATGATTACAAAATATTATTAAAATAAATATTTTTAATTTTATTTTATTTATACTATTTAGTATTTAAGGAAGTGCTGTCCAGCGTTGCCCGATGCCATTTTTTTATTATTAAAATTTCTATTTTTAATCAAGAAAAAACTAATAAAGATGATTTTTCCCGAAGCTGAAACCAATACAGATCGATTTTTCTTTATAAATATTATCTATGGTTTGAATTTCAAAAGCGGTTTAATATTTCAAAAAATATAAATATATATATATATATTTGCTAGTATATTATAATAAGAAAAGATATATTAATACAAGATATATTGAAAAATGTTGTAAAGCACATTAAGAGATAAAAAAAATCTTCGATGCTCTTATAATAATTAATTTACATTTTATTAATATTGTATTTTTAGTTCGAGATAAATGTTATGCTTATTTTATTTACTTAATTTGTGTTATTTCATTAAATTGGCAATATATAGACTTTACTAGTATAATCGTTAAAGATAAAACAAATTTTAATTTTGAATAATTTAATTTATACTTTTAAACTTGGTCTTAATTTTTCTCATTCTATGATGAAAATGATTTTTAATAAATAGAAGTATAAAATAAATAAATAAATAAATAAAAAATTGGAAAAAATGCCGAATGAGGGTTCATTGTAATGAAATGTCAAACGTGAGAGAATCGGCGTTACGTTGAAACTAACTATTCCCTCCTTTCAAAGGCCTTTTCTTCCAAGACCAGAGGCGAATTTTAACTCAGACACGACTAGAATTTTGGACCGATTTGGTCGATTTTCCTCCACTCAAATCTTCTTTATCCTCCTCATCCCATTCGGAATTTGATTCGACTTCTCTTAATCAAATAAATTTTCAACAATAATCGAATTTATTAACTTTGGTGAGAATTTTGTATTTTGAACACGAGCACCTTCTTATAAAATATTATTTCAATTGGAATATTATTTTCATATCATGCGTATGATTATAATATTATAATTTACTTCTGTGATTGATCATTCAAACAATTTTTTGTTTTTTAATTTTTACTAATTTTTACCGACCGACGATAAAAAGGGAAATTTCACATTTGGAGATTCTTACATATCTACACTTTTGTTAAAAGAAAAAAACGTATTTTTGCATGATATCTGTCCATAGTGTATCCGTATAGACAGACGTGTCAGTTTGAACGGCTCAACGGATTTTGATAAAATTAGGTGGTAGTTGACAAAGTATTAATTTTATATTCATTGTCGGAAAATATTTTTTTATTATTCTTAATAATATAGAATAGTGTATATATATATATACCAATATTGTTGTATGGAAATTAATTTATTTCGAATCATCAGTCGGTTCTGTGCCTGGCCACAGCTCATTTTTATTTTATATTAATTTTTATTATTAGTGTCAAAATGCTATGTCTCTCTCTTCAGGACAACCCCTGAGCGTCAGATGCTACTTTAAGATTAAACTTTGAGGATGGAAAAAAATGCTTTCTATTCCACATATTATGAAATTATCAATATATATATATATATATATAAGTATATCTTATTATCCAATTTCTGAAATACGAGTATAGACGATGAGGGTTTCTTAGAAGGGGGTGTTTATTTAAGATCCTTATACACAGAGATGAAGACATATTTTATAACTATACAAATTTTTATATTGAATTGATTAATTTTTTCATTTCTTAATCTTCTCACTTTCTTCACCCCACCCCCCACCCCCTTCTCTCGAACCCTCATCTTTTTTTCCCTATCTAACATAGTAAGTGAAGTTTAATCAACTTCAGATGGAGAATGAAATTATCTGAGTTTGATAGCTACAAGTTGCTCGTTGTTCAACACATGAATTACTAATAAAATTCTAACCTATTTGAAAAACGGTTATTTTTCTTCAATGACCCATACAGTAATCTTTCATTTTTCCCCTTTGTTTTCCCTCTTCGTTTGTCTTTATATTCATCACCACCTGAACAAATAACTGATTTAATTCTTAGTGTTAATTTTCCTCTTTTATTCGATTTATATAAACTTATTCATATTAATTAAAAGATATTATGAAACTAAATATAGAAATAAGTAAATACATTGTGTGAATTAATAAAAATTTCTTTACATTCATATTGTTAAAATTCGAGTATTTGAGTTGTAAATGATTTTCAAATTAATATCAACATACGTATTTTATACATTTCATTATTTTTGAGCTAACAGCACACTTTGAGAGAGAAACGATTTATTTATCTAATATTATAATACTTAAAAATACGAGGGTGGAGTGAAAAGTTTCCGGCCTGGTCAAGAAAAACGATGTTTTAAATTTTTTTTTTTGCTTTATTTTTCAACATTCAAGATAGCTGAGACCTGTACGATGTCAGCTGAACGTGTACGAAATATTTTGCACAACCATTTGAACATGGAAAGCTGTGTGCAAGGTGGATGCCGCATTTGCTAACGTTAGACCAAAAACTCAAATTCAAAAATGAATAGTTAATATAAAAAAACCTCTGACTTTATACGCCTTTCAAGCCGGTTATATTAATGAGGTGTCCTATGATCAGAAGAACGGGTCCTCTCAACCTTTACCTTGATTTTCTTGATCGGAGGCGCTATCAAGTAGCTTTTCCCCAATGTTGTCCCCGGAGGCTGGGTTGACTCCGTCCCATAGGCCCTAGATAGGGAAAGTTCTTTGCCAGGCCCGGGACTTGAACCCGGGATCATGTGAATGTGAGGCAGGTTCGCTACCCACACACCCAATGGCGCCTTTTGTTGCGTAATATAGAAACATTTAATATACATATACAAATTAATATTTTTGTTATTGCAAAAACATTTATTGATTTAAAAGAGCTCCAAATGTTAATATTAAATAATTAATCTACCTATCCATATAAAATATTCCTTTATTCGGAAATAATTAACTGGAGCAATTACATTCCTCCAACTCTATTCAATTTCTAATATCTCTTAAATGATCATATTTATAAAATTATTACAATTCATATTTTATTTTTTATATTTATGAGAAATATATTATTATATGTATTGATTATTTTTTTAATGTACTTTTAATTTAATCTAAGTTACTGTTTATTTCAAGATTTTTAATTTTCTTTTAAATAAAACTTTTTGTGCAGCTAATAATATTTGTCATTTTAATGATGGAGATTTTATTAGTAAGTAATTTCTCTGCCCTTTTCAATGCATCATTAACGGCTTTTCTTGAATAGAACTTTGTTCGATTAGAAAGTTTGATAAGTCGGGACTACAGCATAGGTCATCCAGGTCTTAAATGGTATTTGTAACATATATGTATATATATATATATATTCGTATATCGTCGTTTATATAAGTGAAACATTGAGAGAGAATCTTTGAATGATTAATTTCTAAAGCTCATATTTTATTCAAATTGATAAATATATTCAAAACTTTGAAACGGAAAACATTCTAAAACGAAACAGAATTACAATATAGCTAAAATAGCATGTATTGCAAGAAAAACGACATGGATCAATTGAATATATACACATATATATATATATATATATATTAAATAAAAATAAAGAATTGGAAAGAGAGAGAGAAATATTATAGAATTTTGTCATTTTTAAAGGGATAAAATGGAAGGGATCGGAAAACTGGTTGCCATTTTGGCCCCAGCAGCTCTTTCTTGTATTGATCAGTGTACCAGGCGAGGGTGGGAACGGGGGCGTCATCAGCAGTACTTTCTAACACCGCTTGCAGAGGAAGTCTTTCAGCCATTCACTTTGACAAATTTATCAATTGATTATTAATATTCATTTTTTTATTTTTTTTGGTCATCTCCATTAATATTAAAAGATTACCTATTTAAAGATATATTTATAAATAAATATTACTAATCTTCATCGGTCTTTGTCTGTCCATTATATGCGACGTTATAAGTTTACAGATTGAGACCCTTTTTCTTTACATTCAAATTTTAACTTTAGTCAATGCATTCCCTTCTTGATCTCTATTATATTCAACACCAATTTCTAGTAGGGTAAAGGATACTGTCGTTGGCCCCGAGGCAGTCATTGGCCCCCTATCACTAAAACACAAATAATAAGAGATTTTTATTTTAAAATATGGTTATGTAATCTTTGGTTGTATGGAATACCTAAGCCAATAACTATAATAGGGGGCCAATAACAGTAATTTTTAGGATTTTTGCACGCTTTTTTGAAAATGTCTTGAGAAAATGATTTTTTTTTATTCATCAAAATGCTCATAGTAACTATGTTCTGCAAACCTAATTTGACACAGATTGTTCCCCAATTTGCCCAGATATGCATTAAAGACTGCTAGGAATTGCTTAAGGGGGCCAACGACTGTATGCTTTACCCTATATCATAGGTTCTTAAACTTATGTACTCCACGGACCCCCACTTGAAAAAATTTTTTTTGACGGACCCCCATCACAACTTTAGGTACTTTACGTCATTTTATTAATTAATTTCTGGCTTACGATCTCATAAGGACAAGGATATATGATGAATATTTCTAACAGTGATTGGTGAATAACGATTTTTTTGCATATTGTAGAACACATTTTATTAGAAATTATAATATTGAAGAAAGAAAATACAAACATTGTCATAGCAACAAATCTCACAAATTATAATGGGTACTTACATTAAATTCATATAAATATTTTATAATTTTTTTCAGAAAATATTAAATAAGAAATATTTTAAAAAATAACTGCATCTATCTCATTAAATATAACTTACATATTTAATGAGATGTATGCAGTTGTTTTCTTGAAACAAGAATCTCAATATCTGGCTTAATATTGGAAACTTTTAATCTAAGATCCGGCTCTACATTTAATTTGTTTCTATATTTAGACTTAATATAAAATAGTACCGAAAAAGCTTGTTCGCATAAATATGTTGTGCAGAATGGAATCAAGTGTTGAAGTGCTTTATTTGCAAGCGCAGGGTAATCTGACCTGAGAAGTAACCAAAAGTTGCTCAATTCAGTTTTGTTAAATTTTAGTTTATAAGTTGTATCACATGATAATTCCACGAGAATATCTTGTTCAGGTGCAGATAAATGTTTAGCATTTGTAATTTCCATATTAAATGGATCTCTGATCCAGTTATTGCAAGGATCAGGAGTAGAAAAATACTTCCTGAAGTTGCTTTTCAAAGTAATTAAATGTTCAACAAATAATTGACGCGTTTGATTAAGCAATTTTTCACTGGAGCTTTCTATGAAATCATTGAGAGTTGGAAAAGACTCATATACACCGTTCTGGATGCGTTTCGACCACAAGTCGATTTTTTTAATCATTGCTTCTATTTTATCTTCAACTTTAAATATATTTACAACAGTACCTTGCAGGCTCAAATTAAGTTCGTTCAATTTTGTAAAAATATCAGTCAAGTAAGCCACCTTAGCTAACCAGATAAAATCATTGAAACATTCGGTCAGTTCAAAATGCGCATCTATTAAAAACAATCGTATTTCATCTCGAAGCTCAAAAAGGCGAATGAGTACTTTCCCGCGGGACAACCAACGTACATCTGTATGTAATAATAAATGTGTATGTTGACTACCCATTTCCTCACACAAAATTTTAAAAACTCTGGAATTAAGTGGACGAGCCTTAATGAAATTGACAATTTTAACTACTTCGTCTAATGTTCTTTTCAAATCTGGTGACATATTTTTGGCTGCTAATGATTCTCTGTGAATGCAGCAATGATTCCAAACAACCTGAGGCGCAACATTTTTAATAAGAGCAATCAATCCAGTTCTTGTACCTGACATTGCACGAGCACCATCAGTGCAAATTCCAACACATTTTGGCCACTCTATTTCATTTTCGGTTATAAAATTATTCAAACTGTTAAATATGTCATTAGCTGTCGTTCGTGAAGGTAGTGAATCACAAAACAATACATCTTCTTGTATTTGATTTTCAAACTCATATCTAATGAAAGCTAACAAATTGGCATTATTAGTGACATCAGTACTTTCATCCAATTGTAATGAGTAATAGTGACTTTTGCGCACTCTCGATATTAATTCTTCTTTTATATTACATGACATGTCTTCAATCCTATTCTTAACCGTATCATTTGATAATGAAATCAAATTTATATCGTTTGCTGCTTTAGTTCCTAACATTATATTTGTAATTACTTTTGTAGCAGGAAGAATTAATTGCTCTGCTATATTATGCGGCTTTCCTGCTTTAGCAATAAGTAGAGCTACTTCATATGATGCCATTACTGCTTTCTTACTCATACCACCAGATCCCGTCTTTACCATCAATTTCTGACTTGAATTAAGTTCTTCTTTTTTCATTTTAAAAAATTCGATAGACTTACTAACATGCTCGCTGTGCTTTGTTTGTAAATGACGTCTGAGATTAGCAGGTTTCATACTTTCATTGGATAAACTTTTCTGACATAGAACGCAGACTGGTCTTTCCACATCATTGTTGCAAATATAAGTAAATCCAAATGATAAATAATCATCCGAATATTTTCTAGTTTTGCGTTTCTTGGTAGAGTTTGCTGTTGATGCCTCATCATCTGATTCTTTCCGTTTCTGTGTTGAACCAGTTTGTAGCCAACGATCCATTTTATGGAGTAATTTATTAACATTGAACTACAATAATATAAATATAATATAAATATAATATAAATATAACGAATTATTATTTACTAGCTATGTTTTAATATGATTTTAAATGAATGTTTTAATATCATTTTAAATGAATGTTTTAAATCATTTTAATAAATGTTTTAAATCATTTTAAATAAATGATTTAATATCATTTTAAATGAATATTAATTTATATAATAAATATATTTCGTAATTTGATTCTAAAATATTATTAATTTCGTAATTTGATTCTAAAATATTATTAAAATAAATATTTTTTATTCATAAAACTAACTTATACTTACTCTCAAAAACAGCCTTTCTGGGAAATTGCAAAATGTGTTTAGTGTTTTTATAAAATAATGATCATGCAAATTACACTAAAAATTAAAAAAAATTATTAGCTATAATAAACTATTATTAGCTATAATTTAATTATAATTAATTAAATTAATAAAAATAATTTAAAGATACAACTCGTTGAGAAATGAACTTATAATTAACATTAATAAAAATAATTTAAAGATACAACTCGTTGAGAAATGAACTTATAATTAACATTTGCTTTAAAACTGTTTAAAACCCCAGAGTGGACGCTGACAATTTGGGTTTTTCCGGGTAAGACTGTCCCCTCCCCTGGTTTTCCCCAATAACAAAGTGAAAGAAAATTCCCTTATATGCCTCCCCTTCCGAGCCCCTAAGAGGGGTTATTTTAAAGGAACAATCGAAAAATGATTTTAAATGAATGAATGGATGAAAATTCAAATTTTATATATAGTTTTTTATATATGTTTATTTATTCACAAAAAATTAATTGACATAATTATCAATTTAATAAAATAAAATAGTATTATTAATAGTATTAAATTATAGCCGTAATTCTCTAGGAGGATATAGTTAAACAATGAACTTTAAATATTTATATATGTATATATTTTTACGATGATTTTTTTCCGAGGACCGCGGACCCCCAGTAAAGGCTTCGCGGACCCCCAGGGGTCCGCGGACCACAGTTTAAGAACCACTGCCCTATATATATATATTTTTTTTTTGTTTGTTTTATTAGTTTTGAAAATCCTTTGATTTTAATATCCTACCTATTTATTATCATCTTTATCATTAGATTTGAAAAAAAAATGAAAGTTCTTGATTCGTTTATTTATGATGATGGTTGATCTCTTCGAAAATGTATCCTACTTTTAGGAAATATGTATTCAGTGAGATAGCTGTCCACTTTCAAGCCAAATATCGGAACAATTTCCATCAAAGGAGTCAAAGAGCCGCCAAGATAGAGACTAATAAAATTAAAGCCCGAGTTGGAGACCTTTTACTATCAAAGCACCATTTTAGAGCCATTGGTTTTTTTTTATGTAGTCAGAACACGTAGACAAGAAAGAGCGACTGCTGGAGGAAATAGTCAAATAATATCTTCTTATTATGTTAGAATATATTTGAAGTTATGTTAAAAGTGTTACTATTTCAACTACTACGACTATATCGACTTCATTAGATTTTTACGCTTCCATTCTATATATGAATAAAAACTCACAATAATAATTTATTTCAATATTTCAATATTTTTATGATTAATTATTCTATTGAAATTGTTGGGAATGGAAATTAAAATTTAGTTAATTCGTTTATGAATTTTTAATAGTAAGTAAGTATGTAAATTTTTATTTATCCAGGAAATTATCCTTTATATTACCATTAATTTATAAAACACTAAAATTTATCTGATATGAATATTCTATTGAAATTGGAATTAAATGAATTGGCAAACTTTATTAATCAATGTTTAGGATTCAGGACCGACTTCCCACATCAAACTGTCCCTTTAAAGTCTGAATTATGATTGTATTATATTATTTTTACTATCTCGCCAGAGATAGTATTGCGATCACGAAAATTTTCGATGTTGAGATTTTAATGTTTTTATACGTTTTGAAGGCCCCTGAGTCATTTTCAATAAGGTTGAGAAAAGTGTGTGTGTAGACAAGATTACGCAAAAACGGTTTGAGCTAGAATCATGAAATTTGGTATGCGGGCATTATTCAAAATTCGTAGTTTTCTATCAACTTTTGAGAAATGTAGCTCAACCGGAAGAGGTCATTATCTACAACGTTTTGATTTTTTTTCCTCTAAAGTGACCATAAAAATAAAGCTACATGTTTGATAATTTTTCACATGATTAAAAATTGTATAAAACTGCTATATTAGAAATTCAGCTTGATTGAATCGCTGAAAGTACCAGAATTAATTTTTTAACATTGCAAAGCTCACGTGCCACCACGTGACGTGGTGCCATCAACAAAGAGCCAAACATGCGCTGGTTTAATAAATATTATTTATTAATTTTAATTTATAATTTATAATTAATTAAATTTAATTTAAATATAATATATTATGTTATTTAATCCAATTCAAATTGCGAGATAGTCGAGTGGAGACACTCCAACTAATTTTTTCTCATAACATAAGCCATAAATTTAAACTATTTGATGTATAATAATAGTATTAGTACTTATGAATCTGATAAATTGTTCAATCAGATAATACCAATGATATTTTATTAATATATATTTTTTTTTTAATAATATTTTATTTATTAAAAAGATTTTATTTAAAATTTATTCACACACACAAAAAAAAAAAAAACAAAAAAAAAAAAACAAAACCCAATGGTTTACTTGTACTATTTATTGTATTGGAGCCATGATTTTGAATGTGTCTGATGATCGTGTTGATTTGTAGTTATAATTATTTAAATGAGAGCACCGCCACTTGGAAATCCTCGGGTTAAGTGCCATCTGTCATTTCGCAGTGGAGATGTCCTGGTTTAATTAATTCATGCTACAAATCAACACCTGGATTATATTGGCCAAAATAAAACTAGGGTGAAACAACTCAAAATTTATACCAATTTATTTCTTCAACCATCATGTTAACCAATATAACCATTTAATAAAAGTTAAATTAAAAAAATAAAAAAAAAAACAACAAATTTACATTTTTATTAAAATTTTGAAATATATATATATATTAATTATATTTTTTTCATTTGCATAGGTATATATCAACTATTGAAATGTATATACCTACATACAATTAGAAAGCAAAAAAAAAGGTTAATATTAAATTCAATTTTAATAATTTGAAATTATTTTTAAAATTATTTCAATGTGTGTGTATTTGTGTAATAATGTAGACAAGATTAAGCAAAAACAGTTTGAGCTAGAATAATAAAAATCTGGTGCACGGGCATTATTCAAAATTCGTAGTTTTCGACCAACTTTTGAGAAATGTAACGCATTCGGAAGAGGACTATTACCTACCACGTTTTCATTTTTATTCCTCTAAACAAGTGATTCTCAACCCTTTTTTTTTGCGGCGGCACACTTTTAACGGTTTAGAAATTTGGCGGCACACAAAGAAAAAGATAAGTGTAAAAGTTTACCATATTGAAAAAAAGTGGTCTCAAAAACGGTTTACCTTTTTTTTTTAGAACCAAATTGAAAAAATTTAGAAAAAAAAGTTTAAGAGCCTCGTAAGCTCGCGGCACAGTGGTTGAGAAGCACTGCTCTAAACTGACCGTAAAAATAAAGATATATATTTGATAGTTTTTAGATTAAAAATTGTATAAAACTGCTATTATATAGAATTTCAGTTTGAATGATTCGCTGAAAGTATCGGAATTATATAATTTTTTAAATATTTGACTTAAAAAATAAAGGTAAAGATTTTAAATTTAAATTTAATATACTTAAGTATGTTAATTAATTAATTTAAATGTAATATATGTTAATGAATCCAATTTAAATTTACGAGACTCTCTAGATTTTTTACATTTATTAAGAGTAAAGCTACTCGTAATTATATATATATTTAAATTAAATACTATTATAATACCTTCCGCTAAAATAAAAATGAAAATTCATTTCATTTTAAATTTAATTTAATAAAAGATCAATATTACAATCTCCTTAGCCTGGTACAATTGCTTTGTTATTAGTCGAAATTCGATAGGAAGGATGACAGACCATGGTTTGAGGGAGAGAGAAAGAGAGAAAGAGAGAGAGAGAGAGAGAGAGAGAGAGAGTGAGAGTGAGAGCAAGTAACTTGTTCACAGCAATCTCCTCCTGTCTGCACACCAAAAGCGCTTATATTGCTCAGGCATGTTACTAGTCAACTGAATTGCAATCACCACCATCATCATCATCATCCACCCTCATTGAGAAAACGCACACATCTATTCAATCGAGTGAGATCTCAGGGGAGATATTTAATACTTGAGAACAGCATCCATTTCAGAAACCAATTATAATTGTTAAAGGAGGGGGCGAATAATATCGTCCAGAGATACTACATTATTAAAACGATCTTATGAAAGACAGAGAATCCCATTTCAATTATCATAACTGCATTTTTACTATCTCGCCAGAGAAAGTATTGCGATCACGAAAATTTTTAATGTCGAGATTTTGATGTTTTTTTACGTTTTGAAGGTTCCTGAATCATTTTCACTAAGGTTGAGAAAAATGTCTGTGTATGTGTGTATGTATATAGACAAGATTACCCAAAAACGTTTTGAGCTAGAATAATAAAATTTGTTATACGGGCATTATTCAAAATTCGTAGTTTTCTATCAACTTTTGAAAAATGTAGCTCAACATGAAGAGGGTCATTATCTACAACGTTTTGATTATTTTTCCTGTAAAGTGACCGTAAAAATAAACATATAGGTTTGATAGTTTTTCACATGATTAAAAAATTGTATAAAACTGCTATATATAGAATTTCAGCTTGAATGATTCACTAAAAGTACCAGAATTAATTTTTTAACATGTTGATTGGAAATTACGCGCCAGCACGTGACGTGGTGCCATCAACAAAGAGCCAAACATGCGCTGGTTTAATAAATATTATTTATTGATTTTAATTTATAATCTAATTAATTAAAATAAATTGAAATGTTTGATAGTTTTTCACATGATTAAATATTGTATAAAACTGCTATATATAGAATTTCAGCTTGAATAATTCGATGAAAGTACCAGAATTAATTTTTTAAAATGTTGACTGTCATCAACAAAGAGCCAAACATGCGCTGGTTTAATAAATATTATTTATTAATTTTAATTGATAATTTATAATTAATTAAATTTAATTTAAATATAATATATTATGTTATTTAATCCAATTCTCAAATTGCGAGATAGTCGAGTGGAGACACTCCAGCTTATTACTATTAAATTTGTTTTGTAGAATTTAAACAAAAAATAAAAAATCAATCAATAAATTCACATAAAATTGTAATTAATATTTATAATCAAAATTAATCGAATAACAAAAAGTTTTCGGTTTCAATGGAATCTTTAAATAATAATCACCTGAAATGAAATTGTCGATGAATGAATGAATGGACAACCCCTAGGCGTTCTAAGAGTTAGTAGGTGTGCAAACACTTGTACATTTGATCCAATAATTCATTTTGAATATGCCTAAATGGGTGGATGAATTGACAATTAAAAAAAAAAAAAGAAAAAGATAAAAGAAACAAATAAATACTAATAATAAATTCTAAACGAGGATTGAATCAATAACAAAAACACTGTAATTAAATAATCTTTTTTTGACAAACATTTGACTAGTATGACCTTCCATGTTCCATTGCTCAAATGTAGGATATATTTTATATATCCATATTAAACAAATAAAATCAATATCGGGTCAAAACAAAAGGGCTTACATACTCGTATACAAAGAATAGGAGAGCTTTATATACTTACCTACATATATATGACATACATAGTATAATAATATAATTTTCTTTTTTGATCTTTAAATTAATAAATTTGATGTTAACTTTAAAAAGCGTCATTGGGTGTGTGGGTAGCGAACCTGCCTCACATTCACATGGTCCTGGGTTCATGTCACGGGCCTGGCAAGGGAATTTCCCTAGCTGGGGTCTATGGGACGGAGTCAACCCAGCCTCCGGGAACAACATTGGGGAAAAGCTACTTGATCAAGAAAATCAAGGTAAAGGTTGAGAGGACCCGTTCTACTGATCATAGGACACCTCATTGATATAACCGCCTTGCGTAGGACGTACAAAGTCAGAAGTTTTTTTGTTTTTTTTTTGATGTTAACTTTTCTAGAAAATGTAAATTCAAAGAGAACTTAATTTTTATATTGGAATGAAAATAAAAAAATGTTTTTATTTAACCTTGCTGATAACACAATTCACGAGTTTGGTTAGTTGGTATTCTACTCCAATTTTATACCAGGACGATGTTTTTCAAACAAAATTGTATCAATCAAATTTGTTTATCTTTTTTGTATATATATGTAAATAAATAAAGGATCATATTATAATATATATTATTCTTGAAAAAATGTATATTAGATTGATTTGAATTTTACCACATTGAGATTTATATATAATTCATAATCCAACAATTATTGAATTTTATTTAAAATAATATATATATACTGGTATGAAATGAGCTTTTTTTTTGTGAAAATAAAACACTAATTTTGAATGGGTAAGAAAAAAAATTTTATTCGATGTATTGACAATTGCTTTCTAAACATTTTGACCATCTTTCTGGCAATTTGTGGATACCACGCCAATAGAAATGTTCGTCTTTGAAGCAAACCAACATTCAATTTTTGACTTCTTCGTAGGGATCAAAGTGATACTCAGACAATGAGTGTCGAGAAAAACATTTGGTGGTAATCGGAAGGAGCCAAATCTGGTGAATACGGCGTGTGGGGTAGCAACTCCGAGTCAGTGCTTTGATTGCATCCTGAATTGATTTCTCTTTGTGTGCAGGTACATTGGAGTATAATAAAATTTCTTTTCCATGTCTTCTGGCCCATTGAGGCCGTTTTTCACTGTTCAAATTGATTATTTGTTGTTTGTAGCGATTAGTATTAACCGTTTTATTAGGTTTTAGAAGCTCGTGATACCCCACAGAGCATTCTTGTCTAATGTATCTGGTTTGTTGATGGTTGTCTCGGATTAACCCATGACTTTTTTATGCTTAAAATTCTTAATTTCCTAACAATCCGATGCAAAACTGATTTTTTTCGTGTCTTTGAAGCAAAGCGTTTTTTCGATTTTCCATTTGTCTTTCGTCCAATTCATATGGCACCCATTTTAAACACTTTTGAATCTTTTCCATAGTTTTTAAACGGCCATAAATTGTTTGTTGTGAAATATTTAACATTACTATAAGTATATTAGTTTTGTATTAATTAGAGATGCAACGAATATTCGGCCGAAGCCGAATATTCGGCCTATTCGGCCTGTCTGCCGAATATTCGGATTCGGCCGAATATCAAATCAACTATTCGGCCTTAGGCCGAATAGTACCATTACAAACGTATTTATAGTTACAGGTACGTAGAAATGTATTTATTGTTAGTTAACTTGTTTTTCTTTTATGCCCTAAATGGGTTTTATCAACCATTTTCTATAAAAGAACTTATTCCTATAGATAAAAGTTGTAAATTATGAATCCTATTACAGCATTTATCTATATGAATAAGTGCTAAAATATCTGTAATAAGCTAGCCTAATACTTAAAATTAATCCAATTCAAAACTGGTCTTCGAGCAAATTCTAATTTTTCTAAGCAAAATAGGAAGGTTAATACTTATGCCTTGTTATAATAAAAAAGAAAGCTTGCAATGATTTTTTAATTATATTTAATTCAATAGAATAAATAACTAAGATGTCAGTTTTCACATAAATATGATATATAACTCTCAAATATTTCAACCAAGTATTTCATTTCAAATAAATATTACAACCAATTATTATAGAAATTAAAAACAATTAAATGAAGGATACTGTTTATTACAAATTAATTATTAATTAATTATTATATATATGTATATGTAATATATCAAAATTAAGCACCTAAGATTTACTCAAAATTATCCCTTTTCCCCATTCAATTTTCTTTAATTTCCCAGTCATAAAATATAAGAAGTTTTAAGTGTATGCAGATTTTTATTTCATTTACATGTGTATATCATAAAATGTATCAGCTTAAACATTATACTGAGTACATCTTTAAGATAGCATCTTAAAGATTCTACTGAAATGAAGCAATTCCACAATTAATTTATTAGGTTTGATTTATTTTGAATTATTTCTATCTTAATTTACTTCAGAAGTTCCATGAAATAATTATTCTAATGAAACAGAACACTGTTTAAAAAGTTTATTTACAAAACTTTGATCATGAGGATATATTGCTATGAAAAATACTTCTTTTTTGGTCAATTTTTAGGCCGAATATAGCCGAATACTTTTTTGGAGTAAAATAATGCTTTTCAAAAATAAAAATTTGCATATTTTTTTAGAAAATGATACTTTTAATTGTGAAATGTACTATAATTGTACATATAGTATATACAGTATTTTGTTTCTAGGCAAAAATGAGTTCACTATTCGGCGGCCGAATAGCCGAATATTCGGCCTTCATTTTGGCCGAATATTCGGTATTCGGTATTCGGCCAAATGACTATTCGTTGCATCTCTAGTATTAATGTATTATCTACATCCAATATATCTTGCAATTCAGCGTCTTTTAACTTATTTGATGGTCTTCCACTTTCTTTATTTCTCACTTCAAAATCATTATTTCTGAACCGTTCCAACCATATTTTCTATGTTGCTTCTGATAGATCATGATCATCATATGCTTCGACAAGCATTCAATGCGACTCTGCAGCACTTTTCTTTAAGTAAAAACAAAAAGTTAATGCTTTCCGTCCATCATCACTATCTCGTACAAAATTCGATTTCTAACACTATGAAAAAAGATGATGTTATCTGTTTAATGACTTAATCTATTTAAAATATGTTTGATAGATGTCCTACCAAACAAACAAAAAAATTAAGGCTAATTCACAATAAACGTTCCCTATCGAGACATTTAAATCTTAATGCTCACTTCATACCGATAGACCTGGTATTCGTACTCGTACCATTTGAAATCCCTTAGAATATTTTGTTTCCATTTTTTTTACATTAAATTTCATCTTATAATAAAAAAATCGGAACAAAACGATATACATTAAAACTAGATATGTTTTCTTTTATTGGTTCATGGTTCATTACAAAAACCAATAAATAAATAAATAAATAAATCTCGGCAGAGATAGTATTGCGAAAATTTTCTATGTCGAGATTTTGATGTTTTTATACGTTTTGAAGATTCCTGAATCATTTTCACTAAGGTTGAGAAAAATGTCTGTGTGTGTGTATATGTGTGTATGTATGTAGACAAGATTACGCAATAACGGTTTGAGCTAGAATCATGAAATTTGGTATACGGGCATTAACCAAAATTCGTACTTTTCTATCAACTTTTGAAAAATGTAGCTCAACCGGAAGAGGGTCATTACCTACAATGTTTTGATTTTTTTTCCTCTAAACTGACCGTAAAAATAAAGATAGTTGGGTAGTTTTTCACATGATTAAAAATTGTATAAAACTGCTATATATAGAATTTCAGCTTGAATGATTCGCTGAAACTACCAGAATTAATTTTTTAACATGTTGACTGGCAATCACGCGCCAGCACGTGTCGTGGTGCCATCAACAAAGAGCCAAACATGCGCTGGTTTAATAAATATTATTTATTTATATTAATTTATAATTTATAATTAGTTAAATTTAAATTAAATATAATATATTATGTCAATTAATCCAATTCAAATTTGCGAGATAGGTAGTGGAGACACTCCAGCTTATAAGATAGTGTGTCTGATATCTATATTATTATTTATTATGTTTATTTACTTGAAAATAGAATCAATTTATTTTTTTGTTGTTGTTATTTTGTTTTTGTTTCTTCCAATTCAAGTTTCACGGTCTTTGTTGAATATTGTTATTCACCTCAAATCTAACTTTGAATATTCTCACTGTGTTTGCAAACGCAGAACATGAATTTCGCTTTCAATGAAACTCTCGGCAATTTCTTCCATCATTCTTTACCCAAACGGCAACAATAGACGAATGATGCCTGTAGCCATTTCTATCGATCCACTAAAATGGTTTCAAAGAAACAAATCGAGTGCTCCTCGATCTCAATTTATCTTCTCCGCTTTTGTCTTAGAATATATATATATATATTCTTGAATATTTGATATTAAATATATATGTAGTATGTATAAATATATTCAATACAATAATTTTCAACTTTATTTAATAGAAATTTTAAAGCAATTATTTATTACATATTATTAACACACAATTCATGTAATCAAATAAGCTGGAGTGTCTCCCCACTCGACTATCTCGCAATTTGAATTGGATTAAATAACATAATATATTAAATTTAAGTAATTATAAATTAAAATTAATAAATAATTCACGTGTTGGTGCGTGGTTTGCAGTGTTCAAAAATTAAGTCTGGTACTTTCAGTGAGTCAATCAAGCTGAAATTCTATATATATAGCAGTTTTATACAATTTTTAATCATGTGATAAATTAAAAACTATGTATATAAACCTTTTTATTAAACAAATTGTGTTATGGCTTGTTTTCTATTATAATATAAAGAAATACGTGAGCTAGTTGAGAGAAAATAGTAGCAATAGCATGGTGGTTGCTCAGCATAAGGACAGTTGGAGGAATGTAATTGTTATGGATAAGAACTTTTGAATTCTTTAACCAGGCCCCCGGGTCCAAAAAATGTTGGCCCCCTATATATTAAATATATCTTAATAAAATGCAAATTATAAATTATATATAAATATAAATCAAAAGTCATGAATTTCTTATGTAAATACAAAAACAGTTACCATATATTTTATTGAATATAAATAAGTATAGGTATATATTGAAATAATTTAAATGAATGGTTTCCCTATCCCTCCTACCTTTTCCCATCTCTCTCACGTCCCTTCCTACATTGTCCAGCCACCACGTCCTTGGTCTTCCAAACGGACCTTTCCCAATCGGTCTCCCCACTTATATTCCGTTGGCCATTCTTTCCTCTCCCATTCTAGCCATCTGTCTTCCCGATAAATTAATATAATTATTAGAAGAAATAGAGACTAAGTGCAAATGTAATAAATAATTGACATATTATTTAGTATCTTAGTTTGTAGAACTCATTGGGTAAGCGTAGTGAAAAAATGACGAATGCCCAAAAAAACGAATGAATCGACTAAGACGTATATAGAATAAAATAATTAAGAGAGAAGAAAGTACTAATCAATTAATTAGACTTTAGACAAAAACCACATATACACATGAATCCGTTTTCTATATTATATAAATAAATAGGGTAAAGCATACAGTCGTTGGCCCCCTTAAGCAACTCCTAGCAGTCTTTAATGCATATCTGGGCAAATTGCGGAACAATCTGTGTCAAATTAGGTTTGGAGAACATAGATACTATGAGTATTTTGATGAATAAAAAAAAATCATTTTCTCATGACATTTTCAATAAGAACTTAAAAAAAAATCCTAAAAAATACAGTTATTGGCCCCCTGTTAAAGTTATTGGCCTAGATCCTAGATATTCTATAGTGATTATACAACCATACATCAAACGATTACATAACCATAGTTAATAGCTCAATTTTAAAAATAAAAATCTCTTATTATTTGTGTTTTAGTGATAGGGGGCCAATGACTGCCTCGGGGCCAATGTCTGTATACTTTACCCTATATATATATGTATATTCCTTTTATATATATTATATTATAATACAAAATTTAAACAAACCTGAAAGAGATATATTTTTAATTTTTTGTGTAATTTATCTAATTTATCCTTTATCAAAATCCATATCAATTTGCTTTAAGATTCAAAACTTTTTTTTTTTTTTTGGTGATGATGCGGGAGCTCTTCAAATATCGAACCTCACCGTAATATTAAAAATATAGAAAGATAGATAGATAGATTACTTATTAATAAAATTGTTAATATATTTGTTATATGTGATTTGTTTTAATTTTAATAATATATAAAAATATATGAATTGAAATCTAGGAATATATTTTTAATATCATTATTTTAATACGGGTCATTAGATATTTAATATAGTTCGAAATAAATAAATATTTAAATAATTTAATAAACAAACAATATCTTCTGGCTATAAAAATAAAAAAAAAAAAATAAATAAACAAAATAAAATCAGTTTATATAAAACAAGATATGTAGGTATATATTATTATATTATCAAAGATATAAAATTTGAAAACAAAATCCGAATTTAGAGGTAATGTAATGTATGTTTATTATATAGTATTCTAGATAGACTAAATACTTTTTATCTACTCACCCTAAGGCAATGCTTTTTAAAAACAATTTTTGAATAAATAATTTATTTCAATAGATAAATAAATAAAACTTGTAAGTAATTTCTTTTTCTTTCTTTTGTTTGATGATGATTTAAAATTTATTGAAATAGAATAGAAAAAATAACGATGGATATATATTGTCGTATATAAAATATAAGGGGGTTGGTATTTTATAAGAAAATATGGATTATAAAATTAGTTTAATTAATTGGTAGCACTCTGGATGAATTTTGGATAATTAAATGGGTTATTGAATCCGCGTAGGTTGATATGGGAAATATAAAATTGAATAGGTTCAATATGAAAAATGCTTATATAAAATTACAACTAAAATTATTTATTTAATAAAACTATAAGAATTTAGGTTCCAATTGATAACAAAAGAAATTAAGATGAAATAGAATAATTGAATGGTACCGTAAAAAAATATAAATATAAATTAAAAGAACTTTAATTTATATTTAAGCAATTGCAATGTTAATTAATTAATTGTTAAGTATAAAAGTGTTAACACTTAGCATGAAAGAAAGGAATGGAGAGTTCATTGGAGACTTTGAGTCTTGATTGTCTTCCTGCGGATTTAGCTGGAACACCTCGTATGCAACGGCATCTCTCAACAAAAGGGGTTGGCCGCGGATGTCCTTCCTGCCAGGAAAAATGTCTCACTTCTCTCAAACCTTGATCAAGACTAACTAAATATTCATTTTCACTAATCAGGAAAACTTCGTTCCTTCCCCCACCTTGAACACATGGATGGGTCTCTGTACATGTGCAGACACATGTCCCATGACCAATCGTCTTTTTCTTCAATTTAGCACGTGTTCAAAAATGAAAGTTCTAGCTTTCGAACCCTTATATACATAAAAAATGTATTTTTTATGATTATATATTACATCCTTTAGTTTATGGAAAAAAAAAAAAAAAATTTAAATGAAATGCATAATTTTTTTTTTTTTTTTATATATAATTATTAAACACAATGTTTTTCACTTAAGTATCTTAGACAAAAATTATTATTTAATATCACTGCACTGAACACAAACACTTAAATTTTCACGTAACAATAACAGTAATTTATTTTTTTTTTTTTTTTTTTTTATATTACATCAAATGGTTTAATTTTCTTATTTAATTTTTTGAAATTCTATTTCTTATAAATTTAAGCAAATTGTTTTTATTTTTATTTTTATTTTTTTTTTTTTTATTAATTATCAAATCGAATTTATTTGGATTACCTTTGTGGTCGGTGGATATCGAAAAGGAATTTATAACAATTAATACAATTTTGCACTCTTTCTAATTATTAAGGTACCTCCTAAAACTAATAGAGAAAAAAAAAAAAATAACTTATATTATAATATGCCGAAATAAAACAAATTTATACAATTTAAATTTAAATTTTGTCCACGCCCGTCTTAAATGATATTTCCATTTCTTTGATATCTTTCTCCTTATCTTATTAATGTGTGGAGAAAGTGACGGGGCTATTTGCCATGATCTAATATAATTTACTAACACAATATGATATTTAATTTTGAATACCAATACGAATTGATTTATATAAAAAAATTTGGGAGGTTTGCATTGCTTCGAACGCCTCGAACCGTGCGACGTCATGTTTCCATTATATATTTTTATTAAAAATTTCGTTGATTTTACGCCCGTGAATTTTTTAGAGGAGATTTTTAAGGAATTATAGTTGTTATTTACCCTAATATAAATGGGCCTAAGGGGGGTGTGGGTTTTCACTTTATCAATTGCCTTATTTGCACTTTTTATTTTTAGTTTCTTTTGTATTTCTTTGCTGGACACTACTCCTACAATAACAATAGGCATATCTTTCCAATGGCTTACCTGTGCTGGCTCAATGGAAATTATCTTTAATGGGTCAACTATCATCTTTTTCTTTGTAAATTCTTTTATCGGGACACTGGGAATTATTTTCATGCATGTGTCAATTTTTTCTTTCAATTTTCTCAACTCTGGTCCCTCCTCTATTGTTTCTATATTTTCTTTGTTATCCCTATTTGAACTTTTTGAAATTTGAATATTGCTAATAGACATTGCCTCCGGGGCCTGGTCAATGCTTTCTTTTAAATTTTGCCTATTTGCGCTTGCCTCCCCTGTTCGGTTTAAATTATCATCCTGTTTATGCATACATGCTATATCTCTCTGTTTACCCGCTTCTACGTTTGGATACATTAGGTCCAGAATTTGTTGGAGCATTTCCTTTGCACTAAGATCATTAACCGTTTCCATTTTATTATTATTATTATTATTACTTTTATTCATTAATAATCAGAAAGGCATGAAAAATTGTATCAATTTTTTACTGCGACAAAAATTGAATATTATAAACACTAGGCAATTTGCTTTTAATTTTTCAGAAATAGAATCCCGCAAAATCAATTACTATAATAAGTCAAAATCAAATAAATCCGATAAAAATTCAATAAAACAGACAAAAAACATTTTTTTATTTTTTTTTTTTTTTTTAAATAATAAAAAAAATTTAAATTGAATTTTTCACAAAAAGAGAGAAAAAAAAAAAAATTTCAAACTATTAAAATTTTAATATATAAACTGAACGTATCCAACTTTATTTTGCCAAATCAACCATTTCCAGTTTTAATTCAATTCGAGGTGGAAGACCTCCATGTCGTATATAAAATATAAGGGGGTTGGTATTTTATAAGAAAATATGGATTATAAAATTAGTTTAATTAATTGGTAGCACTCTGGATGAATTTTGGATAATTAAATGGGTTATTGAATCCGCGTAGGTTGATATGGGAAATATAAAATTGAATAGGTTCAATATGAAAAATGCTTATATAAAATTACAACTAAAATTATTTATTTAATAAAACTATAAGAATTTAGGTTCCAATTGATAACAAAAGAAATTAAGATGAAATAGAATAATTGAATGGTACCGTAAAAAAAATATAAATATAAATTAAAAGAACTTTAATTTATATTTAAGCAATTGCAATGTTAATTAATTAATTGTTAAGTATAAAAGTGTTAACACTTAGCATGAAAGAAAGGAATGGAGAGTTCATTGGAGACTTTGAGTCTTGATTGTCTTCCTGCGGATTTAGCTGGAACACCTCGTATGCAACGGCATCTCTCAACAAAAGGGGTTGGCCGCGGATGTCCTTCCTGCCAGGAAAAATGTCTCACTTCTCTCAAACCTTGATCAAGACTAACTAAATATTCATTTTCACTAATCAGGAAAACTTCGTTCCTTCCCCCACCTTGAACACATGGATGGGTCTCTGTACATGTGCAGACACATGTCCCATGACCAATCGTCTTTTTCTTCAATTTAGCACGTGTTCAAAAATGAAAGTTCTAGCTTTCGAACCCTTATATACATAAAAAATGTATTTTTTATGATTATATATTACAATATATATATATATATATATATTATTTGAAGAAATGGATATTAAATCTAAACAAAAACAATTACTATAGAAGTATAAATGGAAAATAAAATTTGTCTAAATGACCAGTTTAATTTTCTATTTAATATCAATCTTTCAAGGTACAATACTATAATAAATGATAGGAATGATATATAAATGAAAATTTTATGAAATACGAAAAATACCTTTATTGAATATTCTCTCTCTCTTTCTTTCTTTCTCATGCACACAATACGATATTAAATTTAGAATTGTAATAGATAAAACGATTTATAGAAATTGATAGAAGTTTAACGATTTCCTTGCATTCTAATTACCTTCAAACTTTAGTAAAACTTAATTAAAATCATTTAACATTTTTAATTAGAATTACAATTACGCTTAATGTGTCTAATCGTTTTGTTATTTAATTTGAAGACTATTTTAAGAATGTTTTTCGTTCAAGATCGATTTTTCTTATTCCTTTCGCAAGATTACTTCATTTGCTGTTTGATAAGGTTTCGATTTCTATTATGACATTATACAACTACTACTACTACTACTACTAGTGATGAGTTTATATATCTTATATATAGAATATTCACTCAAAAATTTTCATATTCTTTCTATTTTTTAATTATTATTATTATTATTTTTCATGCTTCTTCGATTCGCTTCAAACGCATTCCTTTTATTTGGGAATATGAAAAAATCGCAGGGAACCAAATCTGGTGAATACGGTGGTTGAGACATGATTATGGTGTTGATTTTGGACAAAAAATCACGAACAAGCAATGACCTGGTGACTTGGTGCAGAATCAATGATTTATTTTTCCACAATGGCGATCGTTTGAGCCGTATTGATTCATACAAACGTTGCATAACTCACTTGTAGAATTCCTTCTTAACATTATGACCTGGTGGCAAGAACTCATGAAGCACCACGCTATTATAATCGAAGAAAACAGTGAGCAAAACCTTCACTTTTGATCGAACTTGGAGTGCTTTTTAAAGCGCTTGTACTACTTATAAACATATTTTTGAGATAAAGTAGACTCTTTGAATGCCACAATCAACATTTTAAGTGCGTTGGAGCACTTCATTCCATTTTTTCCAAATTTAATACAAATTCTTTAATCCATTTTTTTTAAAGAACACACAAAAAGGTGACTTACTTTTTCAATTGTCAAAAACAAACTACTAATCCAAAATGGCTGATAATGTCAACATATTGGAAACATATGTGTAGCAACATAATAAAAAAAAATTTCTATATTCGAATGTACACAGCCTGCGAAAATTAAGAATTCACCTTTTCTTTTGAACAGACCTCGTATATTAACAGATCATTATTACCCCTAAAACGTTTGATTATCCAATTCAAATTTGCGAGATAGTCGAGTGGAGATACTCCAGATTTTTTTTTTAGCCAAAGCATAGATATATTTGGATTAAAAGGCAAATTGATTCTCATATAAATATGATTGGAATCAAAAGAATAATGGCTTCTTATAACAGCCCACCTCTTTGAAGTGATTTTTAAAACTCTTAGATGGATCATTCAGGAATTTCCAATCCATTATGTAAATGAATCGAACGATAAAGAAGATTAATTTCTAGTGAAAATCCCTGATTTACAATCAAGCTCCAATTTTTTATTTTAATTCTCTCCCTCCCCCATTTATAAATGATAAATATACATAAAAATTGTATATACAATTACTAATTTCATTTGAAACTTATTAATATGCATTTTATCAATACTTAAATAATTATTATCCATATAATAAAAATAATCATACTTAGAAATTTCATTGAATTAATAATAAAATTAAAAAAAAAGAAATAAATCAATCTAATAGTCCTATTTTATTTTAGAAAATATAAATGAATAAAATGAATAGAAACAATTAATTTTCACATTATTTAGTACTATTATTCGAAATGTTTTCTATAAGGAATTTTTCATAATTTCGTTCGTTTGAACTGTATTGATTCAGGCAAACATTGCATAACTTCCAAAGTAGTATTCCTTATTTTTTTTATATAAAAAATCGAAGAACACACAAAAGTTGTCAAAAACAAACTACTAATCCAAAATGGCTGATAATGTTAACATATGGGATGTGTACCAACATAATAAAAAAAATTTCGATAATCGAAAAAATTCAAAATTCATCTTTTCTTTTAACACAGTTCGTAAATAAGTATAAAACATTAATAAAATTAAACGGTTTAATTGTAAACAAAATAATTAATTATTATAGAGTACTTAAAAAAATATGATGTAGATTCTTCTGGATTCAATTCATTTCAAAGGAAGAAAGTTGGTGTCTCTCTGGATTGAGATTTGTGTGTACGGTCTTTTTATTTAATTTAAAGATTGATTGATTTGAGTTGTATTCACATTATTTTGTTTGATTTGATTGATATTCTATTGGTTACTGAATGTTTTCATTATTTTGAATTGATATTAGTGGTTTGTCATTTGGTGTGGTAGGTATACAAATTTTTTAAACAAATTTCATTAACTTACATAAACTTATTTTATAATTATTTTTATTATCAGATAAAGTTAAGAATTAAAATTCGATAAAATTTATTGCGTGCATTGGAGAACTTTATTCCATTTTTCCAAATTTAATACATATTCTTTGATCCATTTTTTTTAAAGAACACATAAAAATGTGATTTACTTTTTCAGTTGTCAAAAACAAACTACTAATCCAAAATGGCTGATAATGTCAACATATGCGAAATCTATAATTATTTTTATTATCAGATATAGTTAAAAATTAAAATCCGATAAAATTTATTATCAAAGCTATTTGTCAATCATGAAGGTCTTAGTGCTAGTTTTATTATAAACAAATAATATTTGAATTCAATTTAACACTTTTCAACGTTAAAAATCTCCTAAGCATTACGAATAGGTTTTTTTTTTGTCATTACCAAGATTGTTCCCTTCTTTTTCTCTCAATTTCCACTTCCCCTTCTTCGTTTTATGCCAATCGGCTTAAGACTTGAAGCCAAGTGGTTATCAACATCTGTTACAAGTCATAATCTATTATTACTATCTTTGCATCCAATTTAAATATTAATTTAATAAGATAATTTATTGTCAATGGAACAATAAATTCTCGGTCAAAACATTAATGCCTTCAGTTTTTTTTTGTCTTTCTAAATTTAATTAAAACAAGATTAAAATGGAAGAATAAAAATCGATATTCATTCTATATATACTTTTTCAGAAAATATATTGACAAAGCATTTATTTTCAAATATTTGAAATAAATTAATATATCGTATATTTATTTCAATTTCATAGCAATTTTTTTTTTTTTTAAATTTAATTAACTGTCAACTTAAATGTAATTTTATTCTAAGTTTAAATGCACAGGTAATATGATATGATTGGGGATGGATGAAAATATCTTGAAATATTTAGGTAAATATTGAAAATAAAAAATAAATGTTTTTCAATTTATTTCTTTAATAATATAATATATGATGGTGAATTTGTGATCAGTGTGTTAAATGACCAGAAGAGAGTTGACTTTAGTTTGGTATCTCTCGACTAAATAATAATAAATGAGATCCGACCGAGCCAATGGCTTTAAGTTAGGTATCATGACCGACGGGGGAATCATTCAGCAGAGTACTCGGATGTTTTCCAATAGGGGGGCTTCTACATTAAAGTAAACTGTCCCTTTGCGTTTAATGCAACTTCTGTCAGCACAGCAAACGCTCTGGATAATTAACGAATGTTTTGAAAATTGCAATCCATATATTGTCAATATTAATTTGACACTTTTTTTTAGATTGAAAATTAAAATTAAAGAAAAAAGAGAAAAGAAAGAATGAAACTAAATGAAGGGGAACAAAAAACAAAAAACAAAAAATGTATTGACCATGCTTTACTTGATTATTTAAAACGATGTTCTTCTTTCTTTTCGTGGTCTCTGATGCCCCTACAAGAACAAGTAAAAGTGAAGACTATCTCACTTCTTAAGTGAAATCTATTAAAATCCTTTACGACACGTATTTACAATGAGAGCAACTAAATTTTATTGCCTCATGGACATTCAGCATATGTCCATGAGATGTTTACTTTATTTAATGACCTAGAATACAAAACAGTAAAAAGAAAGAGAATTTATCAAAGGAAATGAAATGAACACAACAACACAGACAGAGAAATTCAATATTTAACAATTCATTTAATTTGATTTAAATTAATTTTATTAGTGTCTCGTTCTCATATTTTTATTTTCAGCAGTCAGTTACAATTACAATTTGTTTTTATGCATAAAACATAACATCAAAATAATGTGCATTTGGATTTAAGTAGAATTCTTTATATTTCATATCATACGGTCGTTGGCCCCCTTAAGCAACTCCTAACAGTCTTTAATGCATATCTGTGCAAATTGCGGAACAATCTGTGTCAAATTAGGTTTGCAGAACATAGATACTTTGAGCATTTTGATGAATAAAAAATAAAATCATTTTCTCATGACATTTTCAATAAGCACTTAAAAAAATCCTAAAAAATACAGTTTTTGGCCTAGATCCTAGATATTCTATAGTGATTATACAACGATGCATCAAATGATTACATAACCATAGTTAACAATGCAATTTTTAAAATAAAAATCTCTTATTATTTGTGTTTTAGTGATAGGGGGCCAATGACTGCCTCGGAGCCAATGACTGAACTTTACCCTATGTATATCCCTTTTATATACTTATTATATTATAATACAAAATTTAAACAAACTTGAAAGAGATATATTTTTAATTTTTTGTGTAATTTATCTAATTTATCCTTTATCAAAATCCAAATCAATTTGCTTTAAAATTCAAAAAATTTTTTTTTTTTTTGTGATGATTCCGGAGCCCTTTAAATATCGAATCTCACCGTAATATTAAAAATATAGAAAGATAGATTACTTATTAATAAAATTGTTAATATATTTGTTATATGTGATTTTTAAAATAAAAATCTCTTATTATTTGTGTTTTAGTGATAGGGGGCCAATGACTGCCTCGGGGCCAACGACTGTATACTTTTCCCTATATGAGAATGTGAAGGTTGCGATGCATTTATGATCAATTTTTCTTTAGAAACCTAAAAATAGAATATTAATTTAACACTTGAGGTAGATCGTCTTTTTTTTAAAACTTTTTAGACGTGTTAAGAGTAGAAGGAGGGTAAAGTTTCTTTTAATAATTTATTATCAAAGGAGAGTTAATCGGTTTTTCTTTTTGATCTTCTTCTTATTTAACATTAAGAGTTTATCAAAATATCTTCACCTTCTTTAGACATAAAAATATTTTTCATATATAATAGGAATCTTTATTTTATTATTTTTTTGAAATAATAATTTTTACATTAATCTAAAAATTTAAATAAAATTAATAAAAATTTCTGATTAAATAGATTGTTAATCGTCTAATCACACTAAATTTGGTTGGTAAAGAAGATTTAAATTTAAAAATTCAAAATATGAATGCTTAACAAAATAAATTTGAATTTTCAACTTACTAAAAGACATTATTATGTTAATCAATATATAATATATGTGTGTTGTTGATCAATCGATAGGAAAAGTTTTAATTTGTTTTAAATTTTACAATTTTATGTCTTTCTTGTAGGATCTCAGATCATCTATCTTGATTGGCAAGACCAGAGATTGCATAGTAAAGTGGCATCTGCCTTTGTCCATTTTTTGTAGTTTCTGACTAC
The DNA here is from genome assembly GCA_963082975.1 of Labia minor. Lineage (NCBI taxonomy): Eukaryota > Metazoa > Arthropoda > Insecta > Dermaptera > Spongiphoridae > Labia > Labia minor. Next base: position 87,784,604 of record OY720345.1, read on the forward strand.
ATCAACTTTCAAATCAACTATACCAAGTCTAAAAAGGAAATTCATAAACATGCAATCCATAGACATGCAATTCAAAAGTCCTTCGTGGATGCCTTCAGAATTTTATTTATTTATTTATTTATTTATTTTGGTAATAAACCCTTTACATTAATCTATTTGGAAAGAAAACTTTTGTCTGTTGTTTAAAATAAATTTATAATTTAGAAATAAATTTGATTTCATTAAGTAAAAAGGTATATTTAGTTTTATTGCAAATAAAAAAAAATTCATTTGTTTCTAAAATAAAAAGCCACCTGTTGAATTTTCTAATCTACATCTACACCAGGCACATCTTTGGTATCTGATATGCATCTCATAGTGATATTTTGAAATTGTTTTTTTTTTATTAAATTCAATTTTACTGAACAATCGTAAATTCTTGGTCTATTAATTAATATATTAATATGTATATATTAGAAAATATAAATAATATTTATTTAATTGAATTTATATAATATATACATATATTAATTGTATCTATACAATATTTTTTCATAAACATTTTAATTGATCCATTATAGAAAAAAAAAATATAATTTAAAAATTTTTAGAAATAAATTAATATTTTATTTAATTTAATTTTTATTTTTTTTTATTTTAATTTTATTCTATTTAACAATATTTATATACTTATATGAGTATTGTCTTTAAGTTGGATTAATTTATTTCTAAAACAATAAATCTATTATTATATTAAATTTTAATTATCCCATAATTATTTAGTAAATAAAATAAATTTATTTATTGTATCAAAAGTTGACAAATCAATTAATTATATTTTGTACGAATTAATATTATTTATTAACATGAATGAATGTATTATAAATATTTGAAGGATGCTGGTTGTTGGCCGAAATCTCGCCAGAGTGCGCTTATAGGCGAGTAGTTTTTTTTTTAAATGGTCAAATCGGTTAGCACCTGAGATTGGGAAAGATATTTAGTAGCCTGGTTGCCATTTCGACTAGTGTGGGAAAACGCTCGTATGTAGGTAAAATGAATGAAATACCTGAACACTCCGGCAAAGTTTGTGCTAGATTTAACAAAATATTTGATATCTATATCCTAATATAATATTGTACAATTAATTTTATTTTTTAACGTGTTTTATTGTGATTAAGTGTTTGATTTAAATAATGTCATCGCACTGGAATAGATTACGGTGAGTTTTTTTTTATTTTTTTTTCAATATTATAACATCTTAATCTATCAAATAACAAATATATTCATCCTTATTTATTATATTGACTTTTTACTCACTATTTTATTTTTAATAACAAAAAAAAAAAAAAAAACAAAGAACAGTCAAATTATATTCTTTTACATTTTTACTAATGAATAATTTATTTATTTATTTTTTTCAAAAGTAATCCTTGAAATATTTTTTCGAATCTGAATAATTGAATGGATTAATTTAATTGATTGATTATATAAGTTATGTATAATTATTATATAAATTAAATGTAAAACAATACTATATTTTAATCAAATATTAATATTTTAAGTTGAACTTTGTATAAACACGGCCATGTGATAGCAGAAAGTAAGTTGCTTTTTTTTTTTGAAGGATATTCTATTAAGAGGGCCGGGGGGGGGGAGGAGAAAGGAGAGGAAATGGATGGAGAGTAGAAGCACACGGTAATTCTGTCAAATCATTTTTTCCTAGCCATTTATTATAAATCGTATATAATAAACTATTTTTGACTTTATTTTTAAATTTCATAATTTTTTTTTTTATTTTACAAATCTAGTTTATCATTAAAACCAAACCATGACGTTTATTTATTTTCTGATTCATACATATACGAGTATTATCGAGATAACACACATTCGATGGAATTATATTATTATCTTTTAATATTATATTATTTTAAAATAAAATAATAAATAAACTATTCTACTACCATGTATATATTGTATTATTATTATATCATATAAATGTTTTATATTAAAATTTGAAAATTTACTTTGAAATATTAATAATTAATAATTTTAATATTATATTTATAAATGTTTTTATTTTTACAATGTATCATTATTTTTCAATTGTAATTTAATATCAATGAATATGATTGCCATTTTTGTTATAGAAAATATTTGATATGTTTATTATACAATATTTATTCATTTATTTATTTTTTTTTTTTTTTCATATAAAGATAATGTTGACCTTACCTTTTTAATTAACATGAGATAAGCTCAATTAATTATTTGTCCTTAAAAAAAAATGTTTTTTTTTTCAAGCAATGCATAGAATAATTATTATTTTCTTTTGTCCAAAATATCATTAATTATCGTTTTATTTATTTGTTTTATTTCAAAAAATAAAAAACAAAAACAAAATACATTTTAAATTCATAATAAAATTATTACCTCTACATAAACTGACACGATAATTTATTTTATTGAATCGTAGAGACAATTTAATTTTTTATCATTCACTTTCTCTTTCTAGTGACTAGTAACATGGATAGAGAGCAGGGAGGGGAACGCGGGGGAACTACGTTCCCTTACCTTTTTCAGAATCGAACGCGTTCCAGTACTTTTTCATATCCCGACAACTCCCACTATAAATCTACTGTTAGAATTTCTTTTTTTGTTTTGTATATATTTTGTATAATAAGAATAAGAAAAAATTAGCTGGAGTGTCTCCACTCGGCTATCTCGCAATTTGAATTGGATTAAATAACATAATATGTTATATTTAAATTAAATTTAACTAATTATAAATTATAAATTAAAATTAATAAATAATATTTATTAAAACAGCGCATGTTTGGCTCTTTGTTGATGGAACCACGTCACCTGTTGGCGCGTGAGATTTGCAGTGTTAAAAAATTAATTCTGGTACTTTCAAGCTGAAATTCTATATATAGCAGATTTATACAATTTTTAATCATGTGAAAAACTATCAAACATATATCTTTATTTTTACAGTCACTAGAGGAAAACAAATCAAAACGTTGCAGGTAATGACCCTCTTCCGGTTGAGCTACATTTCTCAAAAGTTGATAGAAAACTACGAATTTTGAATAATTCCCGTATACCAAATTTCATTATTCTAGCTCAAACCGTTTTTGCTAAATCTTGTCTACATTCATACACACACACACAGAGAGACATTTTTCTCAACCTTAGTGGTGAAAATGATTCAGGAACCTTCAAAACGTATAAAAACATCAAAATCTCAACATCGAAAATTTTCGTTATCGCAATACTATCTCTGGCGAGATAGTAATAAAAACATATAGAAACAAATAGTTTGCTGAAAATAGGACTTTTTTTGCTCCCACTATGCGTTCCCTTATTTCTTATTTTACCAATACATCACTGTTAGAGAGTGAATGAGAAAGAGCGAGAGTGTCATCAATCCAAAGGATACTTGTCTACTTACTCACTGTGTATTGTGTTTACATGTCAAAAACATATTCAACTATCAAGAGAACAATAATTAATTGGAAATTATTACTTCAAAGTCAAACAAGAATTAAAAACAAAAAAAAATTAATCCTATTTTATATTTACTTGACCTTTGAAGATGCATGAATAATTTTATTACAAATAAACATAGGTACATACATAAAACTTCAAATGAAAATTTAAAAAAAAAAAAATATTGAATAACCAATTTACAAAACTTTTACATAAACGAGTATATTCATCAAATAGAAACTGATCGTTTATCGTTACATTCCATACTTTCACATTGGATCATAGTTCCAAATTAACTGATTCAAAAAACGTTTTCTGTCTTTCCACGGGTCCGAATAAAATTTATTAAAAGTCGCAAGTAAATACATACTATATGTATTTGTAATGTTGCCAGAGTTTAGAGGATAACAAATATTTGTCTATCAAAACTGTTGTATCCGCTTGATACATCGACTATAGAGGCTTGTAAGACCTAAAAAATAATAGAAAGCTATTGTTCCTGAAAATTGAAAGTGGGAGGAAATGGAAGGGGATGAATCCTTAATATATATTAATTTTGCTCGAAGGCTAAAAAGAGGAATTAATAAAATTACGATAGCAACCTCTTCACTTCTATCGCACCTGGAAATTTAAATGGACTGTATTAAAGGTCGAATGTTTAATATATTAGGGATTTGGAATTGAAAAAAGATCGCTAAAGAAAACTCTATAATCAACTTTTACAATATTTAATTAAATTAAAATTAGGTTCAATTAAAAACGGATTAATTATATTTAGGGTCACCTAAATATTTTTATTTATCAACTTAAATCTAAATTTTAAATCTAAAATTAATATAGTTCAAAGTGTTCATAAGTGCACTTATCTGACCACCGGGAATTGAATTAAATGGGGGTTTACGCTGCCGTTCGCTGCCTGGATGTCTTCTCCGCTGGTTTCGCAATTGATCCAACGGTCAATTGGCTTTGGACCCTCCTCGAGTTTCCAACGGGATGAATGGACCAGCACGGATCCAAAGGTAGAGATGATCCCCTCAGGAATCACTGGGTTTGCCCCCTCGGAACAAACTCTGGAGCACAGGACCGGCGGCTGCAATCTGTAGCCTCGTCGACGACCCCAAAAGCACCGCGTTCGAGTTGTAAATTCGAACGGGTCGAATATGGCGTCGGTGGGCCAAGGGGCCCCAGTAAGCAGTGGACGAGCAGATAAAAACAACAGGCAGCAGCGACAGACAAAGGCAATGGCACTCGGGCGACAGGTACAACAGCAGCGGGGGCTCCGGAGAGCTCGGCCTGTCTTTTTATATGTAGATAGTAAGGGAGGGGGGTGGTCAACCTCATGAATTTATGACAATAACAATTAAATATTTAAAACTATAAATTAAATTAACTTAAAAATATTAAACTACATTATATAATTAATTAACACTAATATTTATAAATATTAAATTAATTACTATTTAAACTTAGTCAGAGGGCGGGAATTCAAATTTATTTGAATTCAGGTTCCATGCGGAAACATCACTCCCCCCCTTGACGGACTGTCAAAATCTATTTAAATTTACGCTATCGGGTAGCAATGTAATTTTGTTGATCGAAAGGTTATATTCTCCCCTCTCGGTCTTTATTTTAACCCCCTGTACCAAATTGTCCTTTCCTCGAAAGATTTTAATGATTTTCCCCAGTTTCCATTGCAAGGGGGACACGCCGGAATCGGGTATCAATACCAATCTATTACGCAAATCACTAGGGTTCTCCCGAAACCACTTTTTACGAGATTGCCGATTGGTTGAATAATTTTGCCCAGGATCACGCCTAGAGCCAGGTAGCCTATTTTCCCCTACCCTTTCCCCATTGGACCCTTGTTGATATGAATTAATATATTTACAAGGGCCCATTAGAACCCACCCCAGGTGGGTGTCTTGCGCTTTTGGTAAATCCCTTCTAAATACTTTCGTTTTCGATTTCATTAGAAGGGGATATATTTCTGCTCCGAGAATTATATCAATGCCTGCAGGTATGTTAAATTCTGGGTCGGCTAATTTATTACCTGCCGGCAGTGTGAACGGGGGGATCCTTACCTGTTGTATTGGCTGTTCACTTGTTAATTTTTCCAAAACAAGAGGAGCTATTTTATAATTTTGCGATGTACAAAAATGAGGGCAAAAGGTGAGCTGAACCTTCCCTTTTACTCTCATTGACAGGCCACTCAAATTGAATAGACTTGTAGAGGTCTTTTCAATTTTATGACCGAGTCGTTTCGCCATTGAAAGCGAAACACAGCTTACCTGTGCCCCACTATCTAATAGACACCTAGCCTTTATCAATTTTCCCTCGGGGTCTATTATTTGTACCTGCGCAGTTGCCAATAGTGATGGATTAAAATTATTATTATTACAACCCGCATTCGACTGCATTATATGCGTTTGTAACGCATCTACCTTTAAATTAATTGGTTTATCCTCCAATTGATTGCTTTCTACATCTATATGTAGCAATTTATTCAATTTTTTATTACAATGAGCGCAAGGAGGTTTAAAACAGTCTGCCGCAGAATGTTTCAATCCTAGACAATTGAAGCATCGCTTCAATTCCCTAATTTTTCCCTTGCGCTCGCCAAGTGATAATTTTTTAAATTTATGACACTCTTTTAAGGAGTGTTTTTTTCCACATATGCTGCAGTCGAATGGGGGCCCGCCCATTGTATGAAAAATGCCTGCTTTATTAAAATTTGGTTTTTCCCTTCCCTGATCTATTGTTTTATTGCCCTTTTCAATGCTCAGGCCTGGCTGAGCTCCTAGGCAAGAATTATACCTCCTTTCTAAAAAGGCCAATATCTTTTTTAGGCTGGGGAGTTCGAAGTTATTCATTTCATAATACCATGCCCGCTTTGTTTCGTAGTCAACTTTCTCTAGAAGAGAGAAAGTCCAAAGAGGGTCACAGTCATCTATTTGTACTTTCAACGCCTCAAGATTGTTTAAAACGTTCTGAAACGTTGAAAATACTTTGAATAAACTATTCGCCGAATGTGAAGTGGCTTTAGGGATATCCATAATCCGCCCAATAAACCGGTACACGATTTCCGATTCCCTATTGTATCTTTTATTGAGGGTGTCCCATATAATTTTATAATTCTCACCCTTCATTGGATACATGCCCACGCATTCTAAAGCCTCCCCTTGCAAGGCTCCTATTAAATAATTTAATTTCTCGAGAGAGGATAAATCATTTCGATCTCCTACAATCGAAGAAAAACTATTTTTAAAACTTTCCCAATTCTCAATTTTTCCAGAGAATTTGGGAATATCTAATTGAGGCAGACTTGGCTTTACCATAATTTTAGGCCTATCGCAAGTCTGCCTACGAGCCTCTAGCTCGTTTTTAATTTGCCTAATTTTTAATAACAGGCCACTCGACATGTCCAGAATCCGATTAATCATTTCAGTTGTTTCTTCATCTCCCAATGAAGCATCTGAGAGAACATCTGAGTTCACCTCGTTGATGCTTACATTGGAAGATTCCAACTGAACCAACCGAACTTCTAAAACATCCGAGTCGGCCTTACCTATATCCCCCAAGGCGGAAGCGATGGTGTGCACAGAACCTGCACATATATTTAATTTTCTGTTTAATAATTTAAATGCCCTCGACATTTTAAAATTTTTATTTAATTTTTAAAAGATCTTTTAAATATTAATATTAAAAAAACCTTTCAAGACTTTAGCGACCTTTTTTCAAACAAAGGACAAAGAAAATGAATGGAAAGGAAATTTGCTATTGCAAGGGTCAGGTAACAAAATATTCCAACTGAATATAATGTTTATGGCAATTCTATTTCAAGAACAAATGCTTTCTTTTTAAACTAATATAAAATTATTTATATTAAATTAAAACCAGATAAAATCTTCAATTTTATCCGGCTAAAGAAGGACCAAAAAATTTAATGATGTATCCGCTTGATACATCGACTATAGAGGCTTGTAAGACCTAAAAAATAATAGAAAGCTATTGTTCCTGAAAATTGAAAGTGGGAGGAAATGGAAGGGGATGAATCCTTAATATATATTAATTTTGCTCGAAGGCTAAAAAGAGGAATTAATAAAATTACGATAGCAACCTCTTCACTTCTATCGCACCTGGAAATTTAAATGGACTGTATTAAAGGTCGAATGTTTAATATATTAGGGATTTGGAATTGAAAAAAGATCGCTAAAGAAAACTCTATAATCAACTTTTACAATATTTAATTAAATTAAAATTAGGTTCAATTAAAAACGGATTAATTATATTTAGGGTCACCTAAATATTTTTATTTATCAACTTAAATCTAAATTTTAAATCTAAAATTAATATAGTTCAAAGTGTTCATAAGTGCACTTATCTGACCACCGGGAATTGAATTAAATGGGGGTTTACGCTGCCGTTCGCTGCCTGGATGTCTTCTCCGCTGGTTTCGCAATTGATCCAACGGTCAATTGGCTTTGGACCCTCCTCGAGTTTCCAACGGGATGAATGGACCAGCACGGATCCAAAGGTAGAGATGATCCCCTCAGGAATCACTGGGTTTGCCCCCTCGGAACAAACTCTGGAGCACAGGACCGGCGGCTGCAATCTGTAGCCTCGTCGACGACCCCAAAAGCACCGCGTTCGAGTTGTAAATTCGAACGGGTCGAATATGGCGTCGGTGGGCCAAGGGGCCCCAGTAAGCAGTGGACGAGCAGATAAAAACAACAGGCAGCAGCGACAGACAAAGGCAATGGCACTCGGGCGACAGGTACAACAGCAGCGGGGGCTCCGGAGAGCTCGGCCTGTCTTTTTATATGTAGATAGTAAGGGAGGGGGGTGGTCAACCTCATGAATTTATGACAATAACAATTAAATATTTAAAACTATAAATTAAATTAACTTAAAAATATTAAACTACATTATATAATTAATTAACACTAATATTTATAAATATTAAATTAATTACTATTTAAACTTAGTCAGAGGGCGGGAATTCAAATTTATTTGAATTCAGGTTCCATGCGGAAACATCACTCCCCCCCTTGACGGACTGTCAAAATCTATTTAAATTTACGCTATCGGGTAGCAATGTAATTTTGTTGATCGAAAGGTTATATTCTCCCCTCTCGGTCTTTATTTTAACCCCCTGTACCAAATTGTCCTTTCCTCGAAAGATTTTAATGATTTTCCCCAGTTTCCATTGCAAGGGGGACACGCCGGAATCGGGTATCAATACCAATCTATTACGCAAATCACTAGGGTTCTCCCGAAACCACTTTTTACGAGATTGCCGATTGGTTGAATAATTTTGCCCAGGATCACGCCTAGAGCCAGGTAGCCTATTTTCCCCTACCCTTTCCCCATTGGACCCTTGTTGATATGAATTAATATATTTACAAGGGCCCATTAGAACCCACCCCAGGTGGGTGTCTTGCGCTTTTGGTAAATCCCTTCTAAATACTTTCGTTTTCGATTTCATTAGAAGGGGATATATTTCTGCTCCGAGAATTATATCAATGCCTGCAGGTATGTTAAATTCTGGGTCGGCTAATTTATTACCTGCCGGCAGTGTGAACGGGGGGATCCTTACCTGTTGTATTGGCTGTTCACTTGTTAATTTTTCCAAAACAAGAGGAGCTATTTTATAATTTTGCGATGTACAAAAATGAGGGCAAAAGGTGAGCTGAACCTTCCCTTTTACTCTCATTGACAGGCCACTCAAATTGAATAGACTTGTAGAGGTCTTTTCAATTTTATGACCGAGTCGTTTCGCCATTGAAAGCGAAACACAGCTTACCTGTGCCCCACTATCTAATAGACACCTAGCCTTTATCAATTTTCCCTCGGGGTCTATTATTTGTACCTGCGCAGTTGCCAATAGTGATGGATTAAAATTATTATTATTACAACCCGCATTCGACTGCATTATATGCGTTTGTAACGCATCTACCTTTAAATTAATTGGTTTATCCTCCAATTGATTGCTTTCTACATCTATATGTAGCAATTTATTCAATTTTTTATTACAATGAGCGCAAGGAGGTTTAAAACAGTCTGCCGCAGAATGTTTCAATCCTAGACAATTGAAGCATCGCTTCAATTCCCTAATTTTTCCCTTGCGCTCGCCAAGTGATAATTTTTTAAATTTATGACACTCTTTTAAGGAGTGTTTTTTTCCACATATGCTGCAGTCGAATGGGGGCCCGCCCATTGTATGAAAAATGCCTGCTTTATTAAAATTTGGTTTTTCCCTTCCCTGATCTATTGTTTTATTGCCCTTTTCAATGCTCAGGCCTGGCTGAGCTCCTAGGCAAGAATTATACCTCCTTTCTAAAAAGGCCAATATCTTTTTTAGGCTGGGGAGTTCGAAGTTATTCATTTCATAATACCATGCCCGCTTTGTTTCGTAGTCAACTTTCTCTAGAAGAGAGAAAGTCCAAAGAGGGTCACAGTCATCTATTTGTACTTTCAACGCCTCAAGATTGTTTAAAACGTTCTGAAACGTTGAAAATACTTTGAATAAACTATTCGCCGAATGTGAAGTGGCTTTAGGGATATCCATAATCCGCCCAATAAACCGGTACACGATTTCCGATTCCCTATTGTATCTTTTATTGAGGGTGTCCCATATAATTTTATAATTCTCACCCTTCATTGGATACATGCCCACGCATTCTAAAGCCTCCCCTTGCAAGGCTCCTATTAAATAATTTAATTTCTCGAGAGAGGATAAATCATTTCGATCTCCTACAATCGAAGAAAAACTATTTTTAAAACTTTCCCAATTCTCAATTTTTCCAGAGAATTTGGGAATATCTAATTGAGGCAGACTTGGCTTTACCATAATTTTAGGCCTATCGCAAGTCTGCCTACGAGCCTCTAGCTCGTTTTTAATTTGCCTAATTTTTAATAACAGGCCACTCGACATGTCCAGAATCCGATTAATCATTTCAGTTGTTTCTTCATCTCCCAATGAAGCATCTGAGAGAACATCTGAGTTCACCTCGTTGATGCTTACATTGGAAGATTCCAACTGAACCAACCGAACTTCTAAAACATCCGAGTCGGCCTTACCTATATCCCCCAAGGCGGAAGCGATGGTGTGCACAGAACCTGCACATATATTTAATTTTCTGTTTAATAATTTAAATGCCCTCGACATTTTAAAATTTTTATTTAATTTTTAAAAGATCTTTTAAATATTAATATTAAAAAAACCTTTCAAGACTTTAGCGACCTTTTTTCAAACAAAGGACAAAGAAAATGAATGGAAAGGAAATTTGCTATTGCAAGGGTCAGGTAACAAAATATTCCAACTGAATATAATGTTTATGGCAATTCTATTTCAAGAACAAATGCTTTCTTTTTAAACTAATATAAAATTATTTATATTAAATTAAAACCAGATAAAATCTTCAATTTTATCCGGCTAAAGAAGGACCAAAAAATTTAATGATGTATCCGCTTGATACATCGACTATAGAGGCTTGTAAGACCTAAAAAATAATAGAAAGCTATTGTTCCTGAAAATTGAAAGTGGGAGGAAATGGAAGGGGATGAATCCTTAATATATATTAATTTTGCTCGAAGGCTAAAAAGAGGAATTAATAAAATTACGATAGCAACCTCTTCACTTCTATCGCACCTGGAAATTTAAATGGACTGTATTAAAGGTCGAATGTTTAATATATTAGGGATTTGGAATTGAAAAAAGATCGCTAAAGAAAACTCTATAATCAACTTTTACAATATTTAATTAAATTAAAATTAGGTTCAATTAAAAACGGATTAATTATATTTAGGGTCACCTAAATATTTTTATTTATCAACTTAAATCTAAATTTTAAATCTAAAATTAATATAGTTCAAAGTGTTCATAAGTGCACTTATCTGACCACCGGGAATTGAATTAAATGGGGGTTTACGCTGCCGTTCGCTGCCTGGATGTCTTCTCCGCTGGTTTCGCAATTGATCCAACGGTCAATTGGCTTTGGACCCTCCTCGAGTTTCCAACGGGATGAATGGACCAGCACGGATCCAAAGGTAGAGATGATCCCCTCAGGAATCACTGGGTTTGCCCCCTCGGAACAAACTCTGGAGCACAGGACCGGCGGCTGCAATCTGTAGCCTCGTCGACGACCCCAAAAGCACCGCGTTCGAGTTGTAAATTCGAACGGGTCGAATATGGCGTCGGTGGGCCAAGGGGCCCCAGTAAGCAGTGGACGAGCAGATAAAAACAACAGGCAGCAGCGACAGACAAAGGCAATGGCACTCGGGCGACAGGTACAACAGCAGCGGGGGCTCCGGAGAGCTCGGCCTGTCTTTTTATATGTAGATAGTAAGGGAGGGGGGTGGTCAACCTCATGAATTTATGACAATAACAATTAAATATTTAAAACTATAAATTAAATTAACTTAAAAATATTAAACTACATTATATAATTAATTAACACTAATATTTATAAATATTAAATTAATTACTATTTAAACTTAGTCAGAGGGCGGGAATTCAAATTTATTTGAATTCAGGTTCCATGCGGAAACAACTGTATTTGTTATTTTTTTATTAAAATTAAAAAAAAAAAAACAAGAAAGAAAGAAAAATCATTTATAAAAAAAAGGAAAAATATTAAATTGCTTCAACTTCATTTCATTTTAATTATCTACAAAAAAATTACGAATTATACATGATTGCTTAGGTATATTTGTTTATTTCAATATAGCCAGAGATAGTATTGCGATCACAAAATTTTCGATGTCGAGATTTTGATGTTTTTATACGTTTTGAAGGTACCCGAGTCATTTTCACTAAGGTTGAGAAAAATGTCTGTCTCTCTCTGTCTCTCTGTATATATATATATGTGTGTGTTTGTATTTAGACAAGATTACGCTAAAACCGTTTGTGCTAAAAAAATGAAATTTGATACAAAAAAAAAAAACAAGAAAGAAAGAAAAATCATTTATAAAAAAAAGGAAAAATATTAAATTGCTTCAACTTCATTTCATTTTAATTATCTACAAAAAAATTACGAATTATACATGATTGCTTAGGTATATTTGTTTATTTCAATATAGCCAGAGATAGTATTGCGATCACAAAATTTTCGATGTCGAGATTTTGATGTTTTTATACGTTTTGAAGGTACCCGAGTCATTTTCACTAAGGTTGAGAAAAATGTCTGTCTCTCTCTGTCTCTCTGTATATATATATATGTGTGTGTTTGTATTTAGACAAGATTACGCTAAAACCGTTTGTGCTAAAAAAATGAAATTTGATACAAAAAAAAAAACAAGAAAGAAAGAAAAATCATTTATAAAAAAAAGGAAAAATATTAAATTGCTTCAACTTCATTTCATTTTAATTATCTACAAAAAAATTACGAATTATACATGATTGCTTAGGTATATTTGTTTATTTCAATATATATAGTTTTTTTATCAACTTTTGAGAAATGTAGCTCATTTGTATACCTACCAAGTTTTCATTTTTTTTTTCCTCTAAACTGACCGTAAAAATAAAGGTTTATGTTTGATAGTTTTTCACACGATTAAAAATTGTATAAAATTATTATATAGAATTTCAGTTTCATTGATTCGCTGAAAGTATCGAAATTCATTTTTTAAATTTTGACTTAAAAATGAAGGTAAAGATTTTAAATTTAAATTTGATATATAAATTTGATAATTAATTGATTAATTTATTTGAATATTAATACTATATACTGTAAATTTATTTAATTAATTAATTAAATTTAATTATAATTGATTTATAATTAATTAAAATTAATTTGAATATATATTATATATGTATTGATTAAACTAATGCAAATTTGCGAGATAGTCAAGTGGAGACACTCCAGATTTTTAATTTTTATAATACTTAAATTACAAATATATGTAATAATAAATAAATTGAATATTTCCTCTCCGTGTCTGCATCTTGTTACAATATCCGACCTCTTTTTTTTTATAAAAACAATTCCTACGAACACAAAATACCATTATATAACATTTTTTTTTAGAGAAGCAATTATTTTTAAACTAATTAATGGATGACACATCATCACAATTCAAATTTAATTTTTCTTTTTAATAATTATTTATTTGGATAATCATATTCATTTCATTTTCAAAGATTAAGTAACAGGAACAACAACTATCCAAGTTTCTCGTGAATACCTTTTCTTTTCTTTTCTTTAACTTGGAGCAATAACGAAAACATTGAAAAGTTTGCTAGTAAGTCGTACGGGTTTCTCCACAACAACAGAAATGCTTTTCCAAATTTCCAAAAACCCCTATCAGTTGGTTTATTCTAACCATAAGCCTCTTTGTTTTCATCAGCATATCTCTTTCCAATTTATCATCTTTTTTTTTGTACTTTATTCATCTTTTTTTCTTATCTTATATATAAAATTCCCGTTTATATATAAAAATAAGCTGGAGTGTCTCCACTCGACTATCTCGCAATTTGAATTGGATTAAATAACACAATATATTATATTAAAATTAAATTTAATTAATTATAAATTATAAATTAAAATTAATAAATCATATTTATTAAACCAGCCCATCTTTGCTCTTTGTTGATGGCACCACGTCACGTGTTGGCGCGTGAGATTTGCAGTGTTAAAAAATTAATTCTGGTACTTTCAGCGATTCAATCAAGCTAAAATTCTATATATAGCAGTTTTATACAATTATTATAATCATGTGGACAAACTATCAAACCTATATCTTTATTTTTACGGTGACTTTAGAGGAAAAGAATTCAAAACGTTGTAGGTAATGACCCTTTTCCGGTTGAGCTACATTTCTCAAAAGTTGACAGAATACTACGAATTTTGAATAATTCCCGTATCTCATTATTCTACCTCAAACCGTTTTTGCGTAATCTTGTCTATACACATACACACACACATACACAGACATTTTTCTCAACCTTAGTGAAAATGACTCAGGAACCCTCAAAACGTATAAAAACATCAAAATCTCAACATGGAAAATTTTCGTGATCGCAATACTATCTCCCCAGAGATAGTAATAATCTTAATAAGTAATATTCAAGTATTGGCTAATTTCTTTAATAAATCTTTTATTTTTTTTTATTTTCTTTTTCAATCTAAATATCTCTTTTATTTTAAAATATTTTCACTTCTCCATATGAATTTTAATGTATAAAAGTTAATTCATCATGTAAAAAAAAAATAAACATTCTTGAAATTTATAAACATGGAGAACATCTGAATGAATAAGAGATTTGTATAGAATTATTTTTAAATCGAATCTTGAAAGATTTAACAAACGAATTGTGAACGTCTAAAATAAATTGTTTTTTTTAAATATCATATAAAATTTAAACATTCAATTAAAAAAATCATTCTATTCTAAGAAAATCCATTTATATATAGGTATTGGGGAAAAAAAAACTTCTGACAGTTAGAACAGTGGGGTCCTCTGTGGTCTTCTGCAATGAGTAATTTTTCCATTAGGTTTGGCTCCCGTGAGGTGCTGCACTGCGATCCAACCCAGAACCATGAAGGGATTCTCAAAAATACGTTGTCTTGTCCCGCTCGCTTCCATGAGGAAGAGACAAGATCAGATTGATAACATTTAAATGCGATCCCCTATTATTTCTTTGTTCTAAACCAATCCTGATTCAACTCAGAATGGCTTATTTTTTATTATTTAATAAATCTTTTTTTTTTTTGTCTTTCTCTTATTATTCATTTACACATATATATATATATATATTATTAAGTTTTATCAAATGTTAGTATTATTATTTATTTCCTTTTATCAATTAAAATTGACCCTTGATGGTTCTGGGTTGGATCGCAGTGCAGCACCCCACGGGAGCCAAACCCAATGGAAGAATTACCCATTGCAGAAGAGAGCGGGACCTCACTCTTCTAATTATCCCATGAACGACCCAAATTTAAAAGTAACAAAAAAAAAAAAAATATTAAAAATTGCAAATGTTCATTAAAATTAAATAAATAAATTAATTAACGATAATTAATTTTAATGAACATTTGCAATTTTTAATGTTTTTTTTATATATATAACCCATTTAAAATTATAAAACAGTTTTGATATTGATTTAAAAGAAATTGATATTTGACTTTTGAATATAAACACAATATCCAAAAAAAAATTGGTACTTCTTAATGTTAGTATTAAGTTGAATAAATCACAAATATTAGATGGTTGAAGCTGAGACGGATGATATTAAAATAATAACAATATAATTAATAAAGCAATTTTAATAAAATATATGTACATATACCATAATTAAACTAAATGCTTTCATTATATATATATATATTTTATCGAATAATAAAAATCTAATATGTGTAATGCTTCCGTTCTTATTATCACTCATGTAAAATAAAAATAAATAAAGATTGAATATTATGGAAATAAATATATATTAAATTTATTTATCACAAGGAAGAGTTTTATAGAAATTGATTAGATTTCTTATAAAAAATAATAATAATAATAATAATAATATACAAATACTAATGTAATATACGTATAATGTTTTTCTATAAATTGTTCAATATAAAAAAAGAGAATAGGAAGAATGTTTCTCCGTTATCAGATTGATACATAGGACGAATAGGCGGAAATAATCGCTTGTCTAATACAATAAATATCCATTTTGAACTCCGCTCAGGATGTCATGTCATTTTCTATTTATCTCTCTCCTCAAATCCGGAAAGGAGGATTCCATCCATCCAAATCACACCGAAAACTGAGCACTGTCTAAGGAAATCTTTCTTTCTTTTTTTTTTTTTTTTCGTTTTATTTATTTCCGATTTCCAAGATGATTTATTCTTTTAATGCGATTTGGACTATGTGGCGATCTTCTTTTTTTATTTTAATTTAAATACCAAATCCCACTGAAAACGGGAAGTATTATCTCTTCACCCACGCTTAAACAATTCAACTTCCTTTATAAGCTATTGATTAATATATATTTACAACTTGATATAGTTTATACGGATATCACAAATGTGCTGCTTATGATTTATTTATTTTCAAAAATATTTCATAATATTTTTTATTAAATACGTATAAATAATAATTTTTCATTGAAAACTAATTCAAAAAATTTTTTTTTATCTCTTTTGAAACATTCAAAAAAAATCTTTAATCAAAAATATATAAATAATTATTATGTTCAAATGAAATTTTAAAATATATTATGATAATTGCCACTCTTCCATTAGAGTTAGACAAAAACGATAAATTATTTTGTGTGTGTGTTGTGGTCATTAATTTAATATAATTTAATTCAAATAAATAAATAAATAAATAATGTTATTAAGATTCACTTATACCTTTACAATCGACTATCATAGCATTATATATAACATCCGCCCTTATTAACTTAACTATATTAATCATATTTACTTACCTTTTTCTTAAAGTCGCTCATTTCTAGATATCTGATCGTTAATGTATCATATATATTTAAGATTATAATAAAAATCATTCAAAATTGCATTTTAACTTCATTAATTTAATAGAATATTTATATATATTAATTATTTATTATATAAGGCGCCACAGGGTGGGAGGTAGCGTAGCTCGCTCTCATTCTCGAGGTCCCGGGTTCAAATCCCGGGCCTGGCAATGGAATTGCTCTAGATGGGGTCTCTGAAACGGAATCAATCCACCCTCCGGGATCAACATTGGGAAGCTACTTGATAAAAAGTAACGCTTCCGATCAAGACAATCAAGGTAAAGGTTGATAGGACTCGTTCTACTGATCATAAGACACCTCATTGATATAACCGTCTTGATAGGCGTTGCCCTTGCGTAGGACGTACAAAAGTCACAGGTTTTTTTTTATTTATTATATACAATCATTTCATAATTTTAAACTCATAAATCATTATTTTTAATTCATTTTATGTCATATAAGTGTATTAAGCTATGTTTTTTTTTCAAAGGGACAACCTTTCACTCACTATCTATTGATTTTTAATATAAATTTATTTTTGTGGTGATAATATCTTTGTAATGATAAACAAAACGAGTAAATAGATGTTCTTGTATAAATGAAACTTATTGATTTGATCATTCACCATCTGAACAAATAAAGTGAATACTATTGAGTTAGTAAACTACTTATTTTAAAAATTATATATACAGCAGAACCTCGATAACTCAAACCTCGGTAACTTAAAAACCTCTATAACTTCAAAAAGAATATGTTCCCTTCCCATCAGAGACCAAAACCTCAATAACTTAAAATATGCAACCTCGATAACTTAAATAAATAATCTCTGTATTGGCCCTCAAGACTGAAATCTTGAAGAAACAACAATCAGGAGAAAGTCTTCAATGTAAAAGACGAAAAATTGCCGAATTCCCTAATTTAGAACAATGTTTGTTTACGTGATTCAAACAGTGATGAAACAAAAACTGCAGTGTTAGTGGATCCATACTGAAAGAAAAAGCTGTTCGCTAATTCGCTCAAAATCAAAAATTTTAAAACCAGCAATGGCTGGTTAGAGAATTTGAAGAACCGACAAGATTTAGCCTTTAAAAAAATATTATTAACCTACCCGCCTATCCCTAACATAGACCCTTGATAACTTAAAATATTTTTTGTTTCCCTTGGACTTTAACTTATCGAGGTTCTACTATATATATATATTATTAAGTTTTAACAAATATTAGTATTATTATTTATTACCTTTTATCAATTGAAATTGATATATTAGAATCAAAATTGTATTGGTTATATACCTATCATGTCTTCTCTACTTAAAAAAAAGAAATATATTTATTATTTTAAATTCCATTTATGATTATTTGGTTCATGTATGACTTTTGAACGTCAAGTCGGGTATATCAATTAGGTCCCCTATGATCAGTAGAACGGGTCCTATCAACCTTTACCTTGATTTTATTGATCGGAGGCGCTATCAAGTAGCTTTTCCCCAATGTTGATCCCGGAGGCTGGATGGACTCCGTCCTATAGATCACAGCTAGAGAAATTCTCTTGCCAGGCCCGGGACTTGAACCCGGGACCACGAGAAGATGAGCCAGCTACGCTACCTCCCACCTTATGGCGCCTTCTATTTGCAATTATGCTACATTTACTGAAATACAAAAATTTAAAAAATATAACTTCAATTCATGGAATTTTACTTTTTCCTGTTTTTATTATTTTTCATAAAATTTAATTATTATTAGTATTTTTAATAATAATATTAATAATAATGGTACAGATAGATATTAATCTATATAATATATTTATATTCAATTCAATCTAAATTGGATATTTTATTACACTTTTTGCACTCAGTTGAGATTTCATATATCAAATGTAATCAATTGTATTTTTTGTATATATTATTACATTTTGGTCAAGCAAAATCTATTGATTTTATTTCTCTCTCTCACTCTTTTGGTTAGTTTGCATTATTATGGAAAGTGGTTTAACAAATAAAAATCTGCTATTATATGAATTCCATTTTATCGTTAACATTTCAAATAGTATATATCAGTAGTTTATACGTTTTTTTTTTTAGTTTTTCTATCCGATAAATATCAAACTAGCTTGTTTCTTTTGTCAATAAAATGGGAGTTTTTAATTAAAATTAAATAAAATCTGAAAAAAATTCTATAATTTTCTATTATTTAATTTGTTCGTATATGTGTGTTTATTTCGCCAATAATTATAAATATATTTTAATATTTATTTATATAGTATCTTTTTAATAAATCCACGTCTGTTTAATGAAGATAGGTAATTACTGATATATTAAGAACCAACTCGCCTTTTCAACTTAGTAGAAACTTTTTTAATTATGACTCTTCATTAATGGGACGGTTTTCTAGTAAACAATGTTTTTCACCCTCAAAGGACACGAATACACATGGGAAAGTGGGTAACAACTCCTCCCACTACCTTTAAGGACTTCAGCCCATTTCGCTTTGATTTCAGTAATCAAACTTAAAAGAGTCAATTCGAATTTTTTTTTAATCAAAAATAGTAGTACATTAACTATTTAAACTTGTCGTTAACATTTTTCAACAGGTTTATCCTATAGAAATATACAGATAAATGTAAAGAATCTATGTTATTTAATAAAATAATAATAGTTTTAATACATCACTCATTTTTAATTAAGACTTAATTAAAATTACAAAATAATCAAATGATTTTTGGGGAAATAATTAAATGGGATAAATCATTTTAATGAATATTAATAAATTTGGTTATTTTTATAACGTTTTTCTTAGCTTCACTTGACGTCTGTCTGTTCGCTCTTTTGACAAATTGAAATCGATTTGTCATCGACTTTTTATTGAGATAAACTTTTGAAAATTTTTATAGATATTTCAATGGATCCTTAGAAGGTATAGAAGAAATATAATTGAATTATAATTAATTAATTGCAATTAATTACTTTTTGTAATTAACTTCTTTTGTATTGCTCTGATTAATTTTTTTTCAACGGATTCTGAAGCATAAATATTGATTTCAGGATAGATTTTCATTTTGAATGTAATTATGAATATTTATAGCATTAATGATGAATTCTTATTAATCAGTTGTAACGCCAATGAAGAGGGATTTTTTCTCCTCAAATGGCATAAAGAAAAGATCTTTTTTATATATGACCCCAAGTGAAAAAAAACAAAGCATTGACCTGTTTTTGAAGACAATATGAGCATATAATAAATATAGAAAAATTATTTTATTCTTTTTAGTCCATTGGAAAAACGTTATTTTATAAAATTTTTTTATATTTATATTTTATTGTTTTATTTTTATATATTTGTAGATACTTATAGGGCCTATTCATATGACAAATTTACATATCCTTTGTAATGGTTATTGGAATGCAGTGAAGAATATTTCTTTGTAGAGAAGCGTCTAATTAGTATGGGAATTCAAATGCAATTGGTTATCAGTGATTGTTCCTGCTCGTCATTATGGTTGAGATAAACAAGACTTCTAATAGGAGATTCTATTTGCATAACTAACGCTATAATAAGAGATGGGAATGCCACTTTGAGCTGCCTGGAACATTATCATTCAAGCAAATATTGAACCTGGTCGATTTGACTTATCTTCTTGAGATTATCAACTAAAAATATATAAACGAATGAATAATAATATTTTTCATCGGCTTTTTACTATCTCGCGGTTTTAGTTAGAATCATGAAATTTGATACATGGGCATTATTCAAAATTCGTAGTTTTCTATCAACTTCTGAGAAAAGTAGCTCAACCTACCACGTTTTGATTTTTTTCCTCTAAACTGACCGTAATTTTTCACATGATTAAAAATTGTATAAAACTGCTATATATAGAATTTCAGCTTGATTGAATCGCTGAAAGTACCAGAATTAATTTTTTAACACTGCAAATCTCACGCGCCAACACGTGACGTGGTGTCATCAACAAAGAGCCAAACATGCGCTGGTTTAATAAATATTATTTATTAATTTTAATTTATAATTTATAATTAATTAAATTTAATTTAAATATAAAATATTATGTTATTTAAACCAATTCAAATTGCGAGATAGCCGAGTGGAGACACTCCCGCTTATTTAATATGTAACTATTACAATTCAAATAAAATAATTAGTTTAAATATTATCTTAAATTTATTAAAATATATTCTTCTAAAGTTTAAAGTCAATTCTAACTAATTACGAACAAATTGGTTGTCAGCCACAAATTTTTTTCAATGTATAGATTAGTCAGATCAAGTCCATCTACACCTTTCAGTGAGTTTTGTAAAATGCTGTATTCTCAAAATTTATTAACATAAATAATGTTTTTATGTTTTTTATGCTAATTTTTATTAACCAAAGAGAATTATTAAATTCTATATTTGTGCTTGTCTAAACATAAAAGAGGTTCAATTCAAATTATTATAAATTACAATGACCTCCACATGGTTTATCCTAATACATATAGAAAAAAAATAGAGTTATATAATTATATGAATGACTAAAATCTTTATTAGATTTTGATGAGCTCTCCACGTGAGACAATATAAAATGTCTATTATGGTTAACTGGACGAGTTGAATGCCAAATAAAGATAAAGCATGCCACAAAAAAAAAAAAAAAAAAAAAAATTGTTTGATTAAAGATCTATGTAGTCAAAATTTTTCTAAAAATCATTGATTAGAACCTCCTAGTTTCAAACAAGATTCAGATATTTTTTAAAAGGTATGTAAATTTTAGAATATGATAGAAGAACACTTACTTATGATTAAATATATAAATTTAAAATAAACTAGAATATACCGAGAAATATAGCATAAGGAATGTTTCTTTGGAATTAAAAAGGGAATTCACTGTCATAGTTTCATCCAAATCCCTGAAACTTCCCGTTTTGTAAACAATTGTCTAAAAATCTAATAAAATCTTGTACATTTTTTAAAAATTTAAAGATTCAATTTCATCACAATAGTTTTTAATGTTAATTTATTAAATTATAAGAAGTAATAATTAAATTATTCTCTCATCTAATAAAGTTTATTGGTGTTTTATACACATTATAATAATTAACTGAAATTTCATATTTAAATGCCTTACAATAAATTCATTTTAAACCTTCCAGAATAATTCTTGGTACAAAAGTAAAATTTTATATCTTTTTCTATTTACATTATCTATTTTGTTAAAAAATAAATATTATATAAAATAAAAGAATAAATTTTGTAGTTTATTTCCAAGTCTTTCACTAATCATAACCCTGAAAGTTATTAGAAAATCATTATTCTAAAGAATAATATATCCAAATTTTTGATTGCGATTCCTTCTGTTTCTCTTTCACTTGTTTTATAACCTTATCATTAAAAAAATATCAACATTATCTTAATTGATTAATAGGTATAAAAGCTTAATTTAGATAACATTTAATAAATATCCATATATATTTTATTTAGCATTAGTGGAGTCAATATTTTTCTTTCTAATTTGATAGTTATAGTAATAAAAAAATAAAACCTCTGACTTTTGTACGTCCTACGCAAGGACAACGCCTATCAAGTCGGTTATATCAATGAGGTGTCCTATGATCAGTAGAACGGGTCCTCTCAACCTTTACCTTGATTTTCTTGATCGGAGGCTCTACTTTTTATCAATTAGCTTCCCAATGTTGATCCCGGAGGCTCCGTCTCATAGACCCCAGCTAGAGAAATTCCCTTGCCAGGCCCGGGACTTGAACCCGTGACCACGAAAATGTGAGTTAGCGACGCTAGCCATTCCACCCTGTGGCGCCTATAGTTATAGTAATAATTAAATTTGTATATTTGTGGAATTAACAGGGGTTGATTCCAATGTCAATAACAAATTTAAATTCTTCGATTCTTTAATTACATTTATTTAAATACATATTAAATTTGTGCACCACAAAAAACCCCCCAGAAATTTAGTTATTTTAAAATAAATTTACAAGATTTTTTATTGAAAACATAAAATTAAATATTCAAACATAATAAAATATTCCTAAAAAGACTGGCATTTGAAAGTTGGCATTTTTGGTACTGGATATTGAGATATTCTCGGAAATGGTCTACAAAATTTTCCTATCCTTTTTAAATTATTGAATAATATATATAATTGAGACTTAATATTTTTTCCAATCACTCTTAACCTTCATCTTCATTTAAGAAAAATATATACTCTACCTTTATAATTAAAAAATAATCAATTTTATTTAATTTTATCAAATCTACTCAATTCCAAAAACAACATCAATAAAAAGAAAACAATAATTAATAATTTTGTATCGTCTCAATATTTAATTCTTAGTTTATATATATATATATAGCTCTAAATAATTAAAATTATTAGAGAATTAGAATGTCTAATAGTCTCTCATATGATTGATCAAAAAACATCAGTTTATTTTTATTTGACGTTTTTTTTTCAACCTTAAATTCATTTAAACGGGCAGGCGGGGTTTCCTTGCCTAACTTCAAGGCGACCCTCATTTGAGTGACAGCTAATTCACTCTTGCCTGGGACTTTTTTCTTTCGATGAAAGAAATACAGACGAAAGTTTAATTAAATCTGAACGGATCGTTGACTGCCGTTGAATTATGGTTTAATAGTTATTTTCCCACAACATACATTTTTATTGTCATTTGATTTACTCAATGAAATTGAAAAAAAAAAAAAAAAACTTAAACATAAACATAAACATAGATTATTTGTTTAGTCATTATAATATTTGAATAATTCTATTATGCAAATTAACTAAATTCCCTATTGTGTGTTGCACACAACAAAACTCTAACATCCTTTCTAATTTTTTATTTTTATTATTATTATTATTATTATTATATATATATATATATATATATATGGTGTACATATTAAATTATAAATAATTTACTCATGATGTTAAAAATACAACACCTGCAACGAGAGATTTTTCGTTAAACAAATAGAACAGGATGTCAACAACAATACCAATATTATGGAATGCAATATCCAAAGGGGATTCAACCAACTCATTTGTTTATTTCTGTTGTAACACATTTAACGGGTCAATGTTACCATATGCTGGCTGCTCCAAATAGAACAGATATTGGTGGGAACTTCTAAAATTTAATTAGTTTTTAATTTGTCTATATCCAAACGAACTGAAAAAAAACACACACAAAAAATTAGTGGACCCCTCTGTTGGTTAAATTAATAAGACATGGTACCTAAATAGAATATCAATTGATTTATAAGCAAATTTTAATAATTTTTATCTTGTAAACAAGAAGCGACCCGGAAAAATTGCATAAGGAAAGTTTCTTTGGAAATACCAAAGAATCCACTGGGAAAGTTTTATATAAATCCATGACATGACAACTAATGTGAGCAATTACCCCT
Source organism: Labia minor (assembly GCA_963082975.1). Lineage (NCBI taxonomy): Eukaryota > Metazoa > Arthropoda > Insecta > Dermaptera > Spongiphoridae > Labia > Labia minor. The sequence goes on from OY720345.1 coordinate 87,808,957, forward strand.
AAAAATAGTAACCAACAATCTAAAGTCCAACAAGCTATTTAACGCAGTTCAATCGTAAAGTTATAAATTTAAATCTCTTTATTAATAATGGTTAGTTAGTCAAAAATCATAAAAACATTATTTATGTTAATAAATTTTGAGAATACAGCATTTTACAAAACTCACTGAAAGGTGTAGATGGACTTGATCTGACTAATCTATACATTGAAAAATATTTGTGGTTGACAACCAAATGTAATTTGTTCGTAATTAGTTAAAATTGACTTGAAACTTTAGAAGAATATATATTTTAATAAATTTAAGAAAATATTTACACTAATTAAGTATTTTATTTGAATTTAGTTACATATTAAAAAAAAAAATAGATTATTAACCAAAAAATGCAAATCAATATAAAAAGTGAAAATTAGATTATAAAAATGTAACTATATTTAAAATTTTGTTGAGAATTTTTAAAAGTAAGAATGAGATATTTATTTTTTTTTTTAGAAAATATGTATTGTATTGACTTAATCTGACTAATCTATACATTGAAAAAAATTTGTGGCTGACAACCAAATGTAATTTGATCGTAATTAGTTAGAATTGACTTTAAACTTTAGAAGAATATATTTTAATAAATTTAAGATAATATTTAAACTAATTATTTTATTTGAATAGTAATAGTTACATATTAAATAAAAGCTGGAGTGTTTCCACTCGATTATCTCGCAATTTGAATTGGATTAAATAACATAATATATTATATTGAAATTAAATTTAATTAATTATAAATTGTAAATTAAAATTAATAAATAATGTTTATTAAACCAGCGCATGTTTGGCTCTTTGTTGATGGCACCACGTCACGTGTTGGCGCGTGATTTGCAGTGTTAAAAAATTAATTCTGGTACTTTCAGCGAATCAATCAAGCTGAAATTCTATATATAGCAGTTTTATACAATTTTTAATCATGTGAAAAATTACGGTCAGTTTAGAGGAAAAAAATCAAAACGTGGTAGGTAACGACCCTCTTCCGGTTGAGCTACTTTTCTCAAAAGTTGATAGAAAACTACGAATTTTGAATAATGCCCATGTATAAAATTTCATGATTCTAACTAAAACCGTTTTTGCGTAATCTTGTCTACATACATACATACACACACACACACACACACACACACACACACACATATATATATATATATATATATATATATACATTTACGGAGTCATGACTGTGCCACTTATAATTAATTAAATTTAATATATATCTATAGGCTATAAAATATCATAATATAAAATAAAAACAAAATATTATAAAATAAAAAATTGTTTTTAAATCTAATTGTAAAAGAAAATATTTATATATTTATAAATTATATATAAATAGATTGATTATATCTTTTTCTAATGAAAAAAAATTCCTTCAATTATTTTCTTTATCAATTGAATGATTAATAAATAAAAAATAAATAATATTTAATAGCTATTATACACTTTTATTTATAAATGCTAAATGCAAACGGGCACAGCCAGAATAATTCGATGGTTTATTTTATTTCATTGAAAAGCGATAAGCAACTCACTCGGCCAATTCTTTGAAAAATACGAATATTCAAATAATCAAAGAAAAGAAAAGAATTTCATTTTTAGTATACATTGAACTGTGAATAAGAAAAGATGCGAAAAATAGCTGAGTGAACCTTCTAACAGGTAATTAACAACGATTATCTTGTTAATATCCACTAATAATTTTTTTTTATTTATAAATTTTAATTATTCATAATTATTATTCTTTTAATAAACTTTCTCTATTAATATATTTATTAATTATGATTATAATAACATTTTTCATATTCATAAACGTTATAATATTATAAATATTTTATATTAATCAATTACATATTACAAGGTGATTTACAAATGATTTGTATTTGATATTCTTTGAATAATAATGAAAAAACTAAAATAAAATTAACTGGAGTGTCTCCACTCGACTATTTCGCAAATTAAATAACAATATATTATATTAAAATTAAATTTAATTAATTATAAATTATAAATTAAAATTAATAAATAATATTTTTTTAAACCAGCGCATGTTTGGCTTTTTATTGATGGCACCAATTCACGTGTTGGCGCGTGAGATTTGCAGTGTTAAAAAATTAATTCTGGTTCTTTCAGCGATTCAATCAAGCTGAAATTCTATATATAGCAGTTTTATACAATTTTTAATCATGTGAAAAACTACCCCACTATCTTTATTTTTACGGTCACTTTAGAGGAAAAAAAAATCAAAACATTGTAGGTAATGACCCTCTTCCGGTTGAGCTACAATTCTCAAAAGTTAATAGAAAAGTACGAATTTTGGTTAAAGCCCGTATATCAAATTTCATGATTCTAGCTCAAACCGTTTTTGCGTTATCTTGTCTACATACACACACACACACACACACACAGACATTTTTCTCAACTTTAGTGAATATGATTCAGGAGATGGTGAGATAGTAAAAAAAAACTAGAAATAAATTATTTGTTGTCATTCAATTCAAATTCAAAAATAAAAAATATATATATTTTAGTCATTAGTACTTAATAAATAAATAAAATAAATATTTGTCTTGATGAGTGAGTGGTTATTTTGATAAGAAAATAAGATATCTCTAATGGATTTATTACATTATGATTATCATATTATTCAATCAATGTTATTTTATTAATGTAACGTTGTAGGTCAAAAAATAAATTAATATTTCATTATTATTTTTTTTTTCAATATAATAATTGATATCATTACAATTACAATACATACTTTCTAAAAAAATAATAAATATCATCTCTCTCTCATTCTTACTTTTAACAATTCTCAACAAAATTTATATAGTTATATTTTTATAATCTAATTTTCACTTTTTATATTGATTTGCATTTTTTGGTTAATAATCTTTTTTACTATCTCGGCAGAGATAGTATTGCGATCACGAAAATTTTCGATGTTGAGATTTTGATGTTTTTATACGTTTTGAAGGTTCCTGAATCATTTTCACCAAGGTTGAGAAAAATGTCTGTGTGTGTGTGTGTGTGTGTGTGTGTATGTAGGCAAGATTACGCAAAAACGGTTTGAGCTAGAATGATGAAATTTGGTACATGGACATTATTCAAAATTCATAGTTTTCTATCAACTTTTGAGAAATGTAGCTCAACCGGAAGAGGGTCATTACCTACCACGTTTTGATTTTTTTTCCTCTAAAGTGACCGTAAAAATAAAGATATATGTTTGATAATTTTTCACATGATTAATAATTGTATAAAACTGCTATATATAGAATTTTAGCTTGATTGAATCGCTGAAAGTACCAGAATTAATTTTTTAACTCTGCAAATCTCACGCGCCAACACGTGCCATGGTGCCATTAATAAAAAGCTAAACATGCGCTGGTTTAATATTTATTATTTATAATTTATAATTAATTAAATTTAATTTAAATATAATATATTATGTTATTTAATCCAATTCAAATTGCGAGATAGTCGAGTGGAGACACTCCAGCTAATTTTAATATGTAACTAAATTCAAATAAAATACTTAATTAGTGTAAATATTTTCTTAAATTTATTAAAATATATTCTTCTAAAGTTTAAAGTCAATTCTAACTAATTACAATCAAATTACATTTGGTTGTCAACCACAAATTTTTTTCAATGTATAGATTAGTCAGATCAAGTCCATCTACACCTTTCAGTGAGTTTTGTAAAATGCTGTATTCTCAAAATTTATTAACATAAATAATGTTTTTATGATTTTTGACTAACTAACCATTATTAATAAAGAGATTTAAATTTATAACTTTACGATTGAACTGCGTTAAATAGCTTGTTGGACTTTAGATTGTTGGTTACTATTTTTAGGGGTAATTGCTCACATTAGTTGTCATGTCATGGATTTATATAAAACTTTCCCAGTGGATTCTTTGGTAATTCCAAAGAAACTTTCCTTATGCAATTTTTCCGGGTCGCTTCTTGTTTATAAGATAAAAATTATTAAAATTTGCTTATAAATCAATTGATATTCTATTTAGGTACCATGTCTTATTAATTTTACCAACAGAGGGCTCGAAAAATTTTCTGGGTTTTTTTTTTCAGTTCGGATTCGATATACACAAATTAAAAACAAATTAAATAAATAATTTTTCTATATCCAAACCGAACCGAAAAAACCGAAAATTAGTGAATAAGTGAATAATTAGTGATTTAGTCGATAAAACATTACTTATTGACTGCAAACTTCGACGTTCATAACCAGCTAATTGGTCAAACTTGAATATTTTTTTATTTATCTCATAAACTAGAAATTTTGAATAAGGAAAGTTTCTTTGAAATTAACAAAGAATCCACTAGTAATGTTTTATATAAATCCATGACATGACAAATAATCTGAGCAAATCACCTTTTTAGTGCTTCTTAGGAAAAAATGGTATTCAAATACTTTATAAAAAATATCTATCTCCTGTATTTTTTGATACAAACCCTCATCGATCTAATTTTGACTTTCTTGATTGCCAATTGGTTAACTTATGTATAAATAATTTTTATCAATTTTTCCTATACACAGTGGCGGATTAAGTTGATTGAGGGCCCCGGGCGGTAAAATTGAAATGGGCCCTCTGTTATTTATAATTATAATTGAAAGATAAATTTTGTTTATATTATAATTTAGGCTGTTTTATACTTACATATATAGTACTTATGTAAAAAATACATAATTTTTACTGTGGTCGCCGATATTATTTTTTATTAAGTTAGTGGGGGCTCAACCGAATAAAGATCTGTTGTTCAATAAAGATCTGTATCAAGAATAACTTATTTTATTTAAACTCCTATTATCCATAAACTCAACAGTTTTTTTAAATTTTTTTTAAGGAAATATTTTTATTTAGGTTTTGGTGGGCCCCGGGCGGCCGCCCGGTCCGCCCGGCGTTTAATACGCCTCTGCCTATACATATTTGATTCACCTTGAGTTTAACTACACGATATTTGGAAATAGAAACATAAAAGTAGTCCTATCAGTAGTAATTTAACTTACTATATCAATAACAATTTTAATTATCAGCTCTGATAAAATATCATTGGATTTTATGACCATTCCCTTAAGACACTATCAACTAGTATATTTTTATGTAAAGAAAATTTTTTCTGTGTTTTGGTTTATCGTCTTAAAGTAAAAATGAAAGTGTCGTTTGATCTTTATTTTTTTATCACTATTTTTTTTTCTTTCATACTATCCTATATCCATAAAGTTATTTATTTTTTGATAGATGTATCCAAATAAAAAATGCTATGGGTACTCATCTTTTTTTACGGCTTTATTTCATAAAATTTATCTATAATTTTTCACCATATTTTTGCCATCATATGACACTCTTCTTAAGGAAATTGTTCGTAAGGAACTAAACACTTAAAGTAAGAGCTTCCAAAATTCTTCAAGTGTAATTTGAGGAAGAGTAGTTTCCTCTTTGAAAAGCTCACTATTTCCTCTTCTAGAAGCAAATAACAAACTGTTTGTTATGTTTCTTTTTGTTAAAATAAAACAATCTTTTATAATTTAAAATTGTTTGTGTTTTTTTCTTTTCTTTTACTTTCAATAATGTTATTTAATGGATATTTTTAAGGGACTATTTTATGATTGTTTTTGTACTAAAAAAATTAGCTGGAGTGTCTCCACTCGACTATCTCGCAAATTTGAATTGAATTGAATTGGAATTGGATTAATTAACATAATATATTATATTTAAATTAAATTTAATTAATTATAAATTATAAATTAAAATTAATAAATAATATTTATTAAACCAGCGCATATTTGGCTCTTTGTTGATGGCACCACGTCACGTGAGATTTGCAGTTAATAATAATTTAATTATTAATTCTGGTACTTTCAGCGAATCAATCAAGCTGAAATTCTATATATAGCAGTTTTATACAATTTTTAATAATGCGAAAAACTATCAAACATATATCTCTATTTTTACGGTCACTTTAGAGGAAAAAAAAATCAGAACGTGTTCCGGTTGAGCTACATTTCTCAAAAGTTGATAGAAAACTACGAATTTTGAATAATGCCCATGTACCAAATTTCACGATTCCAGCTCAAACCGTTTTTTTGTAATCTTGTCTACATACACACACAAACAGACATTTTTCTCAACCTTAGTGAAAATGATTCAGGAACCTTCAAAACGTGTAAAAATATCAAAATCTCAACATCGAAAATTTTCGTGATCGCAATACTATCTCTGGCGAGATATAAATAATAATATCTTATAAAAAAATTTTAAATGTTTAAATTTGTTATTACTTTTGTTGTGTAACACAATTTGCCATTATGTATAGAAATATTTTTTTCAATTGAAATTGAATTTACTGACTAATTTAAAGTAATTTAATAGATTCATTTAATGTATTCATATAAAATTAAAAGTAAGAATAAAAAAAAGGCGTTGAAAACATAAAAAATAAATTAATTCATTTTCAAAAATCAATTATTTTCCAATAATAATGTGTTATTTTTTTCTGCGAACTCTGGAATAGGTAATCACACATCTGAGGAACATTTTTATACTTATAATATCTTAAAAAGCTTCTTTATTTGAACAGTTGTTGAAATATTTTCTTTTTTTTTATATTCAAGTATTAAGTCAATCAATCATTAATATTTTTCTAGGTTTCATTTCCATCGTAGCCATTTTTTTCATAATTAGCTGCATTTGTAAGAAATAACATATTTGGACATGTCTTTTCTATTTGCCTTTACTTATTAT